>JARHVA010006556.1:140000-355000 GCA_037957365.1 Torreya grandis | reverse complement strand
ACACACACACACACACACACACACATAGGTAGTGACATATACATTCTCTTTAGGGAACATGGTGTGTATCCCACCATCACACAGGGATTTAAGGGAGACCACAAATGTAGTTATGTATACGTTTTGAATCTTGATTTAGAAAATGATGACATACATGTGTGTGTGTGCATCATCATTATTATTATCTAAATGTGTTTATACATATTATTTTTCATTTATGGTATTATTATATCATGCTATGTTAAAAGTTTACTATGTGATGTATTTTTTATTTTATATAAAAATTGAGTAAATGGATGGTAAAAAAGGAATGGATAATAAATAATAAAAATGATATCTTGAGTAGATAGAAAACTAAACTAACAAAATATAAAATTAATATGACTAAATGCATGTAAAAATTACCAAATGTGAGTAAGATGAAAATATTAAAATAATTATTGATAAATTTAAAACATTGTAATCAAAAAGTTATAAATCACATCAAATATGTGCGACAAAGCTAAACATAAGATATACAAAATAACTATAAAAATACACATCAAATGTAATAAAAATGTGATAGATAATGAAATAAGGATATATTTAAAATTTATATAAATGTCATCATACAAATTGAATAGAATACATGGGAAAATAAGGAAGTGATCATAATGTAAATCCAATGTATGACATAAATAACTCAAATTATGTAAGGGTATGTATCAAAATAATCAAATACCTCAATGAGTGATAAAGCCAAATAAATACTCATTTTAAATCAATATGTATGAAAACACAACCATCTAAAGACATAGTATGATGACAAAGATGGTGTTGACCATTTTTAAGGAAGGCATGGTTGTATTCCCCAAGGTCTTACAATGCAACTCACAAAATGAAATTCCAAGAGGTGATATAAATGGAAGATGAAAATAAAATAAATATAAAATCATAACGTAATTAAAATTGATGTGATCAAATAAAAATAATATCCATGATAGAGATATCAATAATGATCTGATGGAGATATAAGGATGCAATAATCTAAAAAGGTAATGTATAAATATTTATCAGAGATAAAACACTATAAACAAGTGGAAAAACATATTAAATATCAACATCAAGGACCTTATGAGCCACACCTATTAAGTGTAAGCTCAGGATAACAAGTGATGCACATATATCATCCCATTAAGACTATATGAATTGAAAATAAAAAACCGTATCTTCTCACAACATTTTCCCCACTCCTAAAATTGTATTACATAATTATCAATCTACTATAAAGATTAGGTAATTGTGTGATAAATTATGTGGCCTAGAATGTAAGAAAATATAAATAAATAATTATGTAGTGAGGCCTCCTATCATATTCTAATAGCCTACTCCATGCTAAATTACCTTGGCTCTATCATGAGACCAACTATGGAGTTTAAGATTTGACTTGAATAGGGGATGTGCCAAAATATCATGTATTTTGGTGTGATATTAATTTTAATATATAGTCTTCCTTTTAAAATTTCCTTTTATTATGATATGTCTTTTAACTCTTTTGTACTTTTAATGATGAGAATAAGAAGGGAGATTTTTTTTCAGTATTGACTAGGCAAAAAGAAGGATCTAAAATTAATTGAATATGTATTTATAATTATGGAAAGGAAACCAAAAGAAGTGAAATGTTATAAAATATGGTATTTATGTCACTAGAGAATCCACACCAATCTAAAAATGGTCTAACACAAGCATCAATAACATAAATCATCCAAAAATAGTGGGAATGCCAAAAATATAACAAATAATCTCAAGGAAACTAAGGCTAACTAAAAGGATCTATAAGATGTGAAAAATAAACCCAATGGTGCAACCTAAGATCCACAAGTAAGCCAAGGCCAAAACTATAAATCATCCCAAAAGAGGGGAAGATAAAAATATGAAAAATAAAACCCAAAATTTATACCAAGGATCTGTAAGGGAAACAAAGGCTAACTATAAATCATCCCAAAGGAGGGGGATTATACAATTTTGAAAATAGAACCCATAGGTGATACAAAAGATACAAAATGGAAAATAAGGCTGATTATAAATCATATTAAAAGAGGGGGAAGATAAAATGTTGAAAAATAAAATCCAAAGGTGATACCAAACACCCACTAGGGAAACTAAGGCATACTATAAATTTGATAAAAATATAAAGATCTATGCTAAAAAATAAAGTGTTTAAAATTAAATGTTATGATATATATATATATATATATATATATATATATATATATATATATATATATATTTATGCAAAAGATAAGTTTTTTAGATCAAATAATGTAAATAATTATGAAGTATATATGAAATAATGAAATATTTACTTACAAATGATTTGAAAGATCTCCACACATCATCCATCAATAACATCAGTCAAGTCTTGATTTATCTAATATCTAACTTGAACCATGTTTTCTTGTAACTTTTTAAAGAGTCATTTAAGTACTAACTTGCAGATGGGATCCAATTTTTTTTTATCCATGCTAGGAGGAGGAGGATGTGGAACATCCTAATGATAATAACATAATAAAGGAAAGGGGGTTTCATTTGAGATGTAATGAGACACACAATTTAGGCTTGAAAAGGTAGTTCTAGTTGGAGAGGAGGCTACTCCTCTATACGAAGTGGTCCATGTGATTTTTTGTAGGATTATTGAGGTAAGAGCATCATAAAATCTATAGAATTTCATTGAATGGGAAATGTCTCTACACTTATTAGTATAATGTGTAAAACATGGGTACCAAAAACATTACACCTCTAAAGGTTTTTGGATATAGTTAAGTGTAATCATAAGAGGCAACATGTTTAGATAAAGGGGAAAATTAACTAAATAAATATGAAGTACATATAGATGGTATGAAAGTAATTTAAATTTAATAAAATAATGTCTACTAGTTTCATGAAATCAAAAAGAATACCTAGGATTAGAATATCAATGTGATTGGCTATCCAAGGTAGGAGCTGTACATTTCATATTCAACAATAATATAAACCATTGGTAAGATATACACTCCTAACATGAATGAATAGAAACGTTATGAAACTCACATTATGTCTCTTCCTCTAGTGTGGGTGCATGTGGTGCCATATCCAAACTATAGGGAAGGAGCATAACATGTTATGTATATAATTTCATCAAACAAGTCATCCTCATCAAATAAAGAAAGAATAAATGATACTTAATGGGATCGAGCCTCCACATGCTCAAAAGTAGCATTAAATGGTCATCAAGTGAAGCTAAAATATTTGGAGGAAGGAAAATTGAAGGATATGATTATCTATAAAAATTATAAGGTTTGATAATATATATATATATATATATATATATATATATATATATATATATATATATATATATATATATATATATATATATATATATATATATATATATATATATATATATATATCATCAAGCATTCTTATAAAAGGATTATAAATATCTAGAACTACATGTGAATTAGAAGGATAGATTAGCTTCAGTTTAGAACTATTAACATAAAATTAAAGTGTTATTTTAGGAAAGCCAAAGGGAGAATGAGATATAGGTCAAATTATGTCAACTAAATTTATGATATAATAAAATGAGGATTACTCATAAGAGTGTCAAAGGAAAGAATGATCATGAAGAATTTCCACATCCTTAGCTTGGGTGTATCCAAAAATGTATGGGTCATCTAGGATGTACCCATCATTGTAATTGGGAGTGTCAAGATCTATGTTAAGGGATTTAATATGTCTCTATAGTTTTTATGGAAAGGATTATTGTTATGAATAAACACATAAGTGATAAATTTTTTAGTTGGTTTTTTACAAGAAGGGGGTAACAATGTAATAAAAACTAAAATATGATGATATAAGGGAGGTCTAATGGTTTATTTTAAAACTAATATCATTGGGATCATCATTAATAGAATAAAAGAGTTTGTGTGGAATGTTCCATGTTTCCCATAATATCTAGGTTGCCATCATAACCTCGGATGGAATTGATGGGATAGTTAAAATGTGGATACTCATGAAATGGTGTGCTAGGTAAAGGTTCAATGCTTGGGATTATATATAAATTGAATTATTAGAATTATTTAAAATTACAAGGGTTTGTATCACCTTGTACCTTATAAATGGAACTCATTTACATAAAATTCATGTATTGGCATATAGGATATGCCACAAGCCTCATAGGATGAGTTTATGGGAAACCAATAAAAATGTATAATATGTATGTAAATTTAATATCATAACCTTAACTTTAATTTTAATAGGTGATTCCATGATAGGAGTCCAAACACATCCTAATGGATGGTTTTTTGTTTGTTTATATATTTGGCACATGTTTTGGGTAGATTTAAGGTTTCATTATGAATATCATAAGGTTTCAATAAATTAAAAATAAGTGACATGATTACTAATCCTTCATTTGTTAAGTCTCACTTGACTTGGATGTCACTAACTTGGGAGTTAATAAATAAAAGAGGGTCATCCACCCTAACTAATATTTAATCAATGATCTTTTATGTGATAGGAAAATTTAAGGAGAGAGATTCATCCATAGTGCACTTGACATGGATGGAAATATCCTCATATTGCTACAAAATGCTTTCCTTAGACATGGGAAAAGTAACTTATTACCCCATTAGTGGTGGTCAAGGAATGTTCATATCAGAGAAAATTTGCACAAGGTGATTTTTTATGTCATGTATAATTTTTCATAATATTAATAAATGTAATTTTATATTGGATTATATAAATTTATTCTTTGGGATCCCACTCATCAATGCTAGTATTAACTAGACAATATTGTAAAATATGGACTAAATTATAAAGCATATAAGCTAGATAAACCCAAATAAATCTGATTTAATCTCAAAGTGTATGATTTTTTCATTACCGATATAGTATAGGTAGGCTAAGATAGATACAATATCCTAATTGATGTAGTTGGTGACACAAAAATGTCAGAAATGCATTGTATCAGCCTATCTAATATAATATAATTATAACTAGGTAAATAAATAGACTATACTGAGCTAGATGATAAAAAAGAGGAAGAATAAATAAAATATGAATGTATTGTGTTAGCCTATATATTTTAAATAAATTTGGTCGATATACTTGAACTTTAATTGAAACAAA
Organism: Torreya grandis; assembly: GCA_037957365.1. NCBI lineage: Eukaryota > Viridiplantae > Streptophyta > Pinopsida > Cupressales > Taxaceae > Torreya > Torreya grandis. The sequence goes on along the minus strand of JARHVA010006556.1, from coordinate 349,846 downwards.
ATACTATATTGAGTAGGCCTATATAGTAGGAATCAAAGTGATCAAAGAAACATATTATATGGATATGCCTAATATATTTTTGAAAATAAGTAATTGTACTATATTGGATGATATAATATGATGCACATAATAATTTACTTGGTGAATAATACATTGGGTCTATTATAAATTACATAAGAAAATATTTTTTAGGATGTAATTACTAAAACATTGTGTGGAAGATAGTCCTAAGCTATTCTATATGTTGTATAAGGAATGTGAGGCCTAAGAAGATAAGGATAAATGTAGGAAATGACATGTTTCATGTTTTTCAAGTTCACCAAGTATTCCTCATTATTATAAAAATGAGGGTTGATCATGGTTCTAATAAAATTAGTAGTTGGTTTGGAAAAGGGTTGATTTTGATTGTTAGTTTGTTGACTTTGAGTATGATTTGGAAGAGGATTAGAATAAATGATAAGGTGAGACTTATCTTGGTGAAGTGATTCACATTTTACCTTGAAGACAAGATCCATAAATACCTTATTGATGGCTTGGTGATGCTATATAATCATGGCTTCATGATCAAAGTTTGGTCCAAATAAGAAATCAAAATCTAGATGTCTAAGTTACTTATAAGTTTCATGACAATTACTCCATTTAATCAAAATGCTTAATGAGATAATTACACCTTAATCTCTTATGTTTTTAGTCTTTTTATACATGTTTGAAGTATTTCTAAAGTTACATAATGACTTTACCTTAGTCATATAGTTTAGTTAATTCATTTTATGATGATAATTTTTGTCTAATTACCGTTTTCAAACAATAAACATGAAATACTAGATGTAGGGTATCTCTAGCTTATATATTACATAGATAATTTTATATAGAATATGATAAGGGCCATAATACTTAAGAGAGATTTTTTTGTCATTTTTTTACTTTAAGGACACTTTTTTATATTTTTATAGGCATAAAAAAACCTAATATCATATTAAAAATGCCTCTTCTTATGGTTTTGATTAGTTTGTTGCTTCATTTAATTTCAACGCATCGATATATTATCATTGAGACTAGTAAAAACCTCTAAAGTATGAAGTGATTGATGGGGGATGATACCCATAGAGTGCCAAAAATTGAATTTTTTTGGAAGAGGTATAGAATGAAGTATTGTACCACCATTATACTAATGGTAACCAGTGAGCCCGTATCTAGTTTATCTAATGTAAAGAAACAAAATTTAATCTTATACACATTTGTTGACCAATTTTGTTTTCCCATCAAATTTAAGATAATAAGTGAACTATGAGCCAATTGAGTACCCAAACGTTATAATATATTATATCATGATCACTTATTATGATATTTGGGGTACCATGTTAATCTTGAACTCTATCTTTAAAAGTATTATGATTGTACTAGCTATAAATAGCCATGACAAGGATAAAAATGGAAATATTTTGTGAGCCTATCCATAATTACCATGACAATTTTTTTACCTTCATACCACAATAGACCTATAATGAAATACATGGAGACCTCCTCCAACCTTTGGCTAAGAATGGATAAGGGTTAAAAAATACCTAGAGTCTTAATCATTTCACCTTTTTTTTTTGATACACCATCAATTCTACCATTAAATTTTTATAGTCCCTTTGAGTCCTTCAAAAAATAAATCCTACTTGATTCTATGATAGGATTTGGAAAACAATGAGTTCCCTCGTATTGGATATGCATAAAGTTCTATAAGGATATTATTTTGTAGGGATAAAATTATCACAAAGTTATCATTAATCATTATACCATAATTCATTTAATTTACACTCAATGTTTGATTCATAAATAGTAATTAGCCCCATACCAATAAATACTATTTATTTAAAATGGATTTTAATAATAAGTCATTTTTCAAAATTTTAATTAAATCAAAGGAATTAACTTTTATTTTAATTTAAATTTAAAATTAACTAAAAAATTCTAAATGGGTATTTTGTAACCTCATAATTTTATTTTTTAGATAACACATTTAATTAATATTTTTATCCTTTGCAAATAGTCTCTTAATGAAATTTTAGTAATTAAATTCTAAATATCAATATTAATAAAAAAATTGATATACTGAGTAAAAACTAAAATAAAATAATAAAATGGAGACCAGAGATTGTTTATGGGGTTCACTAATTGGCTACATCCATGGGTTCATTCAAACCATTCCATTTAAATAATATGTAAATACAATGATTAAAATTACATTCCTAAATAACTTGTAATTGGTTGATCAACCTCTGAATAACTTTGATCTCAGATCACAAACATCCTTCATTTACAAAATGATCACCTACAAATATATATCTCCAAAATGGGTAATTTTCTCTCTCTTCAAGAAGTCCAACACTCCTAAAATGTCTGGTCACAAATCCCTCTCTATAATTTATAGAGATTAGAAAAAATATTTTTCTTCTATAACAAAAATACACAACCTTTGTATATTCTTGTACACTATTCTCTTTATGAAAAATCACTACTTCTATACCAAAATCATCTTACTGCCTCTATAAAATAACCTCTAGTTATATATTTCTCAAATTTCCCTATAGGGGCACCAATAATTTCCAGTAATTAGGTTTTTATATGTTGACAACATGGCTTTCTAGTATTTCCTCTACCTTCACACATTAGTTGAGAATAATTATTATTGTCTTGTAATAATGAGTTTTCCCTATTTTTGGGCCAAATGTTTTTGGTGATAAATAGAAGCCAGAATAGGCTTTCCATATTCTAATGCATATATGCTACTTTGATGCCAATATTATTGGCTTGGTGGATAATTCAATATAATCCACTATTTCCATGCCATGTATACCTCGTAGCTTTTCCCACAAGATTACCATGAAAATAAAATTGTCCAAATTGAATGCCTTGTTATCTTTGAATAATATTGGAGTTAAATACTTGGGATAATATTTTAAAAAAATATTAATATGTATGTAAATATCTACCAAAATTAAAACATAATCTCCCCACTAAAATAAATCAAAAACCACATATCTTTCCACTAATCATATGATTCTTTACAAGTGGGGTAAATAAAGTGGAGTTTAACTTATGAGATTAGAGAATTAAAATATTCCCATGACTCTATTTAACAAGCCTTCAAAAATTCAATGCCACATTTCATCGCTGGAATAAAGACTTAGATTTTTAAAAAAATATGCAACCATGCTTATCTTACGTAAGCCATGATTAAACTACCACATCAATTCTTTAAAATAATATTTATGTCTTTTGGATAATATAAGATTGGTAGGATTTTTTATTTATGGGATAAATATTTAAAAATATATCCCATGGTAAAATAAAAGATACCATTTATTAGGGTATTTAATTAATTAAAGATATCTCATGGTAAAATTAAAAAACCATTAAATAGGATATTAATTAATTAAATATATATTCCCATGGTAAAATAAAAAATATAATTAAAAAGGATATTTAATTAATTAAATATATCCCATGATAAAATAAAAAATACCATTAAATAGTATATTTAATTAATTAAATATATCCCATGGTAAAATAAAAATACCATTAAATAGGATATTAATTAATTATCCTGAACCATATGAAGAGTGAAAATCCTTTGGATCAAACCTCCCCAATAAGATCCTTTTGGTCCCTAAGAGATAAAATCACTCTTTGAAGCTAAAAATACTTCTTCTATAAAGTATCACTATAAGATATCATGGTAACGATTCAAAAATCAAACTGAATCCCTAAATGCCAATGAAAGAAATATCTACCCAATACCAAATTGTAGATAAAATTAAATTGCATGCTCAGTATATTTATTGAAATGCAAATTTTCTCAATATAGACATACTAATCATGTCCCATAAAATGTGCATATACTATTATCAAGGTTTAAAAATGAAGTTTTTTAAAAACCCAAATGTGAGAAAAATAATCCAAGTATGATAAAAATGTCCCTTAGTTTTTGTCTATAGGTCACTCCAATATACCATATTCCAAACTTAAATCATTTGTGAATATCTCCAAGTTTAAATATGAGTTAATTTCTTTACAAATGCATCATTAACTCAACCACTTATTAAGATATTTAACAATAGAACTTAGAAAAACCATAAATATGAGAAAAATAATCTAGGTATGATAAACTTGTCACTTAGATTTTATAACAGTTGGTATCTTAAAATTTCTTCAAAGTCAAAATATATTCCTTAGAATATCAAATCTATTTTGATCATATGCATGCTAATTAATACCATAGCTATAAAAAATTATCACTAGAAAATAAATGATCATTACCATCCAAATAAAAAATGAACTAAGTCATTTGTGGATAATCAATAGAAAAGTGTTCTTCCTCTTATTTTGTTTGTAAACTTAGTGGGTTTGAAACAACTTCCTTTTTGCTTATGTATGCATCATTCTTCATGGATGTCTTCCTATAATCCTTAAGATAGTTGTGGATGAAATACCCAAAATTTATCATTTTGATGACCACTTAGATTATAATGAGTAAAATAATTGTTATCCATTTGTTTCTCCTTAGAAAACATAGATATCCTACTAACTAGTTTTCTTTTCCAACATAAGGCAACATAGTGATTATCTAATCCACACAAACATGATGTTTAGACCAAAAATCCTATGATAATAAATCCTTATTTTAATCATTGAAATATATGTTTCAATATTAACTAGGTTTAGGATAGTGTTATTTTTGAAGTTTCCAACATTTCTCAACTTTGTATCCACTCTTGTGACAATGAGTGCAAAAGTTACTCGTCCTTCTTCTTAGATGAAGAAATATATTTACCATTTCTTGCCTCTAAATGATTATTATCACCTACCTTATCTTTCACAAAATGAAATAACTTCTTTAGTAGATATTTTATCTTCCAAAAATAAGAAACCTAATGATTACTTAACCCATAAAAAATAAAAGGATAAGTATACCATATTTTATATATATCATAGAAATATTGTTCAAACTAAAAGAGCGCATTAAAATATTTATAATTTACCAAATTCTTAATGATATGTGTTGTGTAATAAAGAGGTGGTATTAATCTCAATACATCTTCTACCAATTATCTTACATCTCTCATCCATCTGTGATGGTTTATTCTAAAAAATTAGAAACTTATATTCTTGGTAGTTAGAAGCTTGTCTTCCTACTATGGATTTGAAACTCTTTCCAATTTCCATTCACTCACTAATATACCCAAAAATTGAAAAACAAGGTCAATACTCTACCTTTATGGGGTTATTTATGCCTTATCCATATTTACTAAGGATTCTTCCTTCAAATCCCATTTTATCTAGCAGTTTAGACCCAATACCCTTAGTGTATTTTCCAAAAACACCAAAAACAATATCTAAAACTGATTGAGAGGAAGTAGTACATGATGAATTAATTATAGTACATTCATCTATAAACGTTACTACATCTAATGTGGAAGGCAAATACATCATTTTTTCACCATTATGTAGTCTTACCAAGATCTCATCCTTGGCTTGCAACTCAGTTATCAACCTTTCAATCTCCTCTTCCAAGGTGTAATAGTTTGTTCTTAGGAAAAATTTCTCTTCCTAAATATTCATATTAAATTCTTTGAGTTCATCATGTTTCTCCTATTTGTAAAACTTCCCCATGGTTTCTTATTATTAAAAATAACCTGTACTTCCAACACTACAAATGGAGTAAACAACAGTCTGCAAAGAATCCAACCAATACTGATACTAAATTCAATTTTTTACACAATCAAAATCTAATCACTGTATTCTAACTACTTTGATATAAAAAATTGATCTGTAAATAGTAAATATTCCCCTACTAATAAATATTATTTACTTAAAATGGATTTTAATAATAAGTCATTTTCCAAAATTTTAATTAAATTAAAGGAATTGACTTTTATTTTAATTTGAATGTAAAATTAATTGAACAATTCTAAATGGGTATTTTGTAAGATCATATAATGTTATTTTTTAGATAAAACATTCAATTATTATTTTTGTCCTCTATAAATGGTCTCTTAATCAAATTTTAGTAATTAAATTTTATATATCAATAATAATTAAAAATTGATCTATTAAGGAAAAACTAAAATAAAATAATAAAATGGAGACTAGTGTTTGTTTATGGGGTTCACCAATTAGCTAAGTCCTTGGGTTCATTCAAACCATTCCATTTAAATAATATGTAAATACAATGATTAAAATTACATCCTTGAATAATTTGTAATTGTTTGATCAACCTCTAAAGAAATATGATCTTAGATCACAAACATCCCTCATTTCCAAAATGGGTAATTTTCTCTCTCTTTAAGGAGGCCAACACTCTTAGAAGGTTTATTATAAAACTTCTAGTCACAAATCCCTCTTTGTAATTTATAGAGATTATAAAAAATAGTCTACCTCTATACCAAGAATACATAACCTCTATATATTCCTGTACGTTATTCCCTCTATGTGAAATCAATGCTTCTCTGTCAAAATCCTCTTACTACTTATGTAAAATAACCTGCAGTTATATATTTCTCAATGTTATTTGTCATTGGATATAAATTAAAAAATTTCCATCTATGGGCACCAATAATTTCCCCTAATTGGTTTTTTATGTTTCAATAGCATGGTATCTAGTATTTCTTCTACCTTCACACATTGGCTGAGAATAATTATTGTTTTCCTATAATAATGAGTTTTCCCTATTTTGAGCTAGATGTTTTTTGTGATAATTAAAATTAAAAATAATATCACCATCTTCCAATGTATATATGTTACTTTGATTCTAGGATTATTAGCTTGGTGTACAATTTAATAAAATTCGCTATTTCCATGCCATATATACCACATAGCTTTTACCACAAGATTACAATGCAAATAAACTTGTCCAAATCATATGCCACATTGTCCTTAAATAATCTTTGAGTTATAGAATTGAGATAATATTTTAACACAAGATTAGTATGCATGTAAATATCCACCAATATAAAAACATAATCTCCCCACTAAAATAAATCAAGAACCAAATATATTTCCACCGACTGTAGGATTCTTTGCGAGTGGAGAACATAAATTGGAGTTTAACTTATGAGATTATACAATTAAAATATTCCCATGATTTTATTTAACAATACTTCAATAAGTCAACTCCACATTTATTTGGTGGAATAAATACTTGGATTTAAAAGAAAACATGCAACCATGCTTATCTTAAATAAGCCATGATTAAACTACCACATCAATTCTTTAAAAGAACATTTATGCCTTTTTGATAATAAAGAGTGGTAGGATTATTTATATATGGGATAAATATTTAAAAATATATCCCATGGTAAAATAAAAGATACCATTAAATAGGATATTTAATTAATTAAATATATCCCATTGTAAAATTAAAAAAAACCATTTAAAAGGATATTAATTAATTAGGTATATATCCCATGGTAAAATAAAATATACCATTAAATAATATATTTAATTAATTAAATATATCCCATGGTAAAATATAAAATACCATTAAATATGATATTAATTAATTATCTTGAACCATATGAAGAGTGAAAATCCTTCGAATCAATGTTTTTGCCACACTAAAATATTTATGTATATTCTAAATTAGAGATTTTTTATCCATGACATGATCCCATTCTCATCTTACCTCTTCCAACTAATATTCCTAGAAAATGGACATTAAAAATAATAATTACTCTATGGATTCATCCCTCCTACATGGGCATATACTACAATATTATTTTTTCCTTTATTACATATGATTTCAAATTCATATCCCAACCCATTTTTTTAGATGATAGTTGTTATTTCAAAAATTATTTTAGACTATCATGATCAATATTTACCTCAAAGTTCCTATCCACAAAATAAGGCCTCTATTACTTGATTGCATGAATAATATCAATCATATATTTCTCATAGATCAACTTTATCATATTATTAACTTTGAGTTGATTAATCTCAAATGCAATGGGTCTTACTTATTATAGGTGTAGTTACCCCATGCCATATTCTCATGTAGCACATTCAACAATAAATGTTTTTGAAAAATTGAGGGTACTCAAAACTAGAGTGGTGGACATGGCCTCTCTCATGTTATCAAAGGCCTTGGTATATATTTTTTTCAAATGGAATAAATCCTTAAAAAACATTTAAGTGATGCTATAATAATATAAATTTTCACAAATCTACAATAATAACCTGTTAGCCAAAAAGTACTTGAAGGGTATTGATGGTTTTGGGCACTTGAAAATATATAATAGCTATGATATTATAAGGGTGTAATTTTAATACTCTATGTGAGACAATATGACCCAAACAATATAACTTGTAGATTATAAAATAATATTTAACAGTTTTGTATAAATTTCATGTGGCTCCAAAGTTAATAGTACATGTTTAACATGTTACATATGTTATTTCCAAGTTCTATTTTATATTAGGTTGTCATAAAAAATACCAACACAAATTTATTAAAAAATTCCTAAAATTAGTGTTCATCAAAATATTAAATTTATATGGCACACATTTTAGACCAAAAAACATGACCAAAAACTCATAATAGCCTTCATGAGTTGTAAAATTTATTTTATAGATATCTAAATTTTTAATCTCAATTTTATGGTACCCAAAATGAAGATATATTTTTTTTAAATAGACAATACCATGTAGATCACATATAAAATCATCAATCTTAGGGATATGAAACTTATATTTGATGTTTTACTTGTTTAATTCTATGTAATCTAGGTACATCCTCCAATTATCATCCTTCTTACACACCATGACCACCAATAACAAATATTCACATTGACTATGTGTAATAATAATAACTTCATCTAACATATCCTATTCCATATTCTAAATTTCACTCTTATGGGTAAATGAGTACTTTTATGGCTTGATTTTTTGTAGCTAATTCCTAAGAAGCAACCAAATAGAATGATCATGATCTCTTCTTAGTGGTAGTATTTTTGTTATTTCTCCAAAAAAAATTAAGTGTGTATAACCCTTGGTTGATTGAATTTATATGGAAAATAATCATTATAAAAATTATTCAACCTTTTTTTTGATAATATTATGCATCTGTTGAGAAATAACTAATTATGGAGATTCTGTTCCTAATTCATGAAGTTCAAACATCCTACTTTAAGCATGAAAGTGCATGAACAAATCTTAAAAATTAATCACTATTTTTCCCAAGGTTATGATCCATTAGAATCATAAAAAAATATTATCTCCACCCATGGGACTATCAAACATATGGGAATCTATTTGGTAGTCACCTATAAAAAGTTTTATACTATGGTATTTCCATGAATAATTGATTGTGTGCCATCTGCAATCATGACTTGAAACTATGGACTTGGGTAAATATAACAATTCAAATGTGATAACAACTTGTTGAAAATATATATATTCCATTAGTAAATAAATATTGTCACTTTCTACTTCTTGAGGAAACCCATGACCTTAAGGGTTTGTAGAGTACTAATATTGGAAAATGTATGACATGATATAGTTGCCTATTACTCTTTATATTTTCATTTTTGTACATCCTCTTCTTCATCATATTCATCTTGCTAATATTCTACTTTCAATGTATGAAAACATAATCTCAACACAATTATGTCATTTTTTCCATTTACTATCACAATTGAAACATAAACCTCTTTCTATTTTCTCTTCAATTTACTAAGGAGTCAATCTAGTAGTCTAAGTGAAAATTTGAATTGGAAAATTCACTGTCTTTTAGTGGTAAAATACCTCATTTTAATCATATCCATTTAATTTTTTTGATGTGTACATACCATGTATTTCGATATAAAACTTAGATTAAACATGTGAACATCTAATTGAATTCTAGCCTTAAGGCCACCCAAGAATATATCATCCAAGATGTCTTTTATGATGTCAGCCACATATAAAGAAAGGTTATATAGTTTTTTAAAATAATCCTAAACTATCCATATTATCCACAACTTTTCTAACTGACTAACATAGTTCTTTATTATATTGTTATGGTAGTATATTTGAAACCTATTCATGAACATTGACCAAGTAAAAGTAAGACCCTTATTTTTATTCTAACCACAAATCTAGATCTACCAAATGGACTGATCTAGTTCTAAATAAAAGTATTCCATGACCACCTTTTATGAACAAGAGGTTTTGTGTAAGTCAAATAAGTTATTAATTTTGTTGATCTAGGTGACTATATCTTTATCATAACACTTGTACACTTCCATGTATGGAAACATCCTAGTACTTGTATTTGGGTTGTGATTTTTTTGTTTGAATCACATGAATCACCAAAATATGTGTTAGTGGTATATTTTTAATTTCATTTTAAAATGATCTTGAAATATATTTCAATTAATCTTAAATAGAAGACATCATTCCTTATTGTGAGTTCACTTTACCAAAGATCTTAGGTAGATATTATTTTTTATCCGTGTTTGAATCTTGACCTAAATTTTTGATAATAATTTAGTATTCTATGAGACATAAGTATATAAATCCATTTCATCCTTGCTATATTTTTTCCCAAATTAGCCTTCCATTTCATGCAGCCTTCAAATTTTGGTCCTACTGTGCACCATCTTTAGGTTTTGAAAAGAGTGTACCTCAAAATTATACAATTTTAACCATCTCACTAAGATGAATCCAATGACCATTAATTTTCACAAGGGAGGAAAAATCTTCTAGACTTATTTTTTCTAAAAAACTTGAGAAATATTATATTAACAAAAGAAAAAATTATTTTGAGATCACAAGTTAAGTTATTTTGGTTCTTTATCTCATATAACACTCACTACCTAAAAAATGTGATGTAGAATATTTCCCAAATTGAATCTATGATACCAATTGTAATTAAATTAATTAGATAATTTACACCAATGGAATAATTATAACATATCAATAACAGTATATCATATAAATAAGACTAGAATAATTAGATCCATAATAATTATTAAAAAAAGATTAAATTAATTGGTAAATATTATTGAGGCACTTTACGGAGTCAAAAATCCATACAATGCAATAAGAACAAAATTCTTAATATGATATCAAACTACTAACCACTACCTCCTATATATACTCTAATCTAGCCATGGTTATTCCATAGGGTGACCCTACTACAATATACAAGCCTAAATAAATGCAACAATAAAATGACAATGGTTATGAAAGCCAAAATTCGACCAAAAATATCCATAAACACACTATAGGTTAAGGTCATAATACTGTTAAGTATAATCTATTATCTATAGAGATTACCAAAGTCTCAAGATCGCTTAATCCATTATAAGAGATCATAGGAATGATATTGCCTATGCCAATGTATAAAATTTGAAATACTAAGGGTTCATTTTTAAGTATTTTTATAGCTTTGTTATGAAGAAGGGGTTGAAAAATGACGTTTCCAAGTGCATCTCTAAGGTGATATGGTAAATAAATTTTATTTGGCATTCCTTGCTAAACTTGTTGAGGTATCACTTACATTTTCATAATTTAGTTTTCTAGTTTCATCATTTTATCACTATGAGTAGTTTTAATTTTATCCTTTTGACTTAGTGTTTACAATATAATGTGGCTATAATTAAGAATATTTGGTTAGAATCAAAGGATTTAGTGTCATATTGGGATGCCCTATATATATAATTAAATTTTGTATTAATGTGATAACTTTGGGTATGTCTAATTAAAATGAGACCCACCATGTTAGTAGTTATACTAGGCATGGTGGATGAGGAAGGAAATAGGAAATTCATAAATTTATTTTCCCCAAGTCCTATATAAAAAAATTGAGTAGGTAAAGGGGGATATCCCATGTAAGGTTCCATCATGATGAGATTCAAATTGTAGTATCCTTTCCCTTATGCTCATAATGTTCATAGATACATATTTTATTTTCATTTATGTATTCTATTTCACATTCCTATTCAATCTCATAGTCATGGAGTTGGTGACCTTGTATAGTTTTTTTAGGATTATTATGTCTCATAGTGTCTAGATCTAGTGGAATACATATTATAATCATTTCTAGTATGATGAAACATATCATAATGGTAATGCATGGAATTGTTTGTGGAAAATGATTAGGATTAGTGACTTCCATAGATTTATGATTGTTTTCATAAAATACTTGGAAATACTTGAAGGTTTCCTCTTTAGACTGTTTAAAAACATGGTACATTTTTAAAGTGAAAAACATAAATGTGTGAATTTTACCAATGTATTTTTTTGCATATAAATTTTAAAAATAGACTATATTAGGCTGGTCAATAAAGTAGAAAATTCAATCAATAAATAGGAAGTTATATCAAGATAGATAATACATAATGATTGTATATATGAACTATATTAGGATAGTCAATATAGTTGATAAAAACACAAAACTATACTAGGTTAGTTGATTTAGTTTTAGAAGATAATAATATTATATCGTGTTGGCCAAGAGAGATAGGATGAAAGTTTTGATAAAATATATGATGGTTGTGAAGATGTCATTAATAATAAAAAATAGGAAAAATGTGAAATTTATCCAGCCATAGGTGGTATAAGATTTATGTTGGTTCACCATAATGTATGCATGAGATAGGATGGCCTATAACTATCATATTTATCTCAATAGATTATGAATCGAATAAGATCATAATCCCATGTGTATACATAAAATTAGATATGGACCTAGAATAACCATATAAATAGAAGAGGGTATTATAGACTCTAATTTCAATAGGAAAGGGTTCCAAATCCTAATCCTATGACACAGTGTATAGATATAATCAGGGCCCAATGATGGGTAAGAGATCATAACAATGATTATAAAGGTTGTAATAAATGGGTGTATCAAGGATATAATAAGGATGATTCATGAAAATAATTTAAAAACAAAGGTAACCTAATCTAAGATAGTTAAAATTAATAAACTAACAAGAAGATGATTGGTGCAATGGTCAACTAATGGGTACTCTATGAAACCTAAGTTGATAATTGGGAAACCTAAAAAACCATATATCTATACCATATTATTAGTATAATGAGTATAATAAGTAATGATGAACACATACATTAAAAATATCAATAACCAACAAATATATAATATTCTAAGTAAATAAAGGAAATAAATTATGGATATAGATACTTACCTTTGGGTGTACTTTTCAACACTTAAAAATCCCCCTTTAGCTCAAGTGTCACTTTTTAATAGATGTTTTAGGTTCAATAATTCAAATGTAAAAAACTACCTCGGTATTCTTAGTTGTAAAATCTAAAGACCAAACATAAATTCTAGATTAGACTTCTCATATTGAGATTTAAAAATACTATAAGACTAGATCTCCAAGTTAAGACTAAACCTATAACTCCTCTAAATACTAATAAAGATAATAAATGTGAGACCAAGTAGAGTAGATGACTTTTTTATATTTATTTTGGAATGAAAAATGACCCATATATATATGAATCCAATACCCAAAACTAACACTAAACTCTAAGTTGATGATATCAAGAAAGATGATAAAATTATGAAATTTTAGATTACATAGTATTGTATTGGCCAATTTGATAAAATTGAAATGAAATAAACTATAATAATAACTATATTGTCCATGATAATATAGTACAAGGAAGGAAATCATGAAATAGATTATATTAGATAGGTTGGTATAATATGATATAAGAAAGTTAGCAAATCTAGATAGAAAGTATACATGGAGTTAAGATGGAATGATACTTAAAGGAGGTCAAATTGATTGTAATTAAGGTATGAAAAAATAGTATGGAAACATATCTCATAAATTACCATGAGCTTATCCAACAACATTCTTGATGCATACTTCAAGGTGTGCATTTAGGGAGATTGATGTGTCAATGTGATATTGCAAGAGAAAGGGTGAGTAAAGTGATAAACTAAAAAATATCAGGTGTATACACCATTCATTTCCCAATTTTCACATATATCCCTATATCTATATCCATGGTTAATTAAGGAGATATTTACTAATATGATTGGACCCCCAAGATGATTTGATCCATATTTTATAAACATACAAGGCTCAAAGGATTGAAATGATGATTTTTAAAGAGATTGAGATTAAATTAAAGTATGAAAATGCCATAGGGAAGTTGTACATAATAATTATTAATAAATTCATTAACAATGGTACTCCAACACTCTATGAGATAGAAAAATAGTTATTCTCATTATCAATTAAAATAATGTGAGAGAAAAGGTGTAGTTTGGGACTTAAAATATTTAATTAAAAAAGAAGAATTTTTTAGAAGACCTAGAATATCTAGTCAAATCCTCCCAAAAAAACATTAAATCTCATCAAAGGATTGAACCATAATGTTAGGATATTGGAAATAGAAGCCACAACCATATCTCTAAAATAAATTTTGGATAATTTAAAATATGCGTTGAGTTACCTTTTCAATTATATGATTAAAATTCATGAATATAATTTTAATATTGATATACTATATCTAAGAGTTTATAATAACTTAGTAAAGATCACTTAGATGGATTAAAAAATGAGGAACATTACACCTATGGTAAATAAAGGTCTATTTCCTTGTCTTGAGATAATGACTATGTTTGGCATTAATATATTTCAAGGTTTTGCAGTATATATGATATCTCCTTTTGAAGAATGGTCAAAATATATGAGGAGTGTAACCTCAAATTTAGATGATTTCAATGGGAAAATTTTATAATAATTAAGTGAAGTAAATATGTCTTTATTATATCAGCAAGACAATGTGGTCATAATTGTCATAGAAAAGAAATATTTGAAAAATTTCAAGACTTTGTTAAAGAATAAGATGTACAAATAAATAAAATAGATAACGATGTCAATTGGTGATTTATTTGATAAAAAATCCATAGATAAAGTACATGAGGTCAAACACATTAAATTATATATTAGGAACCCCTTAGATAAACATGAAACATTGTTAACTCAGGAATAATTATTGTTTACAAACTTTATCATCAATGTGATTAGAATAGACAAGGATTTCTAGTTGATATCTCATGCACTCAATGGTTAACAAGTTGTAAAAAAAATTATTTCCTCAAGTGACAAGTCTGCATGCACCTTGATAAGGGAAATATTATTTTTATATCTTTGTTTATTTTATATTAGACATGTTTTAGTATGGAACTTTAGTTTAGTTTTAACTTTAAGTTTAGAATGGAATATATTTCATTTCATGCAAGTTGGTTTTGTGGATTAGACAATTTCCATATCTATGTTATAAATACATTTATTGTAAAATATTTTAAGAGAGAAATAATTTGTGGAGGCTCAACACACTTCAAAATCTTTTGGTATGTTCTATGATATTTTTATGTTTTTGTTTTATAAAAATATAGATTAATACTATGTATGTTTTAACTGTTGTGTTCTTTGCATGATATTTAACTATTTTATCATGAATTGGTTAGATTAAGTGATTAAATAATTTTATAATATTTGATGAGACAATATAATATCTCATTGATATCAATAATTAATACCATTTTCTCTTCCATAAATTAAGTTTAAATTGAAATAAGATGTAATTTTAAGAAATTATGTTTTTTTATAGTAAAATATAGGATATAAATTTGGTATATCACTTACAATTCATTATAATCTAAATTTTTAAATATTTATAATAGTTCTTTGTAAATAAATTTAAAATATTTAATATGAATGTTGGAATGAAATATTAATTCATATAGTAGAGTTTTTACAACCAAACACTAAATCTAGGGAACATTTTGAGTTAGCTTTAGAGACATGCAACAGGTCCAAATACCAATACTAAAATAACTATAGAGACCTACATAAACTCTAGATACCCATAATAAACTAGCTATGAAGACTCACAATAAATTATCTTTAGAGACAAATAAACTAGCTCTAGAGATCAATAGCAAACTAGCTCAAGAGACCAACAAAAAACTAGATCTGGAGTCCCACAAAAGACTAGCTCTAGAGTCATGTAGTCCTAGAATATGTGCACATGAATATCTATGGAATATTTAAGATCTATTTTTATAATAATTTTTTAAGGATAGATATATTTGTTTCTAAAAAATAGACATTTCTAAAAATATAAAAGATTATTATATTATTTCATATTATGGATATCTTAGCTACAATGTTGGACACATCAAAAGGAAACTAAAACTAATCACATTTGATTCTTTCCAAAAGCATATGGGATAATGGATCCCGTGAATCTATAAGTATCCACTCTTATCTCTAAATAAAGTGGAGTTCCATATTATTTTTTCAAATAATGGAAATCTAAGTTGTGAACTAATTTTTTAGATTGTTAGTCCTAATTAAGAATTCATTGAAGATGTATTATAAATATAGACTTCATATTCATAGTTAGTATGGAAATGTAAATGAAGATAGAATATTGACTGTAAGAGTTTTTTTTTTCATTTCCTAATGAAGACTTTGGATTGAAAAATAATTTGAAGCATTTGAGTATTTCCAACATTCTCTTGAATGATTATTTCTAGTCCTATTCCAAAGGCTAAGCAAAGGCCCACTCAACCTAAGGAAGAAGGAAATACTTTATGGTATTTATAGATTACATTTTGTCTATTTAATTTTAGTTTCATTAATTATTTTCAACATTATTATTTCCTTAGATAAACATGCATGTGTGTGTGAAGTGTTATGATTTTCAAAAATTACTTATCTAGTTTTCATTTATAGAATTTGAATTTTATTTTCATATGTTTATTTTTATTTTCTTTGAGTAGATTATAATTAATTATTTTTTTATTTGATATCATCAATATAAGTTTAATTTAATATTTTTATAGGTATTATTTTCATTTCTAATTATAAATAATAGTTACTTAAAAGTCTTCTTTTCTTTATTACATATAGAGTTTAGAAACCAAGCCTAGATTGATAAAATAAATAAATAGGCTCAATGAACCTCATAAATATTTATAGCTAGCTCTTTTGAAATCAATTTTTGTGGATGAGAATGATATTTTGAAACTCACTAAGTAGTTTATAATGTTTAACCCTAAAATCTGGATTAATGAATCTAGGGTTAAATGGGATAGAGATAATGTAGGGTACAAGAGTGATAAAATATCTCTATATCAAGTCAATTAAATTTTAATACTCAAATAAAAAATATTAAAAATTTAAATACTAAGATATGATAAAAAAAATAGTAAGTACAACCAATGATTGATATTTAAAAAATGGGAAAACAATGGTACTTAGTTGGATTATTATGTCCATTCAGATTTGATAAGAATATTATAAAAATAGAATTGACTTGGAATCTAGATCAGTAATCATATTTTTATAAATTTGACATTTTTGACTTTAGACACTTCCATATACATCAAATGGTTATGTCAACAATTCTATCTAACTTAGATATAGGTGTCTATTATGGAACACCTATTATATCTGGATGTGACCACCTATAATGTTATCTATTCTATGTAACCTTTGTTATGGTGTGATCAAATATAGATTATGGATTATCTTTATTTTTTAATATCAAAAACCTAGTTCTTCATCTTCATGTGACTGTGGTAGAAATGGGTTAGTGGGATCATAGTGTTGAGATAACCCTAAATACCCCTCTACCAATGTGTATTCCCTACATAACCACTACTCTAAAGAGGGCCTTAGACTTGTAGTTATCCCCTATATGTGGGTTTATATGTGCATAAGGATGTAATATTTAATAAGAAAGTACAATATTTACCTATCTTGCAACTTGGAAAATATGGAGCATTGGCTACTCCTTTAGTAATTCACACCTATATATGTGTTATCCCTATGAATGATATGGAAACAGGGAATATGTTATCACTTGAATGTTTGATTGAATGATTTTAGTAAGTTACCTTGTGATTTTTTAGGTATATGCTAGGTTAATAATGAATGAGGAAAGATCATTTATATATACCAATACTTTTGGAGAATATATTGCATTAAATCACCTTAGATGACCATACGGATATGTTTCACTTGAAAATTTAATGACTTTAACAAACCAAACACTTGTGTTAGGATATGACACTTGTAGTATCGATATAGGCATCTAATTTGGATTTAAGTTTTTAGGTAGTTAGAAAATAGGCACATATGTATATATTATATAAATAAAAGATAAGTAGGTTTATAGAATTTTGATCATGATCGAAGGTCTAAGTCATTATAATAACATTGGTTAGACTAAGAGATAAGTAATAGGGATAGAGATATTTAAAATGTGAGGCTTTCAATAGTGGGAAAGTTTTAAAATGTATTTTCCACATGTACAAGATTGAGGTTTAATATAATTCATAACTAGTGTCTACATTATCCCATTTAATCTAGTAATGAAATTTCTAGTTTAAAAAAAATATAGATGCATACCCGGGTGTGTATAAAACAATTTAGCTTTGTGTGAGCCAAACTTAAGTCATTTATTGGTAACTAACATGAAACCAATATCATGTTATAATATATAATAAGGTCATATAATCTTAAATTTAAATCATTAAAATTAT
Organism: Torreya grandis; assembly: GCA_037957365.1. Taxonomy (NCBI): domain Eukaryota; kingdom Viridiplantae; phylum Streptophyta; class Pinopsida; order Cupressales; family Taxaceae; genus Torreya; species Torreya grandis. Next base: position 331,275 of record JARHVA010006556.1, on the reverse strand, counting down.
TAAAATATAAATAGCAAGGTTTAGGAGTATACCTATGTATCGATGCAACTACCTTGCCTTTTAGAAACTTGATTTAAAAATATGTATCATTATAAATAATTATATCTAAGATTAGGACAAATATTAAATATGAAAAGTACATAAATATATAAATATTGGAGGACACATGCCCCTAACCTTGGATAAAAAGGTGATTTTACACCCATGAGTTGATATTAGCTCAAACACGTAACCCAATCATACTTTTAACCTAATGAGTGTGAGTGAACTAAGTCAAAACACACTATAAATCTAGTGAGGTTAGATTATGTAATAAATTCTAATTTATAAACTTGGAAATATTGAGTGATTTAATCACCTCAACCATACCATAATCAACCAAATATTGTAGTAGATTACCTTTATACAGTCTACAATAGTGCAAACTAGTGAGTTAAAGTTCATAGAAGTGTTTGAAACATGAAAGCTTATTTAATTTTGTAATTTAAGGTGATTTTTTATATAATATGTACCTCATATATGTATCATGTGAAAACCTATGTATAAAAATGGTACCGATGTATATAATTTGACCCTAATTATGTATATAAATAAAATAATGTTAATGTTGACCAATCTATAAACTATTAAGTATGGAGAACGTATTTCTATAACATGCCCCCACTATAATCTAAAATTAAAAACTAGTGTAAGTGTGGATAATATGTTTCCATAACACTCCCACATTATATATATGAAACTAATAATGGGTATGAATATGGAGAACATGTTTCCAAAGCATGCTCCTACTACAATCTAAATCTATGAAAAATGTGAAAGTCATGACTCTCTAGCATGGCCCCAATAATATGAACCCCATTTTGAGGTGAGGGGAAGTATAACATGGTAGTTAACTTACCTCAAAATAATAATATAACCATGCAAAATATGAATGTATCATGTATCATATAGGAGAAACATGCCTAGATAGATTATCATTGAGGTATGTATAATGTGATCACATCAAGTCTTATGATGCATGATATATATCATGGAAATGTATATATAATAGTAGTATAATATCAACAAGCAATAAAGAACACATATAAGAGAACTTAAAATAAAATAAAGAAACAATAGTTCAAGGAAACCTCAAACAAGGGGAATTTTCAAATGCCACACAATCAAAGGGACATGACTTAGTAAAATTTCCATAGATCAAGGAATGATATATCAAATGTTAATGTAAAAAAAACATGACATATACAAGTGTCATAATAGGAAAACATAGCCATGAGGTTAGAATAAATGAAGCATATTAAAATGATTAAAAAGGTAATTTAATCATGAGATAAAATACTCAAGGAAGTACATAAATCAAAATCATGGAACATAAGAAACCAAAATAAACATGTTATATTAGTCTCTAGATTATATCTATTATAAAAAAATAATAAGTAAATAACATATCAAGTACATCATGAAATACATAATAATGTATAAAGGTATGTTAATATAAAGTGATCATAGAATAAAATTGTAAATGTGGGTTTTATGCACATCTCAAAAGAATGAATGAGGTATCCTATAGTGTTTTAGGATCCTTATGGAAATAGGGTTCCACTCCAAGGCATGAGTTATAGGTATGCGGTTAAACCAATCATGTGGTGGAATAGTAGGTTGAGTCTTTAGGTTTTTTAACTAGGTTTGTGGATGGATGTGTGAAATCTAATAGAAAGATATCAATAAATGAGTTATATGGATGGAGATTTACTCTATGGTTGGTATATCTTAAATAAAATCAAAAGAGGGGAAAGGTAAGGAAGAAAAGAAGGCTATGTGTTCCTAAAAAGGTCAATTTTTAGCTATTTCTTCGGTGGATAAGTATCTTCAAGACTAATGTTTTCCACTTGAAGCTACTGCACACTCACAAAAAAGTATGGTTATAAATCTAGGAAAATAAGTATAGGAATCTTGGTGATCTCAATTGAAGGTTTCTCTCCTTAGAGTTGTTGTTTCACACCCTTATTTGGGAGACTAAAAATTAGACCAGGAAGTTATCTAAAGTAGCTAGAGTACATGCCTAGAAGACTATACCAAAAGGAAATACTCTTACACACCTCAAATTATGAACTCAATATTTACTAATTTCTTAAATCAATTGAATTTACTAATCCTTTATAGTTTTTGCACATCTTAGATTAACATTCATCAATTAAAATAATCAGATGCATCTATTGAATTAGTAAGCTTTAAAATTATTGAATTGATAAAGATAAGGAAGCTAAAATTTCAATAAAACAAAAAAGGAAGAAGGGATAACAATCACATTTGTATGACAATAAAATAATTAATTTATTTATGTATATTGATAAAAAAAACTCTAACCCTTTGAAAAATGATTTTACATGTATATTAAAAACATGGGGAAGGGGTCATCTCATCCTCAAAGTGTATCAAAACTTCATTTTACATAAAAATAACTAGAACCTAAGTTCTACTTTTATACAAAACTATATGTTATAGCTCATAAATTACATTAGTCATGCATGTGTGCATGATGGTGGAATAATTCATTTCTTTATAACAAATATAACAAGGCTTGAATATTCATGATTATCTAAATAAGCATCACATGTAAAAATGGTATCAAAAATTAGACTTCGACTAAGGTTGGCTTGGCTCCTGCTTGGCACTACTCATTGTTGTGGCTAGAATAAAAGTTGTAACTAAATTTTAACTAGTAGATTGAGTTGATGCACTTGTGGAGTTGGTAAGTGGTACTTAAGTGAAACTTTTAGTTGGATCTAAAATATTTGAGCTAGAAGGAACTAAAGTGGTAGGTCAAGCTAAATTTTTAAATGGTGTTGAGACTGGGACATTAGGTGGAGTATGAGTTGTTGAACTAGTAGATGGTGATGAAACATAAATCTTCTTAGCCTATAGATCCTATTAGTGATCATATACAATAGCATACTATGCCCATACTATTCTTGTTTATAAAAGATAAGGTTTTTTCACCCTCTTTGCTTGTCCCATCATCTTTACATTCTCAATTTTGGTAGCTCGAAAGCCTACCCAAAGGACTTCCACTTCAGTGGCCTTCTTCCTTGATGAACATAGATTTGATTTAATATCTTATAAATTTAAACCTTCTAAACTCTACATGAAATTATTTGAAGCTTCTTGTAGCATTTGATCAAAAATAGACCTATCCACCAACTTCCTAGTGTTATCTCATGCCCGTGTCAATTCTAATTGATTCAAAATTTGCACTACATGCTTCTCTTATGTTATGATCTCTATAACTAAAAAATCAAAAAAATTTACAAATTCTTTGGATTTTTAGGTCCTAATGAATGCATTTATTACCTCTGAGGGATCATCAAATTAAAATGGTTTAATGCCTTATTATCAGTATACTAGACCTAAAAATTGAGCATGTTATCATCTTCCTCAAAAACCTTAAACAATTTAGTTATTATGGTTGCATGGGGATCCAATTCAAATCTCAAAGAATAAATAGTATAAAATATCTCATATAATGTTAATGTTACACTTTGGACATCTTTTTCTATCCTAAAGGGAATATGGATTACCTATTATTATTCTTGAAGGTCTCCAACTCTTACTTCAGCTCTTCTATTACTTGATTTATACTCTCATTAATGTCTATCAATACTACAGAGTAAATCTCCATAAAAAGATTTAAAGTTCTCAATGTAATGGGATTGACTTTTTTTCCTATCTTGTCTTTTCAAAAAAGGGTATATTTCCTCTCTTTTAAAATTAGACCTCACCCAATGATTTATTATATCTTCCTCTTCCTCACCCTTTGCATTGTGCCAACTGATTTATCAAAGAGGGATCTCACAGTGGGTAACTTAGTGATCTTCAAGTTTGGTCTCTTATAATATTATGCTCCTAATTCCTTAGATCAATTTGGAAGAGTCAACTTTGATGGATCTAGTGGTTTTTCCTCTATTTGATTATCATCTATGGGCTTAATCTTATGGGATAGCTTAGCCATTAAAGGCCATATCATTATGTATTAGTCTACATTTCCTAGGTGTGGCATAAGATGAATAATGTAGACTAGTTTCTTATTTATATCACTCTTTATAGCCACTAATGTTGTGGTCTACACTACTCTTGATGAGGGCATTGGAAATCTCCATTGAGTGCAATAAATAAAAAACTTGAGTGTTGGATTGAATTGTGATAGTGGAAGTAGAGGTAGAGACTAGAGGAGAAGTTGTAAAAATAATTATGAAAATAGGCCCAACTAAAAGTGATGGCACTGGAGGAAAAGAAGAGATAATTCAAAATGGAAAAGAAGATAAACTGACAAATAACTAATAGGAGGATGTCCTAAGAGAGAAATAATTGAAACACCCTTACCTAATTTTTCACCACTAAGGGGTGCCTTTCATTTTAATCCTTTTAAGCTTATAACCTTGGTTGATTGTATCTCTTCTTCATACACCTCATAGTTTGGCCCACCCTCAATTGAAGGTTGTGCCTACCTACTAGTCCCTTTGTAGATAGTGTATATGGCCTTCCTTACCTAGTTTTTCTCTTATAAAAAATTATTATCCTCTTAGCATGAAGATTAGTCACTTATTGGGTACAAAGGGTAAGATTCATACTAGATGTTATGGTTGATAAAGCTACCATAATATGTGCAATATCTTCCTCATTAGAGGAATATAGATAAATGATTTAATCCTTCTCCTAATAGTGTTGTCTTTCATCTAAATTGATTATTATACTAGTTTTTATTTAATACTCCTTAGTTCAATAATGGACATTTGAACGTAAGGAGTGTGTTCTTCCTCTTAGACACTAGTAGTTGATGTCTCCCCTACATCTTATTTTTGATCTTGATCTAGTATTATCATCATAGTGGTTGGGTTTTGAGGGTACTATATTTGATCTTATGGATTTTCAAAGGGTATGTTGTTTTAAAAATATGAATATGTATATCCCTATGGTGGAAGGAACATAAATTTTGCTTTTCCAAGTGTGAGGGAAGGATCTTCTTGGATTACTCTAAGCAAGTCCACGCTCATACTAGAATTCATAGCCCTTTCCTTGGCTTATACATCATATTTTACATCGAGGAATAAGGAGTCATGATCTAGATGCTCATGTTTATAGGGAATTTCTAGGTTATAAACTCATTGTTACACTCTCCCATGGGGATCCCAATTCATATGGGTTAGAGTGGATAAGGCATATGCCTTCCTAGAACCACCATCTTCTTTGAAGTGTATGTAGTATGCATATTACATCATCCTAATTATGATATGGGAGCCACATAATGTTATTTTTTATATTATTTAGGTCCTCATCTATCCCATTCTATAGTTGATATGTTATTTCCTACTCAACAACATTGTCTGGGATGTATTTGGGGAGATGAAGAGGGTTAAACTTGTGTCCAATCACCATGATAAAAATATAGTCTATGTATAACCAATAATCACCCAAAGTCATGATTATATTTTTAATGTTCTTAGATATCTTATCTAGTGGCTCACCATTAAATTCCATCTATACCTAAGGATATAAATCTTTTGTAATTATTGATATGTTCCTCACATATGCATAGATGTGGACAAATGAGTAAAAGTCATAGATTCTATTCTTAATTTACCTAGATTTTTTATTCCATAGAAGCCTATTGTGTTTTTATGTCATCCCTATGACCTCATCAAAAATATATGACATCATGTAAAAATTACCACATTGATTACTCATTTCCTTGTTCAATATAAAATCTTGTAAGCAGGTGTTGATAATCTCCCTAATGCATAGGTGCACTCTGAGGTGATAAATAAATAGAATAGTGGTACCCACTCCAAATGAAGTAAGTGGATGCTTAGGTGGCCAAACAGATGGTTTAGTAATGCCATACAAATGTATATTCCCATATATAACTTGGTAAAGAGAACATGGTTCTTATTGGTTTATTTCGGTGTGAAGGTTCCTCATGGGAGAAGCCACTTTCTCATAGATTATTTTATGTTATTTTTATTCTTCCAACCAATGAAACTATGTAAATAAAATATAACATCTAGAATGGGTAAACATAAATACCTTATGAATGTACTACCTAATATGTATGCAATGATGGTGATATCATTGACATAATGTAAGAAATTGATTTGTGCAATTATCCCTTCAAATAATAGGTCTTGTAATAATTTAATTAATAACATGACTTCAAGCTTAGTAACTACATAATGGAGTGCTTGGTTTTTGAAGGGTAGTAAGTCATTTGTAACTTATTTTTATTATTTGGAGATATCTTCCTTGCAAAAAAATGGGTATATGTTCTCTATGACCTACCATAGAGCTAAATAATTGGTGTAAATACTCCTAAACACCATTGCATTAAAAATAATATCTAAGTTATCTGGTTAATCTTTGATGGAGAATCTATATGGTGCCTAAGCTCCCCTATAGCCTCTAGATGAAGATGTCATTATTATTTCTAAGTGTTGGTATAATTAAAGCTCTTGGTGATGGTGGCTTATCACTTTTTAATGCAAATTATAGCTTATTTAAATTCAATTACGGATTTAAAATCATAAAAAACAATATACACTTGAGTTTGATGGTAATCAATGGATGTGAGCTTAGTTAGTGGATTAATGTTATAAATTTTTGGCTTTCATGTTGAGTTCATCCACCATTAATCACCAATGTATACGATCTTGTAACCTTCACTCAATTCAAACTTGGCCACCTAGGCTTAGTGAGTATGCCATGTAGGATGCTTACTCATTTAGGGATGCCACGGTGTTACTCATTTTGACACTTATCAATATATGGTTTAGTTTGGAGTTAAATATTGTGTTCAAGCTAAATCATCTAATTTTGTGATCCTAAAGTCCCAAACAAAATAGCTTGAATACAAAAATGTTCTTCAGAGAGATTCATGAAACTCATACCTAAAGCCAATGTGCTAAACACTTTTCCCCCAAGATGAAATTTTGGTTGGGAGGATTTTTACAAAAAAGTTCTCAAAATTTAGAGTTTTGACCAAAAATCTTATGAATGAAAGTTGTTGAAGACAAATATCCTAAAGACCAAACTTCTTGAAGACCAAAAATACCCAAAGATGAAAGTTTCTAAAATAATTTTGCCACATAAGAGGTGCCAAATGAAATGATTTGAAGGAAAGTAACTGATAGTTGCTAACCAAAAGTCCTTGAAGACTAAATATTTTAAAGACTAAAGTGCTGAACATAATTTCCTAAACAAAATCTTCTAAAAATCATAGTGTTGAAGATCAAAATGTTCTTGAAGGCTAAACTCTTTTAGAACAAAAAACATCCATAATGTCAAATAAGTAAGTCTGAATAATAAACCTAAATAAGTAAACACAAATACTTGTTATATATAAAAAACTTCCAAAATTTACATTAATATATTAGTTTTAATAATTAATTCTAATTTAAACTCCTTACAATAGAAAAATACATGCAATAAATATGTTTTAATACCAAATATTCCATAATTTCCATAGATAACTAAATAAGCTAACTTTCATGTACAACCATGTAATGAAAAAGCCTTAAAAAAACAAAGGAGGTCCCCACTTTTACACAAAAAATGCAAGGTGGTGTGTGTTGAATACAATAAATGGTGACTTACAGGGGTGAATACTCTTGAGTTTCAAGAACCCATAATCTACGGTTTTGTAATTCCAATATCAATCATGAACCATATTATAAAATAAATGATAGATCATAAATATGAAAGAAACTTCTGATAACTCAATACAACATACTTACTCTACCCATTCCTTGGACCAATGTGTGTCAAAGTTATATATTTTACTCCTTATGAAAGTATTTTACAAAAGACATGGGATGAGATATAGGTTTCATTATGATTAGGAGTTAAGTTAGCAAAAATTTGGGAGTGCTCAAGGATTTCTCTACTACTAGATAGGTATCCATAGCCCTAACAGAGATACCTTTGATCACCCTTCCTTCCTTCCATCATATATATCCATGATTCATGATACATTGATCTTATTTCATCATGTAGAATTTTAATCCCTTTTGATTTTATTTTAAACTTTTGGAGGATACCTATTTTTTTAATAGAATAAAGAATAATATTACCACCTTCAGCTAGTTTTTGTATAATTGGGTTTATTATAATGTCCCTATCAACTTTAATCACATCAATGTTTATTTCCTCAAAAAAGGATTAACATTTAATGTGAATTTGATCTAAGGAGATAAGAAAAGATTTCTAAATTTACATGGAGTTGTGGGATCTGTTAGGACCTGTTCCAAAGTCTTAACATTAGGTTAGATTTTTGGTAGGTTTATAAATAATAATTTTTAATGGGGCATGCATATTTTTATTAAAGATACCCCCATAAAATAAAGTTAGTTTTAGTTTTAGATAGTTTTCATGTTTTGTGTTTATTAATTAGAACTACCTTACGGGTTGTTTTCCTGTAAATAGTTGGTTATAGGATTAGTTTGTTTTACCGGTCATGGGTAAAATCTATATAATCTATGTTTGCAATGTAAAATGGTTAACAGAGTAAAGGAACCATTATGTACTTATTTTTTGAAAATTATTAAAATACGTGTGCACTCACACTAAGCAGGGACAAGGTTCAAACTATTTGTTCAAGGAGTTTTTAGGATCAACTTTTATATAGTTGGTGAAATTATTTGCTTCATAACATTATCTTGATTAACTCTCTCATTGCTTACTTGGATTAGGAATTTTGATGTACAAGGTGTATCCTCAACAATTCAAGTTGGATTCAAAACACAAATGTTGGTTCTTGATTATACTAGGAGTGATCAATTAGATTACCATGAAATCAAATGGAAAATTATTCTAGAAAGTGGAAAAATACCTAAAACAAACCACTAGACTAATTGAAGTAAAATTGAGGAATCAAGAATAACTAATCTAGAAAGAACAAACTATTCTAATGAAAGAAAATGACTAAAAGTAGGAAACTAACTAATAAAACATAAAAATAACCTACCCCTACCTATACCATAAAATATGTTGATAATAATAGGCATCTCCAAATAAAGAAACTATGAAATAATGCTTCAAAAACTTTTTATTGACTAGATATGTCAATTTTTTACATTGAATGTCCTTAAAATGGAAAACATTATTCCCCAAGACCTTAGAGATATGATAAGGTCCTATTAATATTTGGGTGAACTTGTCATATTATCATTCATTTTAATGGTCTTTATCTCATACAATAACTAAGTCAACAATCTTGAATGCTTTAGATTTTTCTCTCTTATCAAACAATCTTTTGACTACATCTTGATGTCTGCTGAAATTATGCAGATCTTCAGTCTTGGATTCTTTCATTTTTATGATATCCATCAATATAGGCTCAATTCTCTCATTTAGTTCCATGTATTCCCACATGAAATTATATGTTATCAAATTTAGCATGATTAGGAACACTCGCTATCTCTCATATACCAATAGGTATGGCGAGGCCTTAAGGACATACTTATATCAAGTTCAATATGCCTAGAGTCCATATTTAAACAAGAGATACCAATCTTTAGGATTATCCAGAATGGGTTTCTTGAGATAATTAATTATTTTATTGCTGGTCAATTCAATCAATCCATTCCCTTATAGGTACTGATTATAAAATGATCTTATTGTGATCTAATTATTATGGGCCCATTATTTAAACTTAACTGGTTGAAATGTTGGCACATTGTCATAAACTAAGGAATTAAGAGTACCAAACTTGATTGTGATATGTTCTTCGAAGACCCTGATCACATCTTATGCTCTTTAATTCTTGGTGGATACTACCTTAGTCCATTTGGTATAATAATCTATAGTGGTGAACACAAATTTATGCCTAGTTGAAGAGTTTGGGTTGATAAAACTAATGAAATCTAAGCAACATTGGGAAAATTGCCTACCCTCAATCACAGGCTAAAGGGTCATTACTTCATGCACTTCTATTTTCACTAATACCTAACATTCATGACATGTCCTTATATGGAAGTGAGCATCCTTGAAGGCTATTAGCCAATAATATCCCATTGTGAGTATTTTATGGGATGTGGTATTACTAGATGGATGGTTGCTACCAATATTTTGATGTAGATTTTTAGAATATCTTGGGATTCTTCTCATGACACATATCCTAAATAGATTCCTTCATAGTTATTCCTATAGATAATTTCCTTCATGATCATATAATGAGAATATTTTATCCTCAAGGACATTTTTTCCTATTGATTGAGTTCATGGGGACATGTTCTAGTGAGTATGAAATAAATAATACGTTAATACAATTTTTCTTAGGAAACCTATGTTTATTAGACTTCTTCAATGATGATGCATGGATCTGGTTCAGTGATAAACTAAAAAATAATTTATCCTCTAGTTATCTTGGTAATTTTAATCTTAGTATAAAACTCTTGCAATTTTTCCATCCATTTTCCCATACACTCTACCAACTTGTTCTACCCTAGCGTAAGCTTGATAGGACGATCTAATATAATAGCAATGGTATTATTCTCAAAGATGTAGTGTCTAAATTTGTTAAATTATTTGATAAAGTAAAAATATTTATTTTTTAATAATGGAGTATTTAATCTCTACATCCTTTAAGTTAGTGCTCATAAAAGTGATAACATGTTCACTTTCTTCCTTCTTTTGTGTAATTACAACAACAATGGTATGATCCAAAACAAATGAGTATAGGAACAAGTCCTTAGTAATGTTTGGTCTCACCATCATTGGGGACTATTATATAGCCTTTTTAATTTATTGGAATGACTTCTTAGCTTCAAGTTTCCATTATACTTTGGCATCTTAATTAAACATTACATTTAGAGGTCTAATAATCTCTATAAATCTTGATATGAATTTTATCACAAAATTGATCTTTCTAAAGGAGTTGAGATATTTTTTCTATTTGGGAATATTAAATTGTAAATTCCATGAATTTTATTTGGGTTAATGGTGATCCCATATTTTTTGATATCGTGTCCAAAAAACTTGCCTTCAATAACATTAAATATGATCTTATTATGGTTTAGTGAGATACCAAACTTCCTACATCTTTCAAAAATGGACCAAAGATGATCAATATGATCAACACAATTCTTATATAAAATAGTGATTTCATCCATATATATAATTATTAATTTTCCTATCATTCCATTAAATACATGATCCATCGCTCTTTGAAAACAATCTCCACTATAAATCACCCCAAATGGCATTCACTTATACACATAGGTTCCCCATTTTTTAGTAAACACAATTTTCATTATATCCTCTAATTACACCAATACTCTATTATATGATAAAAATCCATATAAAAAATACATCATTCTAGAGCCACTCACAATTTATATCACCTCATCTAATAAGGGTAGAGGATAGTTGTCTTTATTAAAAGTTTTATTGAGGTTCTTGAAGTCAAAACATAGTCTAATTTCACCAATATTTTTCCTTATTGGAAATAGATTAACTGTGAAATGGGAACTTAACATCTTCTCTACTTCTAGATGAATTTTTATATAATAATATTAACTAACATTTGCCTTTACCTAAATGGCTTATGGTTTGGATTGAGTGGAATTGTATGGGTGATGATTCTAGGATTAAATATCCTCAAGTCATGATATGTCCATGCAATTACATCTTTGTATCTAATAATCAATTATTTGACCCTTTTACTTTCATTTGGAGTGAAAATTAAGATGATATTTATGAGGTGTGAGTTTATTTCATCACCTAAATTTTTAGAACTAAACTTCGAATCATTATCCAAGCTACCTTTATTTTTTCACTTGAGGGTTCATATCAAAATATCTTTCCATGGTGACCATCCCCAATGGGAGATTATTTTATTTCAGTTGGATGACATCATTTTCATGGCACTTGTGGATTATTTCTTGATCATCAATTATTTGGGATTTGAATTACCCTAAATTGGTCAAAAATGAGATGATCTGTTGGTCATCAGAATAAATTGAAAATTTTCAATATTGTCTAGAATTGATGGATAGGGTACCAATTCAATAGATAAATTTGATACATTTTAATCGTATAGGGGTGCAAAATTTACTAATAAATCTACCATTAAGTTATCATATTAATTTTTCTCCCTTGGAATGGACACTATATTGAAAGCCTCAAATGACTTGATTACATCCCAAGCTCTATGGTTATATTTCTTTAAATATGAAAATTTACATTGATACTTATTCTTGAATTGGTTTATCATAAGTTCTAAGTCTATGAATAGTATTATTTCCTTGGTGTTGTTTTTAGGGTAAATTACAATCCCTAAATTAGGGCCTAATACTCTACTCTGTTATTGGTGCATGGAAATTAAAGCCTATATGTTGATAAGTATTTATGTTCTTGTGGATCAACCAATTTGATATCAATACCTGACCCTTTCTTAGATATCACTCCATTTAAATAGAGGGTCCATAATTAGGAAGTTCCCTACACTTCTTACTATATTTCATGTTTTATATTAAATGTATAAATTCTAAGACTAGGAGACTTATAACTTATTTCTTCATTAGTAGTGTTTTAGACTACAATGGGGTGTTTAATCCCTAACTCTTAATCAATCCTAATTTGGTTAGAAATACCCCTCCATAATATCCAAATGTGAGATAAGTTTGTGTAAAGATATCCATTGAGCATATTAGACTAATCTCTACTCAATAGTATCCCATACCCCTTAAGAATATTTACTAGCATTATGTTGATAGCCATTTATACTTGATGTTCTAATGCAACATAGAATATTACATCATTAAGTTCTTCTATCATAGGAAATACTATTGTATCCAGATGTGAAAATGTCCTTTTTGATGGACATGGGGTCAAACCAAGCTTTTGACAATTGGAGGTTGGCATCACAGTTGCTAAAGCTCTAGAATCTACTAAGAAATTATGTATATTATTACCAAATTCACAAATGGTTATCAATAATGGGGGACCTTAGGCTTGATTTTGTATATAATATTTTTCTTATTTTTTTGGACTTTATTTTTAAAAATTTGCCTATGATAAACTTACATAAGAGCTCCTTCTACTTTGTGATTTGTGCTAGTTCATGAAGAGTGATATTGGCCTTGATCTTCTTCATATCCTCAATAATGTTATATTCTCCCTTTCTCTATTATTCTATATGCTTAGTTTAATCACTCCATTTTGGGGGAGGTGGATTATTATTAGCTTTATAATTTAGGGGAATAACTATATTATCAGGAGGAGTAGAAGTGGTGAGAGACTATTTGTTCCTTAGATTGTAATTTTTTCTTTTGAAGTGTTATAATGATTACACGTTATCATAATTATCCCCTGGAACATTATTAATTCACTAGGGAAGGGAAACTCTTAAGTTTCAAATACCATAGGTAAACTTAAGGGGATAGATTTATGAGGGAGACATGGAGGATTCATCATTTAATCATGTCTGATCATTTCCCTTTGAAATTTTTTAAATGCTAAATATACCTCTACATAGTCTAATTCCTCATGTTGTGATGTGTTATGAACTCTACACCAATTGCACAAATTTGTCTCCATGATATTGATTTATTGTATCTTAGTGGTGTTTTTTAATATAGTATTGGTGTGTCTATTGAAAGGCTTGTTGTATCTTGGAAAGCCAAAATTTTGGTTATAATTCTAATTGGTAGTATTACCCATCCTTTTATGCATATTCAAGAAATAATTACTATTATGAATGGTAAAAAATTCCAAGAAGGCAAGATCTAAATAGTTAGAAATAAGAATATCACACATGAAGCTATAAATAAATGAGATGCAAAACAAGGAAAGTCAAATGATTATTTAGATGAGATGCTAGTACAACAAGAAGCACTTACATAAGTAGGCAAGTCAAAACAAATAATGAACCTAAGTAATGTGGGATAAGTCCTCACATAGGAAAAAATAGTAAAATTATGAAATAAGTAGCTAATAAACTAGAAAACATGAGAAATACATACTCTAACACCCCTCATCAAGTGAAGCTAGGAGCTAATAATATCCAAAAAATAAATAGTGGCTTATCGATAGTATGAGTCTTGGAAATATGCCTGATAAGGTACTCATGTACAATATATATTCATAAACACCCCCAAGGACAACTTATGAAACCCCAAGCATGACACACAACTCAAGGAAACAAGGTGATGTAAAAGGATTTGTGAAGATGTTTATAACCTGTTACTGAGTCAAAATTTACTCTAAGCTAAGAACTCCATCTTAAATGTGATGATGAATAAAGTGTATATGTAACTCAGTGTGATTAGTTTTATAGTGCTCAAATGGGTTTCAAGATATGTCAATTTCACTTTAATTATCACACTAAAGTAAAATAGGTGAATCCTATGTGAAGCCAAACACTATCAATAACTAACAAATCCAAAAAACTCTAACTCATTATATCTACTACCCTATTATCAACCTCTATAGATCAAAGTGAAATAGGTTTTTACTTCTTACATAACCAGGCAATAGGTGAATAACTAAGATAAAATATGTATCTAAAAGTGGAATGTTTATCATCAAGAGAACCTACCCAATCTATATCATTATACCCAACCAACTTAGTAGAACATCTGGTGTAGTGTAATCCAAAAAATGAGTAGTTCCTTATATATATATATCATAAAATCCTCATGTAAACCTACCAATGAATATAATTAGGGACATATGTAAACCTAGATATAAGCCTAACTACAAATGAAATGTCAAGGAGAGTATGGGTCAAATATATAATACTCTTAACCATTTGCCTATACAATGTAGGATCATAATGTACAATAGTAGAAGTGGTAGTGAGAGTCACTCTAAACTAAAAAGGAAAAGGACTTGGAATATAATTATCCATGCTAAAATTTTAAATAAGATAAAGGATGTACTTTTGATGACTCAAATAAATCCTTGTATTAGACTATGAAATCTGTAAACCAAGGAAGAAAAGTAAAATACCAAGATCTATCATATCTAACTATGTTAAAAGTGCATACTAAATAACCTAAATCTGAGAAGAGGAGCTACGTGTGAGAAGAATACATCAACATACAAGAACAATATAAAAAATTTCTCCCCATTATGTTGAATATACACTATGGGAGTGGTAATGAACAAGCCAATGGAGAGAAGAAATGAATCCATATTCTAATACAAAAATTGAGGGGCTTGCTTAATAATATAAAGAGATCTCCTAAGTTGATAAATAAGATAAGAATCATGAATAAACCTAGTAGGCTACTTCATATAGATTTCTTCATGCAATTATGCATGCAATAAAGCACTCTTAACATCCATTTATTACACTAGACAACCCTGTGATGTAACAAGATAAATTACAAGGTGAATATAATCCATAATGGAAATGGGCATAGAATTCTTAAGAGTATTCAATACCTTCAACCTAAAATAAGCCATTTACAATGATATGTACATTATACTTATCAATAGACCCATCAAGTACATACTTGGTTTGATAAATCAACTTGCACCTAACCAAATTTCTTCCCTTTGGAAGAGTGACCAAATCCAAAGTTTTATTCTTCATTAATGAATAATAATCATTTGTCATTTTTCATCACATCATTACACTAATGTATCCCACGAGCCCATGAAAAATATCATGGATCCATATAGAATGCCTAACATAAAAGTCCAATAGTTTTAGAATGTACACAAAAGTGTTGAGTGGGTGGAAGATGATATATGAAAGTTACCTTAAAAACTATAGTATGATCCCACTTAGGCATAGTGGAAATATTTGCGTGAGTAGGATCCTCAACCTCTATAACCTCCTTAGGAATCTCCTGAACTAGCTCCTCAAGAGGAGGTGATGAATCATCAAAACAAGAATAATAAGGCATGGAAGAAGATGAAGAGGCATGATATATGAAGTGCTCATCAAATTGTACATGTGTTAAAAAATTAACATCATGAGTATTAGGATCTAAAATTTGATAATCTCTCATGTCCTCACAACACCTTACCTAAATCAAGGGTTTGTTATTCTTATCTAATGTTTTCCTTTTATTCTTTGGTAAAGACACCCAAGAATTATTCCCAAATAATCATAAAAATGAGACATCAGTCTTGGGTCTATACCAATCCTCGTCTAGAGTCAAATTCTCAAGTTTTGTTGTGTGGTGTGCTATTTTGAAAGTAGTTCACACAATTAACTACTCTACCAAATAAATAGAAGGTAAATCCTGTGAATGCATCATGTAATTAGTCATCTCCTTCAAAGTTTTTTTCTTCCATTCTACTAAGACATTATATTGTGGAGTATGTGAAATATAATGTTCATCAGTAATACCATGATCTTCCAAAAAATTAGAGAACTTTCAAATGAAGTACTCCCCCCTATTATCTATACAAATATTCTTGATATAACTAGAATACTATTTCTAGACCAAAACCTTAAATAATTTGAAGTGATCAAAGACATCAATCTTGTATGTGAGTAAATAAACCCAAGTATGCCTCAATAAATTATCAATAAAGGTAAGTCAATACTTAACTCCATTAGAATAATGAGTATATAATACCATTAAATCACTATGTACAAGCTCAAGTGGTGAAGAATCTCTCATAAACATACCCTTAGGAAATGGATATTGTTGTTGTTTCCTTAATGCACAACCAAGGAAAACTCTATCAAGACATGAAACTATATAAAGACCCTCTACCATATTATGAGTTCTAAACTCCTCAAACATCTATAATTGAGGTGTCTATATATCTCATGACAAAGACTACTCTCAGAATTTGCATGAAAAACCAAAAATATCCCTAGAGGAGTATCATAAAAACCCTAAAAATAATAGAGTTGATAATTATGATCAATAACACTCTATGAAATAATTATATTTATCTCTAACAAATCTTGAACTTCATCACCTTGTGGTGTGAAAGTCACTATGTTTCCCTGACTAGAATGACAAATCTGATAAATTGAAAGTAGATTGGTGGTGATGTCTAGAAAATATAATGTATCCTTGATGCATCCACCATCTAGTTGTATGTAACCCTTTCCCTTAGCATAAATGAAATAAGAATCTCTAATAACAATGTCAAAAGTAGAACTCAAACCAAAAGATACATAAGACTCCTTCAAAGAAGTCATATGGTGTTAAGAACTAGAATTTATAACCCAACTATCTAAAATAGGTGACTGTAATCTCCTAACAACATTAAGTGCTTTCCCATGCTCATGATATGGAGAAGGAGTGGAGATATAAATTTTGTGTTTCCTGATGTCATCCTCTAAGGCTCACATTCTCTTAAAACATCTAAACTCTTCATGACCAATCCCCCCATAATAAGAGCAAGATAGGTTATAATTATTCTTGGATTTGGAAGATGAGTTGGGTTTTGATGTGTTGGTGTTGGGCTTAGGTGCATTTTGAGATGGAGGAGTGTTCTTATTCTTAATCTTTGTTTTCCCCTTATTTTTAGGATGAAATGCTACTAATGCTTTTTGAGAGGTGGAAAACTCAAGGTGAGACAATTTGGATTCCTCCCTAGTAAGTCCCTTATAAAATCAATCTAAATCTGACATCTTGAACATGAAATCTAAGGCATCCATGCTATAGAAAAAGGTAGAATCAAAGGTTTGGAATGGACCAATTAACTTAGAAAAAATCAAGTACACACACTCTTTATATTTCTTATCTATTCCACTCATCTTCAACTATGTTAATAAATGATTAAACTTAGTGAAGTAGTCTAAAATAGAGGTAAAGTCATCCATATTGAGTGAAGTAAGCTCCACTTCAAGTTGCATGGATCTCAAGTGATCTACTTTCCCAAATAAACCCTTTATCTTAGCCTATATTTTAAATGAAGTATCACACCAATTGAAATGTAACAAAAAAACTATCACTCATATAAGTCCCTATCAAACCATATACTCTTCAAACATACATTGGTGCTGAAAATTTTCAAACTCTCATGTAAATCATGCTTGAGTTTCATTCATTAGGGACCATAATCTTTTGCATTTTATGATTTTTTACATCCTTTGTCTCCATGTATTGTAATTTTTTGTATGTAAAGTCTCATAATGATCAATACTAGAAGTATAAGCCATGTTAGTGAATCATCAAAAAGTAAAAAGAATGTAAAAGGGTGCACAAAATCAGTACTAAGATAACCCCCCAAAAGATTAATTTAAGGACTGCCCCAATTTGGCACTTTATAAAGTAGTACATTTTAACAAAATAATGACACTAATGGATAGATAATTGAAACCCATACACTTTTAGAAAAAAATGAAACTCAAAATTGAGTTACGGTTCAAAATTTAGAGGCTTTATGAATTCCTATAAATGGGTAAAAACTAACAAAAATTACACTAGAAATAGATTTTAGTGACAAAAATGGAATTGAAGTTAGGCATCCAGCCACTCATTGAAATTGAAATCAAACCATAGACATATAAAAGTAAACCAAAGTGAAAAAATATCCTCATAATTACCTTGATGTACATACAAGTGAATGCCACTTCCTCTTTAAGGAAAAAATATAGCCTTATATAGAAAATAATGAAATAAAAGGTTATTTCAAAAGGATAAATGGTGGATTATAGTTACTTTTCAACTTTAAAGTGGTTAATAAATATTTATAATGGTAATTGGAGTCTCCCAAATCTAGCTTGGTCTTGCCAAAAAAAGGAAAGGATACCAAGAGGGGTGTTATAACATACCTCTACCACTTTTATCCAAACCCCACATAGCAAATGAAGATAAAAATAAGTTATACTCACATGCCAAGTCTTCATAGAGTGTAAGGCATGTGTCTTCCGAGTTGTATGTAGACTTTAGATCTCTTACAATGTACCAAACCTAAAAAAAAATACTCCACACACTTACAATGCTATCATATTCTTCCAACACCTCTTCATTCCAAATAGGGATGCCACCTCTTTGTAGACCCTTTTTTTATGCATAAAATACCTTGAGGCACTCATTGAAGTAGTATGGTGTAAGTTTGGAGAATTATACTAGCAAAGGTGATGTGTTTAAGGGTTATAGCTATGCATGAGACCTATCGATTGATCAGATCAGGTAGCATTCTAAGGGTGGTAAGGAGGTAGTTTTAAAAAGGAATGAACCTATGAATAATAGATGTTTACACTCTCCTTCACTTGTAGTCCTCCCAACTGACTCTTTCACACACTAGATAGGATAATGGTACCCAAAAAATGGAATAATAGGCCTCTTCCACACACTTAGACATTTTCATTGCCATTCCTCCCATACAATTGTAGATCCTTATACTTATTTCATGTAATATATGGGAGATAAGGAAACTAGATAGGTGGATAGCACACCAAATAGATAGCACTAGGAATCTAGTAGATAGATAACTATACCTTTCAATGCTTCCTAAAATAGAATGCAGGCCTTATGCTAACTTTTCCCACATCCCATGATGTACAAGGAAGAAATACTAATGACTCTCCTTAGAATAGCCAACACTAGTCCAAGGAAGAAGGACACTATCTGAGAGATAAAAATAAAATTCTAATACCTCTCTAAACTTAGTTTCTTCAAAAAATTCAATGCCACTCTCCAAGGTTGTTGCAGATCTAGAAGAGGAAGTAAAAACTTTAGCAAGGGAAGTAGAAGTAAAAAATCTAAAAAATTGAAAGCTAATGGATGGTTTTAAATCTCAAATCTCTTATATTATTTTAGGAATGGTAAAAACATTCCAAGAAGCCAATATATGAAGAGTTAGCAATAAGAAAATCATATATAAAGTTGTAAACAAATGAGATAAAAAAATGCAAGTAAAATAATTATTTAGAATTAGATGCTAGTACAATAAGAAGCCTTTACATAAGTAGACAAGGAAAAATAAATAACTAGCCTAAATAAGTAACGTGGGATAAATCCTCACACAGGATAAACTAGAAAAAGGGATAAAATAACTAGTTAATAGACTAAAAAATATGAGAAATACATACTCTAAAATTTATTCAATTTTTGGACTTATTAATGAGGATTGAATACAAAAATAAATATATGTGAAGTAGGTTAAGATTCAGAAACTCTACATTTACCTTTATCCACTCTTATTTTCCTATGAATTTTCAATGAAAGAAGAGGTAGCCTTGCCTTAGACCTTGACCTAGTTCTTATTTATGGCAATTCTATCTTGTAAAATCCAAATCCTATTTAAAATAGAATGTAAAATATTTATATTTTCAAAGAATGATTTAATTCTTAGCAATAAGTAGATTTGTATGTTTAGATTTCTAAGTGCAAGTAAACTTTGCAAAAATTCATACAAATCTTTCAAAAAGCAACTATGTTTAATTGTTTTAGCTTAAAAATACATTGAAACTGATGAATATCAATGATCTTTAAACAAAATTACTATCACTAACCTCAAACACATCAAATTCATAAAAATGAAGCAACATTTACAATAATTTCACATAAATCTTCAAATAATAACTATCTTTAGTTAAATAAGCTTAAAGAGTGGTTTAAAGCCATGAATATTAGTGATCTTAACATAATTAAGCTAATAAAAACAAAATTATGCAAATAATTAATTGATATTTGAATAAAAATCACTAAAATCATCTCAAGATACTTCAGATTGACAAATCTTTAGCTCATGCCTTCCTTCTAGCACTAATTTTATAATGCTTGTTGATGCATGTAAGAGTATAATAGGTTTATCATAGTATTGAAAAAAATTCTCATTTCAAGATTTCAAGAATATTTTGCATGAGTTTTTTATTGTGATCTTCCTAAGATATAATGTGGAGTAGTGGCCAAGTTATTTGACTATTTCACAAAATGATTATGCAAGTGGTTGTTGGGATCAATGGTGATCCTAAAGTTTTGGGAAGGATGATTGTTATTTTATCTAAATATAATGAATAATTATCATAATATAAGTCTAAAACTCTAATCTATCATGAATATTTATAATGAAAAATTAAACTACAATGATTTGATCAAAAAATGAGGAAATAAGTAAAGTAGGGTAAAAGGAAGGATGATTCTAATATTTAATCTATATATCTTGACAAAGATTGAATTTAATCAAATGTGTGCAAATTCAAACCAACATATGACATGAAATTACTAAAAGTATAGATCCTATCATATACTAGGAAAATGTCTAAGGATATTTGAAACATGCAAATTAGAAATTAGATTCACTTTAAAGATTTAATTCCACAAGAAAATTGCAATAACACTTCTTTAAAAAAGAAAAGGATATTGAAATGAATCTAACAATTTTTAGTCAACCTAGCATAAGACTAAATTAACAACTCTGCATTAACATATACACATCTAGAATTCATAAAATCAATTTAAATATAAACATCAAACCAAAAATTTGAGGAAATACCCATGATAAAAAACAAACAAATATGAGATAATCTTTGTAGAATTCTCTTGCTTGAATTAATTTCTCCAAAATTTACATAAAAGTTTTGTTCTAAAAAATTCCTCCATTTTTACAATGATAATACTTCTTTTTATAAGTTGAAAGAGAAGCCTAGGAGGTATGGTGGTTAGTCATTATCAAATGAGAATTAGACATTTTTCCAAGATAGGTGTCCTTTTACAAATATTCTAGAACTAATGAAAATTTTAAAATATAACTAACCTATAAGTCATGTGTTAAAATTTGCACATGATTTTACAAAATAGTATATTATTTCTTAAATGATGTACACATTTTTATACAAAATAACATTCTAAGTCAATTTAGTTGACTTTGAGATGCCCCTGTAGCTGTATCAATTTTATTTTATGCCAAATATTTATGTATTTGTCATATTTTTTATCAATCAACTTGAGATTGATGATTGGATCTATGAATAGCTCCTCTTCTTATCCAACTAAATCTTTGAATACTTCATCAAATATATCCAAGGCTTATTTAATGCTTCTAGAATTACTAATATTTTCTTTGGCTATCAAGGTTAATGTCAAGATACACTTACTATCAACCTTTGTGGTGCCCTTACTTTTATTCTTGACATCTTGGATGAACTAGATAGCTTTGTGTTGGAACTCTTCATTATTTATTCTGCCTATTTCACTAGGAATGGTTACATCCTTGATCAAACCTCCTAATATTTATATCATTATATCCTCTAATTATTTGAAGTCTTTTGAGAGACCTTCCATGATTTTGGACCACTTATTTATATCCTTGAATTTATCCATCAAAATTATCATAGCCAAATTCAAGTGTGATAGGTTGACTATTTTAAGTTTAAGAATCTAGCCTTCCATCAGTATCTTAATCAATTCCTTTACTTTATTATCTAAACATTTCCATTGATTAACTTGATTTATAGCCATGGCATTATATTTTCTAACCATGTCTAGTTTGGACCTTATTATTTTCAAAGAGTTGAATGCATCATAGATAGTTGCTTCAAAATTATTAATGATATCTATCAAAAATGATAGAATAGATTTATCTTCTAGATTATTCTTCTATTGTTTTAATCCTTTGATTTTATCTTGTAATATTTCTACCTAGGATTTATCTATCTCTAAAACATCCTCTTAAAATATGGGATCTTCCCCTGGTCTTTGTTCTCTCTTCTAGGTTAAATAAACCAAAGTTTCAACCCTTTGATGTATAACCTCTTGACCTTCTTCCATGACAACTATCTAACTCTTTATATGCATGTAATAATTGAATCATATCTTACCCCAATTAAATATTGGGCCAAATTTTAATTATTACATATGCATGTATGTCAGTCAATTGACTTGGAGTAGCAAGTCTCTTTTTTTCTTAATTTTTTAATGCTAGGATCTAAGGCTTCAAATCCTATTGCATAGGGATGTCTATAGTCTTTACTAGATCCCATGGGTGATAATAAATAGGAAGATTCTCCATCCTTAGTTCATATATGAACCATTTAGGTATATCTAACCCATAGATTAGGTTTTCCTCACTAAATAAGTTGATATCCTTAAAAAGTGGTGTGATGGCCACTTTATCTTTCTTTGCCCTTGAGATAATTGTAGTCTCAACTTTCCTATTGAGAGTATTAATGAACATTAAGTCTAATGACTTTTATTTTCCCTTTTTTCTTCTTATATTGCTCAACCTTTTATTCCTTTGTATTAGTTTCTAATTCATATGGCATGGAGAGCATTTTTAATGCATATTCAATAGATTCCTATTTATATGTAGATATCATGTGAACCTCCTATTGAGGAAAATATTTTCTTTTTCTTATATAGGACTCAAGGAATAAGGATATTGAATAAAATTCACTTGGTCTCCTTTATTTATTCCTATGATTTTTTTTATATCAGTTTGGGGAAGCCTAGAAGGATCAACATCTACCAAATGGTATTGTATAGGACCAATTTGCCACCTATCTTCCATATTTTGATCTCTTAACAATCTAGATTTAGGATTTAAATTATGTTATTTTAGCCTTATATAAAATTCATAATAAGTGGATACCTTAGTGTACATAAATTCAAAAATGAACTAGGTTCATGCTCATAAGACACAACCAAAATGCCTTTGTTCTTCAAGTGTTCATTTACTCTACCATATGGATCCCACTATCTATGGTCATTTACCTACAAATTGAAGGAAATCTTATGTTTTGAATTAGCTTCAATGTGGTCCCATTGCTTGAAAAATGTTTGTCTAAATGTCATGGGAAAACTATGGAGAAGTAATTTCTTCTTAGTCTTCCAGATCCCATCCATTCCATTGAATAATTGATATGTAACTTTTTGTTCTACAAATTTGTCAGGCACATGTACTAGTTATTTAAGGGGGGCACTTTGAGTTCCATCTATTCTAATAATGGTGTAATCAAGATATAGATAGATATCACCCATTATATCAATGGAATTCTTGATTAAAGGACTTATCCTCATCATGGGGATACCATTGATGGCTTGGCTTAATGTAGGATATACATAATCACAAATGAATTGGATATGGTCCCTATACTTTTAAATATGCAATATTGAATAATATTGGGTCATAGTTTGGGTAAAATTGGGAGACCATTCTCTTTGGTTTGGGATCTTAGTGGTGGCATATAGGGCATCTAACAAATATGACATCATGAATAATTTTGTTCTCTTCCTTGTCTTAATCTCATAAATCTCTCTACTTAGGGAAATACTAATGATTTCACCTAAATGAGGTACTACCATTTATTTAATAATGAAATATATAATAGGTAAACATATAGGTTCTACATGTGTCATATATGCAAATCCATATAATATATTAAATATTTTCATAGCCATTCTAACTCTTGGTCTGAATTATCTCATAGGGATTTTCTTGTTTGGGTCTATAATGACCTTGTTACTAGTTTCTAACCATTTAGCTAGGATGTCCATCATGTTATACTTATGGGCCCATATATTAATGAAGGTGAGGTCTATTTGGGGCCTAGGTAGATTATAGTAGGATTCAAAGGCAATATGGGATATATATGCTATTTTGATTAGACTAGGTTCATGAATGAACATACCCTTATCAATTTTCGTATCTTTGAAAATAGGACTCATGACATTGATGCAGCTTAATACCTTTAGTTTGGCAGGAACATAATGGAGTCTTGTCAACTAAATTCTTATTTTTTCATCTTATAATATTTTAACTAGGAGCAACTTCTCCTTTCCTTGGTCAAAATTCCCTAGTTCTTGATGGTCTAGAATAAACTTGAGCAATTATTATCTCTAGTATTTAATAAACACACCATGAAATTTGTATCTTTGAATACTCTACCCTCTATGTATAATGATAGGTATAATTCAACTACTTTCATTGAAGTAGGTACATAGGTTACCATTGGTAAATCTTAGGCTCTCTCTTTTGGATATAAATAGTGAATGCAAGAACAATTTTAGGGATTTTCATACGTCTAAGGTATTTTTTAGGGTTTAACATAGATTTAATTCTAGAATACAAGTTTTAAGTATTTGATTTGGTGACTTAGATCATATTTTAATCTCATATTTATACCTTTGCATGCTTGGGTTCTCAAAATATTTTGATATGACATGTCTACCTATATGGCATCCCCTTGTTATACTACTTATTTAATTTAAAAATATGACCATTATCACTTCAAACACATGAACTCATCTTATACCCCTTATAAATTTTATCAAATTCACTCTATCAATCTCCTCGAGAGTATCCTAGCCTTGACTTTCAATATAGCCATCAATCTTTGATTCAAGCTTTTAAGATTATGATACTTGGTAGCCTTACATGCCTTTTGTGTACCCTAATAATAATATCCATTTGATTAATTCTTTTACACCATGTGACAACCTAACATGCAATATAGGCTAATTGATTTATTGATTTAGCTTGCACAATCGATCTCTATCTACACTATTGAACACACGCCATCAATATTTGATCTATCTAATCAAATGCACATTATTGATCTACTAAATATATGATCAAATATAAACCATTGATATTTGATCTATCTCTCCATGAGTGTGATACTTGGCATCATCACATTCCTTTTAGGTTCCTTTGACATATTGACTTTATTCTCACTATTAAATGCTCGTTTACATTATTAAATGTGTGTCATCGATCTTCGATCTATATCATTGACCCTAGGATTAAACATGGATCATTTATCATAATTTGTACATAATAATACACACCATTGATCTTGTCCTCAAGAAATTTGATAATTGACTTCGAGTAATCATCTGCATGTCATTGATCTCTATTTATAGGATTGAACACACACCATCAATCTTTGATCTGATTGAGTGAGGTTTTGACACTTAACAACCCTACGTGCCTTTGTATCTATGAATAGTAAAATCCAAGAATAAGTTTGAGACATATAATGACTTAGCATAAATTTTAGACTAAAGTTTTAATGAATTAATAAACTCCACCAAAACTTAGGCTAAAATAATTAAACAAAGACTAAGGTGGTATAAAGTGACCCATCAAAATATGAATCCATTTTGATAAGGACTTAGGCTAAAGTGATTTATACTAATTTTTTAAATTTTATTTAAATTTGGATTCAAACGAGACCATATTAATTGACCAACTAGGGGTAAAATTAACATTGAAGCATAAATCCACGAACACTTATTCATTCTAATGAATATCCATTGATCTTTCAAGATGGAAACACATAGGCTAAATGTTAGTGGCATTAGATAAGATCAAATAAAGCCTATGTGCTAGCATGTCAATGAAAAATAGATAAAAACATGATATTTAATAATGCAATTTGATCAAGTTGAATGTCTAATTTAAATCACAATTTCAAAAATTTGAACAAGGGTCATTATTTTTTAGAAATGGGGGTATGTTGACCTCAATAGGACCATTATTTTTATACAATGCAATTCAAATTTTATGGATTTAGAAGCCTAAGTAACTATTATATTGGTGTGATCCAAATGCTGATTTTATATGTTCTACTTATGGCCATTCCTTTGTGATTGATCATTCAATAAATCATAATTCTAATTAGCTTTTTGCTATGTTATTGGAGAAAATTTTGATAACTAATTTTGGTTTAATGTAGGGACATTTTGATTAACATGTGGTATTGGATTCAAATATGGAAAACCATTATTGAATGTTTGGCCCCCTGAATTACAAGGACTGAGCTACAGATTGAGCTTCTTTTCAATTTTAATATCTTCTTGATATGTCAAAACTAAAGTAATAACTATGAAAACTCTCTACAAAAAACACTATAGTGATGGGGTTGAAAGCGTTCTTATATATCTTGAGTGCTAGATCTATGTTTAGCTTGTACACGACATTCAACAAAGTGAACATATTTTGAAAACTTATATTGAAGGCCTGGATTGATTCATTGGGATCCCTCTTCATTATATTTAAATGTTGATATGCCAAACTTAGATTATTTACCTTCCTAAATTATGTAAATAAAGTATTTTGGCATTCATTCCATGCTGTGATGGAACATTCCTACAAGTTAAGATGCCAATAATAAGCAAAATCTTACAAAGTAAATGGGAAAATCATACATGCAACATCCTTATGGGTGACATTCATTAATCCCATATCAACCTTGAAATATTTTATGTGATATTTTTTCATCCTTACACTTGAGGGGGAGAAGGTAGGCAAGTATTTATCTAGGTTCGTTCATAGACCATGTTGGTCTCTAAGGATGGAAATAATAGATATGACTAACTAAGGTTAATCCATATGATCATTGATAAGCGAGATGTTTATTACTAGGGAAGGTGTCCTATCTTGGTTTACCATAGAGATTATAGGTACTAGTCTAGACCTCTTATGATTTGATAAAGGTGAAACCAAAAGGCTAGCTTAGGCTGAAGACCTTGTTACTCTTGTAGGTGTCTTTAGTGAAACTCTACGTAATGACTAACCTCTACTATTAAGAAAACACACAAGTGTGTCCTCGTTTTAGTACCAAATTTTTAATTTATATTGATGTGGGTTTTATACACACCAAAGAATAAATAATGAGGTAGCCTCTAATGTTTTAAGATATATATGGAAATAGGGTTCCACTCCATGACACAAGTTGAGGGTATGTAGTTAAAACATCCATATGGTGGAATAGTAGGTTGAGCCTATAGGTTGTTTAACTAGGTTTGTCGAGGGATGTGTGAAATTTAATAACTAAATGAGTTAGTAGATGGAGAGTTACTCTATGGTGTGTACATATTAAATAAAATGAAAAGAAGGGAAAAGAAAGGTAGAAAAGAAGGCTTTGTGTTCTTGAAAGGCCTTTTTTGGTGGTTTATTTAGTTGACAAGTATCTCTGAGACCAATATTTATCACCTGTAGCTATTGTAAATTCACAAACAAGTACAATTAGTAGTTTGGGAATATAATTATAGGAATCTTGGTGATCTCAACTAAATGTCACTCTCTTTAAAGTTGTAATTGCACATCCTTATTTGAGAGGTTATAGCTCTAACTAGGAATTTATCTAGAGTATCTATAACACACACCTAGAAGACTATACCAAAATTAAATAATCCTACACACCTCAAATTACCAACTCAATCTATAATAATTTCTTAAATTAATAATATTTACCAATCCTTAATAGTTATTGCACATCTTAGATCAAAATTCATCAATTAAAACAATTAGATTCATCCATAGCATTAAGACACTTCAAAATTATAGAATTGATACAAACAAAGAAGCTAAAATTTGAATAACATAGAAAAGGAAGAAGGGAGAACAAACATAGTTACATGACAATTAACAAATTGATTTTTTCTTGTCTATTGATCAAAAACTCTAACCCTTTCAAAAATATTTTTAATTTTATATAAACAAATTGGGTAATGGGTCACCTCATCTTCCAAGTGTAGTAAAACTTTAGTTTACATCAAAATAACTAGAACATATGTTCTAGTTCGATATAAAATGGTATGTTATAACTCATAGATAACATTAGTCATACATGTGTGCATGTTGAAAAAATAATTAATTTAATTATAAAATAAATATAACAAGGATTGATTAGACATGATTAGTCGAATAATCATTACATGTAAAAATTATATAAAAAATTAGCCTTTAACTAAGGTTGGCTTGGCTCCTGCTTGGCACTACTCATTATTGTTGTTAAAACTAAAGTTGTAACTAAAGTTGAACTGGTAGATTGAGTTGATTCACTTATAGATTTGGTAAGAGGTGATGAAGTGGAGGTTGTATCTAGAGTTAAACTAGTTAAATTAGAAGGAAGTAAAGTAGTAGGAAGAATTGAAGTTGTAGGCAATGTTGAGACTAGGACATTAGGTGGAGTCTGATATACTAAACTAGTAGATGGTGTTGAAGAAAAAATATTCTTAGCCTCCAAATCTTGGTAATTTTTCTATCCACTAGTATGTTTTGCCCATTTTATTCTCATATCTAGAATAAAAATTATATTCACCTTATTTTTTTATTTCATCAACCTTACACAGTCAATTTTGGTAGCTTGAAAGCCTAATCAAAAGACTTCCACTGTAGTGGCCTTATTCCTTACTAAACTCATATTTTCTTCAATATATTCTAAAGTTAAAATTTTTGAACTCTACTTGAAATTATCTAAAGCTTTTTGTAACATTTGGTCAAAAATAGATCTAGCCACAAACTCTCTAGTGTTATCCTGTGCTTGAGTCAACTCTATTTCATTCAAAATTTTCACTACATGCTTCTCTTGTTTTGTGAAAATTATAATTGAATCATCAACATCATTTACCCATTCCTAAAATTCTTGGGTTCTAATTACTACTAGATTTAATGTATTTTCTACTTCCAGGGGGGTCATCAAATTCAAATCACTGAATGCCTTATTAGTATTATACAAAACCAAAAATTTGAGCATGTTCATTTCTTCCTCAAGAATATTAAACAATTTAGTTATTATGGTTGTATGGGGAGCCAATTGTGCTCTCAAAGAGTGTATAGTATCTAATATCTCATATAACATAATGTTGCACATTAGACATCTTGTCTTATCCTAGAGGATTTTTGGGATAAACTCTTATTATTCCCTGAAAGTCTCCATCTCTTCCTCCAAATATTTTATTTCCTACTTGAAGCCATCATTAATGGCTATCAATGTTGTAGAGTGGGTCTCCATATAGGAATTATAGTGATAAATGTAAGGGGACTGACCCTTTTTCCTATCTTATCTTTTTGAAAGAGAGTATATTTCTTCTTTTTCTTTCTAAATTATACCTTACACAATGTTGTCTTCTATCTTACTCTTATTCATCCTTTGCAATAAGCCAATTTATTTATCAAAGAGCAAGATCATAGTTGGTAGCTCAGTGATCTTTAATTATGGACTCTTAGAATTTGATACTCCTGATTCCTTAGCCTAATATAGAAGAGTCAACTTTTATGGATCTAGTGGTTGTTTCTATATTTGAGTGTCTTTTATGGGCTCAATCTTAGGGGATGGCTTAGGCATTGAATGCCATATTATTTTAGACCAATTTATGTTTACTAGGTGTAGCATGGGATAAACAATATAGACTAGTTTATTCTTTGGATCCCTCTTTGTGGCCACCATAGTTGTGGTCTACACTAATCCTGATAAGGGCATTGGTGAGCTCAATTGAGTAGAATAAACTAACACTCAAATGTTGGGATGACTAGTGATAGTGGAAGAGGTAGAGACTAGAGGATTAGTTGTGTAAATAATTGTGAAAATAGGCCCAAATGGAGGTAATGAAACAAGAAGAAAAGAAGAGGCAATTGGTAATGGCAAAGAAGAGACATAAAAAATAAATAATAGGATGATGTCCTAAGGGAGTAGTAATTGAAATAACCTTACCTGATTGGTTTCCACTAAGGTGTGCCTTTCCTTTTAATCTTTGTAAACTTATAACCTTGCATTGCTATAGCTCTTTTTCATCCACCTCATGGCTTGGATAACCATCAATTAAAGGTTGTGCCTACTTGATTCATCCCTTTATGGATGGTGTATGTGGAATTACTTTCATAGTTTTTATATTATAATAAATTGATGTCTTCTCAACCTTAAGATTGATCACTTTTTGGGAAGGAAGGGGAATAGTCATACTGGATGTTATGGTTTTTAAAGCTACCATAATAGGTGTAATCTATTACTCATCAGAGGACCTTAGAAAAATGATTTACTCCTCTCCCCCAATAGTTTTATCCTTCACCTAAATTAATTCTTCTTCTAGTTCTTGTTTCACCCTCCTTAGTTCAACAATGGACATTTGAACTCTAGGAGTCTATTATTCCTCTTACACACAAGTAGATGATTTCTCCCATACACTTTTATTTTTCTATTTATTTAGAGCTAGCATATTAGTAAGTGGGTTTTAGGGGTTTTCAATTTGATCTTTTGGCTATTATAAGGTTTTAATAGTCCAAAAATATGAAGATGTCCATCCCTTAGTGGTAGGACCCTAAATTTTTCTTTCCCAACTGTAAGGGAAGGATCTACTTAGATTACTTTAAGTCCTCACTCACACTAGTAGTCATATCCCTTTCCTTGACTCATACATCATATTTTATGTTGAGTAATAATAATAATTCATGATCAAAAGGCTCACGTTTTAAGGGAATATATAGGTTGTGAACTCATTATTGCACTCTCCCATGGGGGTCCCAATCCATATGGGGAAAAGTGGCTAAGGCATAGTCCTTTGTGGTACCACTAGCCTTTTTAAAGTGTCTATAGTATGTGTATTTAATCCTCCCAATTTTGATATGGGAACCATGAAAGGTTCTCCTTTTTCTCTTAGTCAAGTCCTTATCTATCCCATTCCATAGTTGATATGTAATCTCTTACTTAGCAACCTTGTCTGGGATGTATTTGGGGAGATGAAGAGGGTTAATCTTATGTATAATTACCATGATAATATTATATTCTAGGTACATCCAATAATCACCCAAATTCATGAGTGTATTGGCAATGATTTTGGATATCCTAGGTAGAAACTCACCATGAATTACCATCCAAACCTAAGGATATAAATCCTCTATAATTCTTGATATGTTCCTCACATACACATATATTTGGATGAATGAGTAAAAGTCATAGTTATATTCTTGATGTATTTTAGGTTTGGATTCAAAAGATTCCTATTATGTTTATAAATAGTCCCCTTGATTACATCTAAAAGATATTGCATCATGTAAAAATTACCATCTTAGGGGCTCCTTTCCTTATGCAACATCAACACTTGTAGGTGGGCAATGATAATCTCCCTAGTGTATAGGTGAATTCTAAGGTGATAATTAAATCAATCATTATCACCCACTCTAAACTAAGGATGTGGATGCTCAGGTGGCCAAATAGATGGTTTATCAATGCCATACCAATATAGATGCCCATCCATAACCTGGTAATAGGCATAGGGTTCTTGTTGTTTTCTTTGAGTGTGAAGGTTTCTCTAGGGAAAAGTCACTTCCTCACTTCTTTTTCTATGTAGTTGTTCTTCTTCTAACCAACCACACTATGTAAATAAAAGGTAGCTTATGGAATGGGTAAACATAAATACCTCATGAATGTATCGCCTATATGTATGCAATGATGGCCTTATTATTTACATAATGTAGGAAATAATTGTGTATAATTATCCCTTCAAAGAATAGGTATCATAATAGGTCAATGCATGGAACGACTTCTGGCTTAGTAGTTGCATAATGGAGTGTTTGGCATTTGAAGGGCATTAAGTCAGTTGTAACTTGTTTTTATTCTAAAGAAGCATCTTCTTCACAAGTGAATGGGTAAAAATTCTTTATGAGCTCCCATAGACCCAAGTAATTGGTGTAAATACCCCCAAACACCATTTCACAAAAAAATGTATCTAGGTATTCTATTGAATCCTTGATGGAGAATTTGAATGGTGCTTAGGCTCCCCTATAGGCTCTAGACAAAGATTCAATTATTAGTTCTAAGTGATATTGGGATTTGAGATCTTAGTGATGGTGGATTAAGCACTTTTTTACATAATTTATAGTTTTTTTAATATAACTAAGGCTTTGAAATCATAGAAAGCAATATACACTCGAGTTCAGTGGAAATCAATGGATGTGAACTTGGTTAATGGCTCAATGTTATAGCTTGTTGGCCTTCATGCTCAGTTCATGCATTATTAATCACAAATGTATAAGAGATCATCACCTTAATTCAATTTAAACTTAACCACCTAGGCCTAGTGAGTATGCCATGTAGGATGCTTACTCATTTGAGGATGTCATAGTGTTACTAATTTTGACACTTTTCAATATATGGTTTAATCTAGAGTTAGAGATTGTGTTCAAGTTGAATCAACTAATTTTTTCAGATAAAAGTCTTGAATGAAATAAATTGAAGACCAAAATGTTCTTCATAGAGATTCATGAAACTTCTTCTAAAAGATAAGGTGCTGAACACTTTTCCCTAAATACCAAGTTATCATTTAGGTGGATTTATCAAATAAAGTTCTTGAAAGTTAGAGTTCTGACTGAAAAGCTCATGAATGAAAGCTGCTGAAGAGACATTTCCCAAAGATTAAAACTTCATAAAGACTAAAAATACCTAAAGACCAAAGTTTCAAAAATAAAGTTACCACATAATAGGTGCTACATAAAATGATCTAAAGGAAAGTTTTTGACTGATATTTACCAACTAAAAGTCCTTGAAGACAAAATATTCTAAACATTAAAGTGTCAAAAAAAATTCTTGAACAAAATATCTTTTAAACCATAGTGCCAAAGACTAAAATGTTCCCAAAGGATGAAATGTTGAAGACCAAAAAATGTCCATAATATTGAATAAGTAATCTCAAAGAATCAGACTTGATTACTTGTTATACGTAGAAAACTTCCAAATTTTCCATTAATAGATTATTTTCAATAAGTCCTAATGTAAACACCTTACAAGAGGAAAACACATGCAAAAAATATTATTTAATACCAAATATTCCTTAATTTCCATACATAATAAAATAGGCTAACTTTCATTTATAGCTTATATACGATAAAAAATGTATCATTTATATGAATTAATCCTAGATTGGATAGGAAAGATCACACCTACACTTTTGATTGGGGTTACACTTGTTAAGTAAAATCATGACCAATATGGGGATCTAATAAACCCAATTAGGGGATAAATTATATCACTAATCACAACACATCATGCTAGGAAGGGTTACAAATCCTATAGTTTAACATAATTGTAAAAAAACCCTAATTGAGTCCTAAGGTTTAAAACATTCACTTATACTAATAAAAAGAATGTAAAATATAATCTAGTGCACACCAAAGCTTGTGGCATAAAGTGGGGGGTTATAAACATCTAAAATAAACATGTATAGGGATCTTCATTTAAATTAAGTATGAGTAACACCCTAATACATAAAATATGGAACATAGTATTATTTGAGCCCAAACTTATGCTACTTCTATCTACTAAAGGAGAGGAGAACAAAGTTAGAATATACTTACCTAAATGTGAAGCCATCAAGACTCAATCTCTCCCTTAGATAAAAGGGCTTTAGAATAGGTTGTTGTGGTTCGTAAGGATCACTAAGAAAGGCCAAAACATCCAAGACTTATTCAAAAGACTAGATACTCCAAATAAGAAACCTAACCTAAGTCTCCTCAAGTAAAATGGTGGAAGATCATATTGTGAAGAAGCATGAGAAAATAATAACTATTTATTGTGTATATAAATAATGACCATCCTTTTGAGAATGTTATCTGTATAGGGTCGATCTAGTTGATCGAGTGTGTTTTTAGGGATAATTTACTAGATTTGTGCTAGGTCAGCTGAAAGGCTAAAAAGTCAAGAAAGTAAAGAATAAACCTAAACTGTACTTGGTTGACCCAGTTGACCTAGCACAATTGATATTCAAAAAGGAGTTTAAGGCAAGAAAAAGAGGAATGAAAGAGGAAAAGACTAGAGAAATACTCAAGGGAGGAGAAATAGATTAGAGAATGGTTTTGTGAGCTAGTTGGATTGGTAATAATGTGTTAATAAGGGATAACAATACTATACCACACCAAAGGTCTACCCACCCCTTTCCCAGTGCACCCATTAGGGCATGCACTTAAAGAGATTGAGTCTCGATGGTTTCATTTAATATGTAAATTTTTAGTAATCAATAAAAGTTAAAAATATTAAGTGTATACACAACCATTTAATTAAAAAGCCTTCAAAAAACAAAGGGGGTCCCCACTTTTCTATAGAAAATTCAATGTGAGGTGAGTTGAATACAAAAAACATAACCTAGATAAATCATGATCAAATAAGTAGATGCATCCATTGCCCACGTAACTTGAGTAGATGAAAGGCCCAACATATACAATTGTATATATTATGTATCTACATATGCTTGAATCAGACTCAATTATGTGTGAAATAGGTGTATATATAAATTACATATATTCTATATACCAACATGGAACTAATATCATGTATGCGAAGGAGATAATAGAACTTATGAATGTTGTAAAATTTGTTGGAATTTTTAAGTTTTTTTAATTATTATTTTTAGAATATTTCGAAAAAAATAACCATCCTATGATTTCATCTAATAAACGATCATAATCATCTCCCCACTAGGAACCAAATGCAATTAACTTGTGTAATTTCTAAGGAGCATGCAAGGGTGTGATATTTATCACTACAGAATAAGTAATGCTCTCTCTCTCTCTCTCTATATATATATATATATATATATATATATATATATATAT
Organism: Torreya grandis; assembly: GCA_037957365.1. Classification (NCBI taxonomy): domain Eukaryota; kingdom Viridiplantae; phylum Streptophyta; class Pinopsida; order Cupressales; family Taxaceae; genus Torreya; species Torreya grandis. Next base: position 296,028 of record JARHVA010006556.1, on the reverse strand, counting down.
ACCAAATATTCCTTAATTTCCATACATAATAAAATAGGCTAACTTTCATTTATAGCTTATATACGATAAAAAATGTATCATTTATATGAATTAATCCTAGATTGGATAAGAAAGATCACACCTACACTTTTGGTTGGGGTTACACTTGTTAAGTAAAATCATGACCAATATGGGGATCTAATAAACCCAATTAGGGGATAAATTATATCACTTATCACAACACATCATGCTAGGAAGGGTTACAAATCCTATAGTTTAACATAATTGTAAAAAAACCCTAATTGAGTCCTAAGGTTTAAAACATTCACTTATACTAATAAAAAGAATGTAAAATATAATCTAGTGCACACCAAAGCTTGTGGCATAAAGTGGGGGGTTATAAACATTTAAAATAAACATGTATAGGGATCTTCGATTAAATTAAGTATGAGTAACACCCTAATACATAAAATATGGAACATAGTATTATTTGAGCCCAAACTTATGCTACTTCTATCTACTAAAGGAGAGGAGAACAAAGTTAGAATATACTTACCTAAATGTGAAGCCATCAAGACTCAATCTCTCCCTTAGATAAAAGGGCTTTAGAATAGGTTGTTGTGGTTCGTAAGGATCACTAAGAAAGGAAAAAACATCCAAGACTTATTCAAAAGACTAGATACTCCAAATAAGAAACCTAACCTAAGTCTCCTCAAGTAAAATGGTGGAAGATCATATTGTGAAGAAGCATGAGAAAATAATAACTATTTATTGTGTATATAAATAATGACCATCCTTTTGAGAATGTTATCTGTATAGGGTCGATCTAGTTGATCTAGTGTGTTTTTAGGGATAATTTACTAGATTTGTGCTAGGTCAGCTGAAAGGCTAAAAAGTCAAGAAAGTAAAGAATAAACCTAAACTGTGCTTGGTTGACCCAGTTGACCTAGTACAATTGATATTCAAAAAGGAGTTTAAGGCAAGAAAAAGAGGAATGAAAGAGGAAAAGACTAGAGAAATACTCAAGGGAGGAGAAATAGATTAGAGAATGGTTTTGTGAGCTAGTTGGATTGGTAATAATGTGTTAATAAGGGATAACAATACTATACCACACCAAAGGTCTACCCACCCCTTTCCCAGTGCACCCATTAGGGCATGCACTTAAAGAGATTGAGTCTCGATGGTTTCATGTAATATGTAAATTTTTAGTAATCAATAAAAGTTAAAAATATTAAGTGTATACACAACCATTTAATTAAAAAGCCTTCAAAAAACAAAGGGGTTCCCCACTTTTCTATAGAAAATTCAATGTGAGGTGAGTTGAATACAAAAAACATAACCTAGATAAATCATGATCAAATAAGTAGATGCATCCATTGCCCACGTAACTTGAGTAGATGAAAGGCCCAACATATACAATTATATATATTATGTATCTACATATGCTTGAATCAGACTCAATTATGTGTGAAATAGGTGTATATATAAATTACATATATTCTATATACCAACATGGAACTAATATCATGTATGCGAAGGAGATAATAGAACTTATGAATGTTGTAAAATTTGTTGGAATTTTTAAGTTTTTTTAATTATTATTTTTAGAATATTTTGAAAAAAATAACTATCCTATGATTTCATCTAATAAACGATCATAATCATCTCCCCACTATGAACCAAATGCAATTAACTTGTGTAATTTCTAAGGAGCATGCAAGGGTGTAATATTTATCACTACAGAATAAGTAATGCTCTCGCTCTCTCTCTCTCTCTCTCTCTCTATATATATATATATATATAAAGACTTTGTGGTTATGAATAATTAATATAAGGGATTTATGTTTGTGGAAACCATCATTGAGTTCTCTATGGTTTATTTAGAATAATAATAATAGGAACATGTTCTTTTATTAAGGTTAAAGGTGGGATTTTTATGACTAGGGACCCCAATCCCTAAAAGAAGAACAACAAAAAAGTAATAGAGGACTCACCAAATCGCAAAGAGAAACATGACTAAACTATCATAATAAGAATTACAAATAACTAAAATATATCCCAATAACAACTTAAATAACACCAAACAACCAAAAAAAATTATAATTATTCTAAATGTCCAAGCTCCCTATGACATCCTCCTAATATCTTTTCATGAATTTCAAGTTCAAGTCAATCGAAAGAAGTATATTTTCCTTATCTATGTCTTTAGAACATTCATTATATTATAGATTCTTACCCTTACCATTTGAATAACTCTTTGTATCAATTAATCCTCCCATATGAGATCTTAAATTACCCAATTTATTAATTCCTTCATGCATGATTTCCTTAATTCAATTGACCAAGTATATAATATTATTCTTAAGCTTATCATTTTCAAATTCTAGGGCACCAACCTATCTCTGAGTCTTTAAATTTTGGTATTTTAGTTTGAATTAATATTTAATGGTCTGATTGAACAATTTTCACTTTGATTTTGATCTCAGATAGTTCCCTCATGAACCACCTCATAATCAATTTTTGCAACTCCAATTCTTCTATAATTTTGATAGTATTGTGTTTACCTTTTAAATAATTAACCATAACATTAAAATTCTCATTATGGTCATGATATTGGATTTTTAGTTCTTTAAACTCTTTATCCTTACATAAATTATCCACTTTCCTTTTACCCTTATCATATTTATCATTTGAGATCTTGTTTTTCTCCCTTTCACTCACATTCTATTATTACTCTCCTTATCTCCTATAACATCATCTCTTGAAATATAATGCATAATTGAAGATCCAATTTTACCTATGTTAGTTTCTTTATGACTAGTCCCTTAAGTAACTTTTATATCACTTTTTAGCTAATTCTTAATATTAACCCCTTGTGATTAGGGAATTTTCATGGTAGTACTTTATTATTTATCTTTAGTAGGGAGATTGATACTCAAATAATTGATCCAAACCTTATAAAATTTCCTAACTTCCTCTTCACCTTTGTGTGGTTTGGGTATATCAATAGTGATTTGAGTAATTTCTTTGAAATATTTTTAAATAATAAAATGAATCATTCATGTCTCAAAATAGTGTATTTACCCTTTTTAACCTTCTCAATAGAAGTTTCCATAGAAAGCAGTATATAGAAAGGTAAAGTCAAAGGAATATCATGTCTAAAATAATTGAGAAAGACAAACAAAGACAAACACACAACATTGAACCCACCCTCTAATGAAATATAATGTATGATATGGAAGCCACATCTCCATAAGGTCTATAAAAATAATCATGATAAAAAAATGAATTACTTCCAAATTTTCTCCCTCCAACAGAAGGCTACTTTTCTCTTTTTTTGTAATTTCTACTAGTCCTGTACACTTTGGTGACCTCCATTTCTAGCCCAGTGACATAGTGATCAATTATTTACAAATGTTAAGCAAGACCCCATTGATCTTCAACATGATATTATCCCCATATTTAGTAAATAAAGTTTAAATTAGTGATTCCCCTATTTATAAGATCTACCAAAGGTCATCATTATTTTTCACTTCATCTGACATCTTGGGCTTAGTTATGTTTGGGATCCCCATGGATAACAAATTGTTATGGATTTTCAAACTCAAACAAGGGTTTTTGGAATTCCAAAACTATGAAATGATTTTCCCCCTTAAGTGCCTTATGCCATCCCACTCAAATCCATTATTAATTTTATTTAAATCCAAAAAAATATATAAGTTGCATTGTCTTATCCATAGTAAATCAAGAAGCTTCTCTTTAGGCACATTCAAAAATACAAGGGTCCTAACACTAAAAGGGTTCATAAGAATAATATGAAAATTAACAATAATGTTCCAATAAAAAATATTTTTACAAGTGGAGAAGACCCCCAAACTTAAAACCATGTTGATCATCATAAAAGGGGATAAGGAGATTCCTCATCTATCCTCTGGCACATATCCTAAGGTAACTCTTCTTTCAAAGTCTAGCTAATAAAACTGTAGTAATAACTCCCCTATTAGTGAACCAATCAACAACCTTATTTCCTTCATAGTATATGTGTTGCATGGACACCTCTTATATATATATATATATATATATATATATATATATATATATATATATATATATATATATATATATATATATATATATATATATATATATATATATATATATATATATATATATATATCTACAACCTATTTGGTGCTCTAACTCATTACATTTTTATTGCAAAGGCAATTTATTATATTTGGTGAGTCTCCCTCAATGATAAGATATTGAAGACCTAATTTTTTAGCCAATTTTATACCCTAAAAGGCAGAAATATCTTATACCTAGTGATTATATTTGACCCCCATTTCACTATCATAATCAATAACAAACCTCCCTTGGTGGTCTCTTAGAATCCCTCTTCTTCCTAAGGGCCCTGGATTTCCTTTAGAGGCCAAATAAAAGTTCAAATTTAACCACCTAATAGGAGTAGATTTCTATTTAGTAATATTTATTATTTCATCTTTGGGATCAATATTACCAATATAAAGTGTATCAATTTTCCAATTTAAATCCAATTATTTTTTGAACGTTTACAAGTTTTTACCTTTGCCACTAGTCATAGGTTAAAATTTTTCCATAATGGCCAGAGAAATCTTATTTTTTAAAACCATACTTGGACAATTTCTATTCCTAATTTTTTTTGTCATTTATTTCACCCTAATTTCCAAAAACAACATGAAGAAGAGTGAGCTTCCATATTTTCTTCAAGAGATCACTTTGAAAAGGACACTCCCAAGATTTCCAGAGGTAGAACAAAGAACTAGAGGATACCCATAAGACTTGAAATTTCTTAAGGTCAAAACTCCATTTCTCATAGGTGAATAGACATTTAACCAACAAATGGAAAACTATTTCATTTTCATTTTCACACAAAGGGAACCTATTTATCAAAGTGAAACCTTTTTTCCATAAATTATCCATAGTTAACACTTTTTTTTAGCAACCAGCCATAAGAAGAAAATTACTTTAGGTATGAAGAAATTGTCCCATATTATATCCAATTTCACATCATTTCTTATAATATTAGATAATAAATTCTACCCAAATTTGAATTTGTAATGACCATAAATAGACTCTTTCCATATCAAATGATCCTCTTTGATGGTTTTTGGTAAATAGTACATTGTCAATAAATTATTCAAGTTAATCAAGATTCTATTTTCTCCTTGATCTAAATTGTAAATACTCAGACTTTTCTAGCTTCTTGAACCTTTTATAATATGCCAATAGTCTTAGACCTGATGACCATATTTATTTTGAATGTGAGAATTAATGTGCTACCATGATTCTATAGTATTTAGGGGATGGTTTAAAATCCATGAGTCCTTCCATAAATTAACATGAACACCATTTCTCAGTTTCCATTTAGAAACATAAGACATAACATTTTTGTTAGCATTTAGAAAATCTCAAAAATGAAATACAAGGACAAAATGTTCATCTTCAAAAATGCAAATGGGATATCTACCTTCAATATATTTGAATCTTAAAATATTGGACCAAGTAATGGTAATATTGAGAAATATCCATACAAATTTAGAGAGAAGATCTTTATTCATCTAATTTAATCTTTGAATACCTAGACCTCCTTTATTTTTGGCCATGCAAATCTTTTCCCAAGCCACCAAATGTAATTTATTTTTCTCTTCAGCTCCTGTCCATAAAAAAACTATTTTAATTTTATCAAGATTATCTTATATAATATTATACATATTAAAAGGATAAATAAGGTCAACATAAGGCTATGAAAAACACTTTTGATAAGCAAGAATTTTCCCACATAAGAGAGAAGATTCCATTTCCAACCAGCTAACTTTATTTGAAATCTTTCCACTATAGGATTCCAAGATATAAGAGGGATATTAATGGTAAATAAAGGCATGCCAAAATAATAGGAAGGATTTTTCTTGATTTGGCAGCCCAAAATCTAAGCTATTCTAGCTTGCCTTCCCAAAGGTGTGTTGAAGAAGAAAACATAACTTCTTTTTAACATTCAATTTTTTGTTAGAATTTAGTTCATACATGAATAGAATTTGCTTTAAAATTTTTAATTTCCCAATAGATACCTATACCAAAAGAATTATATCTTCAACAAATTGTTGATGAGATACTAGGTCCACATTTTTAGACAACTTAAAACCTCTTAACACACAAATTCTCACTACATTTGAAATAAATCTAGTACAAGATTTAGCCATAATGATGAAAAGGAAAGGTGATAGGGGATCTCATTATCTAACTCATTTACTACTTTTGAATGAACCTTTTTCCAATCCATTCATTATAATTGAAAACATGGAAGTAGAAATGCAAGATCTTATAATTTTTTTAAACTTGTCTTAAAAACCAAACTATCTCATGACTCTATCTAAGAAGCTCCAATCTAATCTATTATAAGCCGTATCAATGTATAATGTTATCACCAATCCATAAAATTCACTTTTATCCATTAAGTGAATGGATTCATGGACTATAATAATCATAGATTGGATTATCTTCTAGGGATAAAACCACCTTGTTGAGCATCAATAATAGATTCTATAATAGGTTTTAATATTAAAGAGAAAATCTTAGTAACGATCTTGTTTATAGAATTGAACAAACTAATTGGGTAAAATTCATAAAAATTTATATCCCCTTAATTCTTACGAATCAAAACAAGGAATGTGTGATCAAATTATTCTAACATCTGAGTAGATTCAATAAATTCATTAACTACATCCACCACATCATCCCCAGTGATATCCCAAAATTTGTGATAGAAGGTTATTTGAAATCCATCTATACATGGAGATTTTTTAGGGTCCATTTTATAAATAAATATTATAAGATCCTCATTATATGTGGCTACAACAAGAGATTAATTATCTTCCTAGGTTACCAACTTCGGAATGACATGCAAAAATTCTTTCTCAAATCTAATGTTTCTTTTCAAATCTTTCTTAATTTTTTTGATAAATATCATAGTTTCATAGTTAATCAGATCCTTATCATAAATGATTTTCCATTCTATAACATTTATTTCCTTGATTGAATTATGAGCTCTATGTTTCAAAGTGGACATATGAAAAAATGTGTATTTATATCCCACTCCTTGAGCTAGATATTTATAGATTTTTGTCTCCATAGACTCTCCTCTCTTGAAGAAATCATATGATACTCACAAAGGGGTTGTTTTTTTTTATTTTGAGTGTCTACATCATAACCATTACTTTTTATTTCATATTCAAGTGATAGAATTTCACTTTTTAGAGATTTTTTTATGAATAATAACATTTAAAAAGGCCAAAGCAACAGACATGAAAGTGAAATAACCATAAGCTTCTCAAGAAAGAAACATATCCTAACTGACGTTTGAAAATTTGAAATTGGTATGAGCGGGAAAAGAATTGGGGAGAATTTGGCAGGAGGAACAGATCCAGGTGGAACAATAGAGGAAGGAGGAAAATGCAGAGGGTCAAGTTCCCTAACTGACGCAGACACAAAAAGGCCTTTAGCAGTTTCTGAGCTCTATAGTGGGGCCGGAGATTGTCCATCAAAAAAAGCAGTAGAATAATCCACAGAGACAGCGAAAGACAATTTTTTTTTTAATATAGAAAAGAACCTTGAAAGGAAGAAAGGGGCCCTCGAATAAAGGACCTGGTCGTCATTGTTTGGGAAAAAACCGACAGGGAAATCCCTCTTCCCCCGGGTGACATCTAAATCTTGTTGGGAGAAAGGTGAGTTTCAAATTTTCATCCCAGATCCCTTACTTGATTTTTCGGTTTCTTCAATGGATCTCACCCTAGTAGGAAAATTTCAAGGAGCAAGACCAAATATAGACTCACTTAGGTCTACGATCAAAAAGAGATGGGCTATACGCAGAGAAGTTGACATTGCACCTATGGTGAATGGTTTTTTCTCTTTTATCTTTAATTGTGAAGAAGATCTGAATAAGATCTTGAGTGAAGGACCTTGGTCATTTGGTAGAAGCACCCTTACTATCAAGAAATGGGAACCAGATATGGATTTATCAGATTCATTTTTCTTAACAACCCCTATTTGGGCTAAGCTACCTAGGCTCCCATTAGAATTCTGGCATGAGGACATCTTCAATGGAATAGCTAGTTCATTTGGTGAGTTAGTGGCTGTGGATAATGCCACGGCTTTAAGAACTAAACTCCAAAGTGCCAGAATCTATGTTAAAGTGGCGGATCTAAACCACCTTCCCAAAAAAGTGGATCTTATCTCCAAGCTTGGCAAGAAAACCTAAGTGATTGTTTTTGAAGATCTACCAAACTCTTGTTATGTGTGCAAGAAGCAGGGGCATTGGGCTAAGAATTGCCCCAATAGGGGAAGAGCCATTTCAAAAAAAATTTAGGTAGGAAAAAATATTAAGATCCAACAAAAGAAAATATGGAAGGTTAAAGAAGACTATCGAAAGATAAGGAAGCCTCAAGAGGCCTTAGTTGACCAACACACAGACAAGGTTATTTTCACTGCTTCAGTATAAGCAGACAACCCTAATGTAACAGGAATAATAGACCCCCTTTTAAAGATTTCTAATGTCCTGATGGAAGAGAAGGGGAAGGGAACAGAGGACAAAGAATCAGATCTTCTATCTGAAGAAGAGGTTAATGTCCCTATTCAGAACACTCAAAGCATAGAAATTCAAGTTTCAAAGGTGCATGATAATGAAGAATTAGAGGAAGGAGAAGTAGAACCTGAAGGAAGAAACAATATAGAAGAAGAAGAGGATGATTTGTGTGAAGATTAGTTTGGGGAAAAGTAGGAGGAACCAATGGTCAAAATTATTACTCCAGCTAAAGAGGTCCTCAAGGCAGAAGAAATGGCAGAAGGTGGAAAAAACTTTAAAAACCAAAAGATCAAAGGAGAGATAAAGAACAATTCTAACCACATTACGACAAGAAATGGTGGTGCAAAAGCTAATAGTTCTCTAAGGAGTAAAGGAGGAAAAGGATCTGAAAAACAAGCTAAATTAAAACCGGATGTAGGATTTTCAGATAAACCTGGGAAAAAATCTGCAAAGAAGAATAGAGAATTGGAAAGTAAGCTCAATATAGCAGATGGAAAGCAGAAAACTATGGGGAAATATATCAACAACAATAAAAATAAATGAGGATTCTTAGTTGGAATATTAGGGGACTAAATAGTTTTCTTAAAGTAGATCTAGTAAGGAATTTTGTTAGAGAGCAAAAGCCAGACCTCCTTCTGCTTCAAGAAACTGAAATGAGTAAGGAGAAAGCTGAATAGATCAAAGACTTTAAAAATTACACCTTTAAAGCTAGTAGCTCTGAAGGCGCATCGGGAGGAACTGCGATATTATGGAAAAAAAATCTTTTTGCTGGTTCTATTTTGATGGAAAGTAAAAAATTTTTGGCGGTAAAATTAACTAATGTTGACCAAAAGGAAAGTTGGTATGTTGTAAATATTTATGCTCCTAATATCAGGAATGAAAGGAAAAAGGTATGGGAAATTCTCTCAAAATTCAGAAGCAAAGATCACTGTGGGTGATGGATTATAATGGGAGACTTTAACGTCCCTCTCTATGATTATGAGAAAATGGGTGGTAATACTATTCAAATGGAAGGGAGAATTGATCTCATGGAGTTTATAAGAAAAGAAGGTTTAATGGATGTGGAGTTGCAAGGAATTCAGTATACCTGGAGCAACAAGAGACTGAACAAGGAATGTATACAGGACAAGCTTGATAGGGCTCTCATCTCCCCAAACTGGAAAAAAGACTATACCTGTAAGCTGGAAGCATGCCACAGAATAGGCTCAGATCATTTCCCTCTTTTATTCTTAGCGGACAAATTAAACCAAAAAAAGAATCATCCATTCAGATTTGAAAAGATGTGGCTGCAGCATCCATAGTTTGAAGGCAAAATAAAAGAGTGGTGGAATATCTCTATAGAGGGATCAGCTCTCTTTCGAGTTGTTTCCAAACTCAAAAATGTTAAAAAGGAAGTTAAGAAATGGAAAAGGACTGGTTCAGAAATATTTTTATGGAAAAGAAGACCATCAAGGAGAATATCAGAAGAATACAGGAAAAAATCCAGCAATATGGATATACTTCAAAATCCCAAAGAGAAGAAAGTGAACAATTGGTACAGTACCAAGACATAATAACTAAGGAGGAAATTTATTGGAGACAAAGATCAAGGGTGCAATGGTTGAAAGAAGGAGATAAAAATACTAAGTTTTTCCATCTCTCCACTTTGAAACACAGAGTGAAAACACATATTCATCATTTGAAAAAAGGAGTTCAGAAGATAACAGAGGAAAAGGAAATTAAGGAGGAAATGATTTCATTTTTCTCCTCCCTAATGAAGGCAGATAGAAACATCAAATTGAAAAGTCAGGCTGATATTCTACGAGTGATTCCTCCTTTGATCTCGAAGGAGCAAAATAATATGTTATGTTCTATACCTAAGGAGGAGGAAATCTTCAAAGCTGTTAGATCTCTTGGAGGAGAAAAAGCACCTGGACCAGATGGTTTCCCCATGTTCTTTTTTCAAAAGCTCTGGAAATTTATAGGAAAGGATGTCAGTAATGCGGTGAAGGAGTTTTTTGGAGCTAAATAGATGCTGAAGGAAATTAATGCCACTTTTCTGTGCCTTATTCCGAAGAAAGCAGGTGCGGATAGCCCTAATCAGTTTAGGCCAATAAGTTTGTGCAACTCTCTCTATAAGATAATTTCCAAAGTTCTTATGACCAGACTAATCCAAGTGATCCCTTCAATAATAGCTGATCAGCAAAATGGATTCATTCTTGGCAGACAAATCCTTAACTCAGTTATAATGGTGCATGAGAATATTCATTCACTGCTCAAATCCAACACTGAGGGGTTCTTAATGAAAGTGGACATAGCAAAAGCATATGATAGGGTGGATTGGCTATTCCTTTCTAAAAGCCTTATTGCCTTTGGCTTTGAACAAAGAGTGGTTGATATTATCAAACAGTTGATATCTACTACTTCTATAGCCATGTTGGTAAATGGGAGCTCGTCTCATTTTTTCAATCCGTCTAGGGGATTAAGACAAGGGGATCCTATATCCCCTATTATGTTTATTATCATGGCAGATAGTATGGGGCGATACCTTGGGTACTTAGTTCATAGAGACCTATTTAAAGGTCTGAGACCCTCTTCGCACCCTTTAACTTGCTCCCATGGCCAATTTGTGGACGATACTATTTTCATGGGACAGTCTGAAGTAACTAAAGCAAGAATTCTAAAGGAAGCAATTAATCTGTATACCTCTGCCTTAGGATAGCTGATAAACTGGAATAAAAGTGCAGTTTTCTTTACTAATACCCCTGATTATAGACAGAACAAAATTGCTAGAATCCTTGATTGCTCCATAGGTTCTTTTCCTTCCATATACCTTGGTCTCCCTTTTGGATTGAAAGCCCCTGAAGCTTTTTGGGAAGGACTTATCAACAAATTTAGTAAGAAGTTAGTGGGATGGAAAGGCTGTCTTCTTAGCCAAGGAGGAAAGCTAACTCTCCTCAAAGCTAGTCTTCAAAGCATACCTACGTATGCTTTGAGTCTTTTCAAAATACCCTCTAAATTTGCTGAAGCAATTGAAAAAATTCAAAGAAAATTTCTTTGGTCAGGCTCTGAGGAGAAAAGGAGAATGCCTCTTATTGCATGGGATAACATTTGCAAACCGGTCAAGGATGGTGGACTTGGTATAAGGAAAATAAGAAGTATGAACACTGCCCTTTTAGCTAAACAGGGATGGAAGGTCTATCAGGAAAATAAAGAATGGAGTAAAATATGGAAGCATAAGTACTTATTTAAGGCACAGTCACTTCATGACTTCTTTACTACTCCAGATATTTCTCATCCTTCTGCTATTTGGGGGGCAGTCCAGGGAACAATACATGTTCTTGAAGAAGGAAGTTCTTGGAAAGTAGGCAATGGTAAAAAGGTGAAATTCTGGGAAGATATTTGGTTAAGAGGTAAACCTTTACAGGAAGAAATCCAAGATAAAGATGTTATAGAAAGATGTAAGCAAAGAGTGGGCATAACGGTTAATCAATACTGGTAGAACAACACTTGGGTAAACCTCACTGACTATGATCAATATCTCAAGGATATTCAATTATCCCTAAATGCTATATCTCTATATCCTAATCAAGAAGATAAAATTGTTTGGTACCAGGAGCCAAGTGGACAGTTTAAAGTCTCTTCCATTTTCATCTCTAAGGGAAATGGTAGAAAACCGTTATGGACAAGAGCTTGGATTAAGGGGCTCATTCCTAAAATCAAGTTCTTTTTCCAAACCCTTCTCCAAAACAAAATTTTGACTCTAGATAATTTACAGAAACACAGAATCAATGTTGTTAACAGGTGTATTCTATGTAAGAGAGACCTTAAAGATAGAGATCATCTGTTTGTGAATTGTTCCTTCACTCAGCTTTTTTGGAAGGAGGTTCTCAATCTGTGGGGCATTACATGGATTCACCAAAAAAATGTAGAACTTTCTCTCAAAAGCTGGTATTGTCCTTCAAAGAATCCTGAAGTTCTCTTCTTATGGAAAATTACTCTTCCCCATATCTGGTGGGGAATATGGAAGGAAAGAAATAACCAAATATTCAGAAACAAAGAGCTCCCTAGATGGGTGGTAGGATAGAACATCATTAGAGCTCTAAAGGAAAATTTTTCTTCTCAAAAAAATCTAAGCTCTAATCTCAATGTGGATAATCCCCTGAGGATGGATTTTCTTCTTGGCAAACCTGATAACCCCAGATCAGGTGTTACCTGGATTGTTCCACCTCAAGGTTGGATTAAAGGTAACTTTGATGGTGCAACAAAAGGGAACCCAGGGAATGCTGGTTGTGGTGGTGTTTTGAGAAACCATGTGGGTATGGTTATTGATGCTATCGCAATTCCCATTGGTATATCTAACTGCCACATTGCCGAAGCTACAGCTGCCCTCCAAACCCTTAAATTAGCTATGGATTCAAGATATTCTAAATTGTGGCTTGAAGGGGACTCTTTGAATGTTATAAATATTCTTAATAATAAGAATACTATGTCTTGGACCATAGAGGATAAGGTAAAGGAGATGAAAACTCTTTTGAAAAAATTTGAAGATATTAAAATCACCCACACCTTTCGTGAAGCCAACGGTGTTGCAGATTGGCTTGCTAATTGTGCTGTTCGGGAAGGTCAAAAAGTGAGGTGGGATGAAACCTTAGAAAGGAACGTGGATTTAAGGGCACTCATTCTTCTCGATGCCACACATGTGAAAGAAGGTAAGATTGGAGTGTAATAAAAACATAATGAGTAGGAGGAGTGGCAGCACGGGGAAAGGAACTCAATTATTAAAGAGTAAGGTCCTCAAGAGGTAGAAGCAGATCCTGAAAAGGCACAAACAAAGTCGATGTCCCAATCAACTTGACATCAAGAGGATTCAGGGTAATATCCACAGTAATTGGGATTCAAAGAATATGAGTATGGCGCGTGAAAGGAAGGGAGAACCACGTAAACAGAAACACAAGAGCTATGTAGAATGGAGAGAGAAACATCAAGTCTGGAGAATCTTGCAAAAAAGAAAAGTTGTGAGCTACATGGAAAGACTCCACGGCTCTAAACCGCATATCACGATGGCCTTTTTCAAAAATTGGTCTGATGACAGGGTCACCTTGCATGGTATCATAGTAAACTTAACAGAGGATTTTATAGCTGAGGTTACAGGGTTGCCAATGGATGGACTCAAATTTTCCAAGCAGACCAGCATTTTGAATGAGGCCTTTTGTAAGTTCCCCAAAACGGATGAGGAGGAGCAGAAGCTGGTCAAAAATGGGGATTTCTATGAGCTGGACCAGATTAAAGGAATATGGAGGGACGTCCTAAGCTGTATAAGGGAGTACTTCATCCTAGATGGAAGAAGCAAACGAGTGCACAAGTTCCATTTTGTCTTCCTCAACCACTTCAGGCATAAGGTTAGCTTGTCTTTTCCTTTCTATCTTCGCTACTCCCTGATCCAAAGTTTATATGCTCATAGGAAAAAGGATATGTGCCCTATTCTTCACGAAGGCCTTATTCTACTTATTGAAGGGTACTACAAGAATAGGGCACTGGTTAAGTATCCCAAACAGGGGAAAAATAAGTTGCCAGGAAATAAAAAGAATGAAAATGTAAGCAGGAGAGGCAAAATTAAGACCCCAAGTCCTAATAAGCAGATTGTAGAAGAAGAAAGGGGACAGGAGAGAATTGAAGAACTTGAGGAGGAAAAACCAGAGGAAGAAGAAGGAACTGAGAGCTGGGATACCAGCTCTAGTAATGATGTAGAAGGTTCTGAGGAAATTGAAAAAGATAACGTCAATATAGAGGAGGATTCGACTATCAGAACAGTAGAGACGGAGGAAAACCAGAAAGTGTCAGAGGATGAATTTGTCCTGGAAGATCCTGTTGAGGACCCAACTTCTAAGAATGAAAAGGAAATTTCTGTCCAGGATGATATTCAAAATATGGATATGGAAATTCAAACTGGAATCAAAGAGCGGGAACAAAGGAGTCGAGAAGATTTCTTTGAGGAAGCCAGGAATAGCCCCAATAAAAAGTCTGAGGATTGGAGAGGGAAGAATCAGAATGATGAAACACACACACCTATGACCTGGGTTAATTGTAAACCTGAGTCTTCTTCCCAATTTGATTCTTGGATGTGTAGGGAGATCATTGATCTCAAGAGAAAAGCGGAAACCTTGGAAGATTCTCTGAAAGCTGCTTGGAACAAAGTAAACAACATGGAAAATCAGTTAAGTGAGATCCTTTTCAAGCTCAAAGCTTATGAAAACAACCTCTAAGAACTAATAAAGGACAACAAAATGAAAATGGAGGAAGTAACGTCCAACATTTGTGCAGCTGCTATCAATATAGGTAAATGAGCCAATGAGGAGACCAAAGCACTAGAGGGTCCCAACAAAAGGATGAGGCAAAGCTCTAGAAAGAAAGATACACAAAAAGGAGCTTTGCTGGAGGCTACCACCCAGGAAACTACTTTGAAAGGAAAAGAAGGCATGAACTTGATACTGGAACTAGATGAATAATCTGGTCCTTTTTGTTGGTTTAGAAACTGGTACTGATCTTTGTTTTCCTTTTGTTATCTTTTGTATGTTGTGCTACCAAATTTCTATTTCTGGGTTTTGACCGGATGCGTCTCTAATGGTTTCAGGTCCATTTAAAACCTATTTTTGCTACTTCCTTGTAGTGTTTTTTAGGCATTGCCTGTGGACCTAGATTTTCTTTCTTTTTCTCTCTGTTACAGGGTTTCGGGGCCCCTTCAAAACCTATTTTTACCTCAATCTAAAACATTTAAAAAATCTATTTATTCCATTGTCTAATTTTAATCTTGACATTATTTATTTTTATATCCAACCAAAACATGGCCATGCCATTCACAATTGGGGAACACCATTCCATAATTTTCTCATAAATATCTAGATGAGTGGACCATATATGCTCCATTCTAAAAGGATATATGTCCTTTTTAGCAGATTTTACAATATTTTAAATTCTAAGGGATTATGATCCAACCCTACACAAGGTAGAAAAGTTAAATGAAGATTATTTTGATACAATCAATCCATGAAAATGAAAATTCTATCAATATTGCATTGAATTAAATTTTATCTCAATCTCTTCTTTCTCTAAGTGAACTTAGATCCTTTTATTTCCACATAAATCAAACCAATATCAACAATGAGAGGGAAAAAAATCCTCCATGTTATTTGAGAAAAACTTGATTACCTCTTTTTTTTCACTTAGATAAAGGGGAGAGTTGAAATATACATCTAGAATCCATGAAAAATCCTTATATATAATCTTAAAAAATCTTAAATTATCCCACACTTTTCTTGAGAAAAAATAAAGCTAAGGGTGTAAATGTTTCATAAAGTCCATTGCCTACCATCCAAAAAATTAGTGAAAAAGATTGCTATATAATTAGGCAAATTTGAAAAGAGGATCCCTAATCAATTTATTACTATCCCAAAATGTATTAAGGATACCATAAGCTCTAGCTAAACTAAAACAAGTAGAACCAACATCCTTCCAATATGCATTTTTATGATTCTCAAATAAATCTTCATCAACTTTAGATTGTGGAATGGCCAAAAAAATTAGGTTTGTGACTTCTTCTCAAATCTATAAAAACTTTTTGTTTTATAGGAAGTATGATTTCCTCTAATATTATAAGAAAAATCACCATAATTAACTAAAATGATAAGGGTTACTTCCCTTAAAAGGAAGCATGGATTGAAGTCCATTTATAATTTAAAAATTTGTGTTATTTTTAAACACTTCTCTTTTGGAAGATCTCTCATTTTTATGAGGAATAAAAAGAGCTAGACTTTTGGTACCTCTTTTGGTTGTAACAAAGGATGTTAACTTGGATTTTATGCTATGCATAGGGGTTGAGAGGATATCTTTGGAGTCAATTGACCTAACTTGAAAATCCTTTAGGGATGAAAAAAAGGATGATTAATATCTTTTTCCTTTTGTTTATCCTATGGTAAATGCAGGCTTGAGTATTTGACAATTTGAAAATGTATAGGTTTAAATAACTCATGTTCCTATTCCATTCACACTAGGAGATCAAATTAATTTGTAGATCTGGTAGTTATTGAACTATGTTTTCCTTTACCTTTTCATCTATCTTAGAGACTATTGAATCTGACTCTTGTGAGTCAGTCACCTAGTCTAAAATTGGGTTATGCATTTGGCTTGTATTTTTTAGGTCCACTACCTCTACATGCTTCTCATTTTCTAATCCAAACTACTTATCACCTTTTTTAAGGTATCTTATTCTTCTAAAAGTGAAAATTTATCTTCATTCTCCCCTAGTTTTGGTATTATTTAAAGATTTTTATGTGTTTTTAATTATTTAATTATCACCTCTCCTTTTCAAAGCCAAAAAGGTTTAATTTGAGTTGATTTATGCTAAATAACTATGGGACAAACATTAGATAGATGACCCAACTTGTGACATTTTTCATAAAGCAAAACCAATTTTTAAAACTCAATTTCTTGGGTATGGACACCAAAATGAGTGTGTAAAAACATTGATGAAGGAAGCTATTTATTTACTAAAGTATTCACATAGAAATGAGATTAGATGAATATAGATATGGATTTAGTTTTTAGATCAAAAGTGATCAAATAACCAATTTTTTTTGATATGCTAATAAAGAGATCCCCCCATAGTTCAACAAAAATAACAAGGAGATGAACCAATATAGGCATTAAATTAACATCTTATATTTATAAATAAAAAATTAGATTCTATTTCTTTAGGAAGAGTCCTGATCTTCCAAAGAACTAAATACCTCCTACTAAGACGCATGCACAATCATCAAGATTGTTAAGTTTGATCATAAAAAACCCATTCACCATTTCCATAATTCCCAAATGACCTTTAGGTTTACATTTTTCCATGGACCATGATCTAAAAATTTCAATGATATATCTATCTCTCATAAAATTTCCAATCAAAATGTGGTCCATTTTATATGAGGATTGATTAATAAGTGAAGCAGAGTCTTTAATATGAATATCATTATTATACTTAATGGTCTCAAGTTATTCATAGGATGAATTTAATTCTTATCATGTGGTAAATATTTGAGTTTAGATATCAAATATGTCTTACCTACATCTAATTTAGGCCCCTTTTTGCCTAAGAGGAAGCCCCTTTTGTTAGATTCAATGGGTTTTCCATCCAAGAATGCATTTTTCTTAGTCTTGTGAATGTTAGAGCCTTGTTTCTAAAGTATGGGGCTATCTAAATCACTAAAACTATCACCACATTTATTGGACCCATCCATTTCCCCATCTCCATATTCCCATTTTAAATCATGATTAAAAAAATAGGAACATGTTTAGGCGCTTTAGATATATGAATATGGTGTGTAGCAGACAATAATTTTGTGGAACCCACTATGGATATCTGATGTAATGGTATCTCAAGTATTGCTCACCTAGGAAATGGGATTACATCTTTCTTACCCTTTCATAGATGATTAACCTTAGTAGGTTTGATAAATAATTTTATAGGTATAAACTTCTCTTTTTCAAGTGGATTTTCATATGGAATTTTGGAAACTATATTACCTTATTGACAAGAATGTATTTAATACACCCATACACTGGAGAAGGTACTACTTGAATTATATGTATCTAATGTCATCCCAGTAACATATCAAATACACCTATGGAAGATGTAACTAAGAATATAATAACCATATGTGTGAGAGCCACATGTAAATTTATTTCAATCTGAATAATAACTTGTTATGAGGTCCCATAAAATTATCTAACTAATATGATAGAATGATGTAAATCATGATTTGTATAATCTAAATACATAAGTAATGCCATGGTATGAATGTTATCATTTGCATTATTAAATATAAAATTGTGTATAAGTTGGTGATCAAGGTATTATGAAATTAATAAAGAATTAATATCATAATCCTCATCCATAATGATGTATCGAAACAATTCTGAAAATTTCAAACCTATAACTTCTTGTTACTTTCACAACCTAACCCACTCTCTAATAGCTTTTCTTCAATTTTATCTATTTAAGGACTAGTTAGGATTGGTAACCAGAATCTATTCTTAGTTTTTAGTACCCTCTATTTAGTTCTTTTCTTAAACCAAATTTATTAGCTCAAAACCACTCAAACCACTTTTCTAGCCCCTATCAAGTCCTAATTAGTTCTCCAAAGGCTTAACTACATCATAGTCCTATTTTACCATACACCTATACTCCATCTAGATTTTAAACCTCTTAAATATTGTATAACACCTTATATAACACTAAATCACAAAGTTTTGTGATTTTTGACCAGTTTAAACTCTTAAAAATCAAGTTTTGGTTTGTAAACCCTAACTCAATGTTACCACTGTCTGCATAGACCTAAGAGGGAGGAATTTTTGGTTTTATTTTCCAATAGAGATTTTAAATAACTTTAAATGATGGATAATACTTTTAAAAACCACATAAACCTTCCAAACTCATCATTTTTCTTCTAGACACCTCTGTTCACTTCTTTTACAAGATTATGTATTTGAATGTGTGAAAGTTTACAAACTTCTATAGGTTTGTATTGAGTTTATAACAAAACAAAGTGTGAAATAAACATAAATATAACTTAAATAACCTTAATTAAATGTAAAAAAAAATTACCAATATGTAAATAAAAATATTAACATGTATTTATCGATGCTTTCTTCAGATACTTTATCACACACAATCCACTTAAATGCATACACATAGAAATAGGGTTTGTAATCACCTTTTCACCAGAAATAAGGAATTATTTTATTAGATTATTGGATATTAAAACTTTAAAAACTATAATTAATTATCATACATGAATTCAAAAAAAATTATATGTCCTATAACTGCTCTAACTAATTTTGGACCTTCCAACAGTCACTAGAAGGTAATTTAGAACATTGTAACATACAACAAGTTTGATATTACTTAAATATATGATTTAAGACCCATGGTATACACAAAATTTTTATTAAATAATTAACCCTTAATAATATCATGATTTAATACTTCCTTAAACACACATAAAACTCCTAAACTATGCTTCATAAATTCAAAAATTTAAAAATTTAGCTTTGGCAGGAAAAGCCAAATTTGAATTATTGAAAGGATAAAACTAAAAAATATATATGTAAATGATATTTAAGGATGATATAATCATAATAAGTCATATTATATCACTTAAAAACCAAAATTTGTCAATAAAAACAAAAAATTTCAAGAAAACTAAGCCTATGAGTGATATTCCTGCATCATACTCCTAGGGTAAGAAAAAAACACTCAGGGACTATTGTCCATGAGTTATTCTAGATTAATCCCATAATTTTTTATTTCATTATATTTCATACACGTATCATATTAAACTATATATTTTTTTCATTTGACCAAATAATTGAAATACTACTTGTCTCTAATCTACTCAAACACTTACTTGTATAGGATGCATTCCAATTCATCTGGTTTGACACGAGGAAAATATTTTTCCCAATATTTACCTTATACATATTCTCCCTATATTATGTCTTCACCCTTTAATCCTTATTTATAAGGATACATTTTTTCAGCATTGAATATTCGTGACATACCTACACCACTAGGCAATTCCAACTCATATGCATTGTTAGTAAACTCCTAAACACCTTACAAGGACCAATTATTTTCATCTTAAGATTTTTTTACTCACATATGCGAAATATCTCTTTATTAATATGAGCCAAAACTGAATCTCCAATCTAAAAACTCTCCTCTCTTCTACTTAAATTTACTTATTTTTTGTACTTCTCCACACTAACTTCTAGATGCTTCATTACCTATTAATGAACCTCCTTCATGGCCACTTAAAAATATGATCCTTTAGCTCTCCTATTATCCATATGACTGATATTTTTTAGTTTAAACACTCCTCTATTTTTCATACCTTGTGTCACTTGGAAAGGACTTGTGTCAATTCTCTTATTAGATGAGTCATTATAAGCAAAGTATGCCTACGGTAATACAAGATCCCACTAATTTGGATTATCCTTAGATAGAAACATCAATTGGTTACCTAGACTCCTATTAACCACCTTATTTTGACCATATATCTAAGGGTGGTAAGTTGAACTAAAAATCAAAATTTTTCTTAGCTTTTTCCATAGTGTTCTCCAAAAGTGGCCTAGGAACTTAGTATCTCTATTGGATACAATGTTTAGTAGAAGTCCATGAAGTATTAATACCTTCTTAAATAATAAATTTTCCACATGGGTGCCATCATTGGTGGTCCTACAAGGAATGAAAATTTCCATTTTGGAAAATCTATCCACAACTACATATATGGAGTCAAAACCTCTTTGTGTTCTAGGTAGTCCCATCACAAAGTCTATGCTTATAGATTACCAAGGTATATTTTGGAATTGTATTGGTTGATATATACCTAAATTAGTGCTTTTACCTTTGGCCATTTGATAGGTTTTACACCTCTTAACAAATCTTCTCTCTTTTTCTTGCATCTTAGGACAAAAATAATGTCTAGTGAGCTTCTCCAAATTTTTATCAAGACCAAAGTGGTATTCCATACTCCCACTATGCTTATCTTAAATAAAATTATCTCTTATTGATATTCTTGCCACACATAGATGCATACCTTTGAATATAAATCCATCTTGTATGACATAGTCCAACCATGGCTATTTTTTAAGTGTCATTAGATGCTTAAGCATTGTATGCCTCTTTGAACTCTTTATCATCGTTATACATCTCCTTGAGTGATTAAATACCAATACTTTCTAGTTATATATAATGAACTAAATAGACTCTTATAATCAATACATTTACTACCTTATTGCTTTGTCCTTGCTTATGCTTGATGGTGAAGGTAAAATTTTGCATATAATCCACCCATTTCATGTTTCTCTAATTTAGATTAGGATGATTGGTGATGAATTAAAGTTCATGATTATCTATATAGATGATAAACTCCTTTGGCATTAAGTAATGCCTCCATTTATTCAAGGATTTCACCATTTCATATAATTCTAAGTCATAGGATGAGTACTTTTTCTTAGCATCAATGATATTTTCACTAAAATAGGCTATTAGAATACTCTCTTGACTTATAATATCCATTATTTCCACTCCACTTGCATCAAAATTTATTTTGAATACTTTATTGAAGTCTGATAGTGTTAGGATAGGTTTCTTTGTTTTTGTTTGATTCAAATATTCAAAATTCCTTTCAAATTTCTCACTCCAAACAAAAATTTTCCTATCTCCCTTAATGGTATCTATTGTTGGAGCACATATTACACTAAAATTTCTTATAGACTTCTTATATAAACTTGAAATTATATGGAAAATGGTTATGACTCCAGCTATTCTATGTGTTGGCCACTCAATTATTTCATTCACTTTGTCCTTGTACATATCTATCATGAATTGAGAGATGAAAAATCCTAATTACATTAGTTTTAATTTAATAAACTCACACTTCTTGAGGTCTATTAGTAACCTTTATTTTTATAGCCTTATCATGACTAGATAAAAATGGTGAATATAATCCTCATTGATAGGGTTTTACATAAGTATGTCATCTAATTAGGCCACTAAAAACTTACCTAAAAACGGTTTTAGGACTTAATTCATAATCCTCATGAAAGTGTTTGGTGCATTGGTCAAACCAAATGTCATAACCAACCATTCATATAACCCCTCATTAGTTTTGAAAGTAGTTTTCCATTCATCCTCTTGTCTGATACTAATCTAATATTAATCACTCTTGACATAATTTTTTTATAATTAACTTACTCTAATCAAGACATCCATCAAATATTCCATCCTAGGAAGGGGAAACCTATATCTAATGGTGATCTTATTTATATCCATGGTGTCTGTACACATTCTTCATTCACATTCCTTTTTAGGCACCAATACTATATGTACTATATAAGGACTAAGAATTTCTTTAATCAATCCTTTGTCTAAGATAGCTTTCACTTTTCTCTTTATTTATGCATTATCCTTAGGATTCATCATATAGGCTACCTTATTAGGTAAACTTGCTCTTGTAAAAATGTCTATACGATGAGTAATGTTCCTCATAAGTGGAAATATACTTGGAATATCATTAGCTACAATTTATGCATACTCCTATAACATGTATTAGATATCTTGAGGTAACTAATTAATTTGTATGTATTTCATAATAGTCCTTGTCTTGACTACTAATTCAAATCCCAAAACCTCTTCATTCATGTCATTTATAAACTCTTTATGAATTACCAACATCGCATTTGACCCAACTTGTTGGTCATTATATTCATCCTTCATAGGCATCAAGTTGTGAATAACTCTATCATTAAAAAAGGTTTATAAATTCCTCCTACCATCATGAGTGGCTTTCCTATCATATTTATAATGCCTCCCAAGAAGCACATGAAAAACATCTATGGGCATCTTCTAGTACATCTTCAAAATCAAAGCATTTGTCCAACTCTCCTATCTAATCAAGAAGTTATTCTATAATGAGGATGTTTGAATACACTATAAGATATAGTTTGGGATTTTGTCCTTTCCCTTTCACAAGCTTTAGTAATCTCTCAAACTCTTTTTCTTTAATTTCTCTCTCTCTTTCATCTTTCAACTCTGATGAATGTGGATCTTCTTCCTCTTGGTCACTTAAATCACGTATGACTACTCCTCTTATTTTATTAACCTAAAATGCTATGAGTCTTGAATAAAATTTGAATTTGAGTTTATTTAACTCATGCAATATTTCATCTCCCATTTGTATGGCTACTACCCTCTCTCTTGTTGCATTTTTCCTAGGTGGCATCTTGTCTCTTATTAGGTAATTTGTCAAACAAATCCTAACTTCTCTTAATTTAAGAGAATATAACTTTATATAATAAATTACAAGTGTCTTAGTTTTTATTTTATACCAAAATTATGTAGATAAAAAAATCCCAAAATTTCAATCCTACAACTTCTTGTTACTTGTCACAACCTAACCCACTCTCTACTAGCCTTTTTTCATGTCTTATTGATTATACATACTAGTTAGGATTGGTAACCATAATTTATGGTAATTTTTGAGTACCTTATATTTAATTCTTTTCCTTCACAAAATTTATTATTCCAAAATTATTTAGAGACCACTTTTTTAGCACCTGTCAAGTCCTAGTTAGGTCTCCCAAGGCCTAATTACACCACATTCATATTTTTACATACACCTATACTCTGTACAAGTATAAAACATCAAAAATATTTATATAATACCTTATATCACAAAAAAATAACATTTTTTTGTGAGATTTAAATATTTGGTACTCTTGCAAATTAGATTTTTGGTTTGAAAACCCTAACTCAGGCTTACCACTATCTACATAGACTCGAGAGGGAGGAATTTGAGGTTTAATTTTACAAAATGGATTTAAAATAAATATTAAGGATTAATAATCTATATATAAACCCCATACACCTTATAAAATCATAAATTACCTTATAAACACCTATGTTCACTTATTTTACAAGATTCTATGTTTGACTATGTGAAAGTTCACAAACTCCTATAAGTCTATATTGAGTTTATAACAAAAATAAGTATGAAAGAAAATTAAATAAAACTTAAATAAATGTAAAAAAACAACAAATATTTCAATAATAATATAAAATTATCTTCATTTATGCTTTCTTCAAATACTCTGTCACACAAATTCCACTTCAATGCATACACATAAATTGGCTTTGAAATCACCATTTCACCAAAAATGAGGAATTATTTTATTATTTTGTTTGATATTTAACCTTTAAAAACTATAATTAATTAAAATAAATTAATCCCAAACTTTTTATATGTTCTACAACTACTATAACTGGTTTTAGACCTTCCAATAATGACTAGAAGGTAATTTAGAACATTGGTACATACAACAAGTTTGATATTCCATATATATATATATATATATATATATATATATGATGTAAGACCCATGATATATAACCATGGTGTCTTAAATAATTAATATTTAACAATATCATGATTTAATCATTACTCAAACATAGATAAAACTCCTAAACTATGCTTCACCAAATCAAAAATTTAGTTTTCGCAGGAAAAGCCAAATTTGAATTTTTGAAAGGCTAGAACTAAAAAAAATAGTTGTAAATTAAATATAAGGGTGATATAACTATAATAATAACTCTTAGATCACTTAAAAACCAAAATTTGTTAATAAAAAAATTCAAGAAAATTATTCCTAAGAGTGACGCTCCTACATCAGATGTGTGTCACTATCATTAAAAGTAATAGAGAGTATCTAAACCATAAAAGATGTATGCCATGTATAATTAAAAATAATCCCATATAATGGGTTCCAAAAATTTTATGGAGGATGATGTTAATTAAATTCCATTTTTTACATCTAGATCCTTCTTAGAATGGTTTTATAAAGGATTGTTAAATATTTTCTGCTACTGGGGATCATCAAGTTATGAACCTAATTCCTTTTGAGGATCATAAAATGTAATATTTTGGTCAGTTATAAGGTATTTTATCTTAATATTAAATGTAATAAATATATTCTTATAATTCCTAGAGCCTTAGTGATAGTCATAAAAACATTTTCATCATACCATTTGGGTAGATGTCTACTCATATCAACCTTTAGAAGATGAGGAAGAGATATGAGGTGATATTCTAAAATATGTAGGAGTAATGAAGTAGGAGGATTATTTAATTGTTTAAATTGTCTCCTTGGATCATTGGATAAGACAAGACAATTAGGTTGTTATGACACCACATTAACTATGGTAGTTATTTCCTTTATAGGTTTATGAGGTTTCACCTTGTAACTTGGTTTGATAGTAAACTTGGTATTATATGTAGTTGTAGTTTTTATATTTTTTACATACTTATGCTTGTTTAATGAGATAAGTTTCCTTACATGATAATGAAAAATATTTCACAAGTCATCAACATATTTAATTTTTTTTAAATAATGGACTCATGTAATGGGGAAAGTAAACTTTGCATGAATATGTCTTGCAAATATTTGTCCACCATTGGATCAGTCATTTTAAATAACATTATCTTATAGTTTAAGACATATTAATTGATATATTCATTAATTTATTATTTTATTTTTCAATTTGGTCATAGGAAACATATTTGGTGATATTGATTGATAAGTGTGCCAAAAAATAATCTACAAGAGATTTGAATGTCTTCACTGGTTAGAGAGGAAAATCATAAAAATATCTCAAAGCATAGTCTTTTAAGCTGCTTGGAAATATTTTTTAAAAAGTTTATCATTATATTAATAATAAAATGCCACATAAAAAAATTTAATATGTTGTTCATGATCACCCTTTCCATCATAAAATGTGAACTTAGGTGCAACAAAACTAGTGCAAGATGATTATGTAAAAACTCTTATGAATCAATACCATAAGGTGATTTAAAAGAATTTTGCTCAATATTTTTAACCTTAGTTTCCAAAAAATTAACAATAAAATGTATATTTAGTAATCTAGGTTTAAAGGGAATAGAGATAGCCTAGGCCATAATGGTGATGAACTATCTCTATAGCAGGCTAATTAATTTTCAAATTTAAATAAAACATATTCTAAATTTAAATAATGAGATATGATAAAAATAATAATAAGTACAACAAATTATTGATATTGAAATAAATGTGGAAATAGTGATACTTAGATGGATTATTATGTACATTCAACTTTGATATGGAATAGGATGAAAATATACTAGATCTAGATGATAGATCAATCATTAGATTCTATGAAAATGACCTATATAACCTTAGATAGTTGTGTTAACACTTACATCTAACCTAGACATATGTGTCCATTATGAAATACCTAATGCATCTATATGTGACCACCAAGAATGTTTTGAGTTATGTGTCATATTCACTCTCATGTGGTCATATCTAGATTATGGATTGTCATTCAATTAGACTATCATTCTTATTAGATATCAAAACCGTAGTTCTTCATATTAATAATGAATATTGTAAAAATGGGTTAGTGGGCTCATGGTGTTGAGCTAACCCCAAAGACCCCTATATTAGTGGGTGCTACCTATATATCCACTAATATGAAGTGGGGCTTAGAATCATGTGGGTCTACCCTATGTGTGGGCTTGTTTGTGCATAAGGATACAATATGTTATAATCAAGTACAATAGTGACCTAGCTTATAACATGGAAAATATGGGTCATGGACTAATCCTTTATTAATTTAGACTTATAGTTGTGTTTTCCCTATGACTGATATGGAAATAGGGAATATAGGTAAGTTTTTCTCACTTCAATACTTGATTGAATTGTTTTAGTAAGTTTCCTTGTGAGTTTATAAGTTTGTGCTAGGTAAGGATTGAATAAATATTGATCATGCATATATAGATATATTTTTGGAGAATATATCACATTAAAGAACTTAGGCTGACTATAGAGATACATTTAATTTTAAAATTGGATTATTTTATTGTTGGACACTTGATTTCATCAATGTAGGCATTTTATTGGGACACAAATGTTTGAGTAGCTAGAAAATAGGCACAAGTCTATAATTTACATAAATATAAGATAAGCAAGTTTATAACATTATAAAGATGATATAAGGTTTAAGTCATTATAATAACATTTTGCATACTAATAATTGGGATATAGATATATCAAGTATGAACCTTTTAGTAGTGAGAAAGGTCTATAACTAAGAGCAAAAGCCAAGGTTTGTATTTTCTAAGTGTACAATATTGACGTGCTATATAATTTAGAAATAGTTTCTACATATATTATAACATGATTTTATTGAGTTACCTTCAAAATTAAATATTCTATGGAAGGTTTGTGTGAACATTGAAATTAATAGATAATATCTTATTTAAAATGTATCTCATGAGGTGTTTACCTTAGAAAAAGTGTCTAAATGTGAAATATATAAATCTATTTTATATCTTAGATTTCCCTCTTATTTGATGATTTTTATCATCATTATACCTTGTATAATAGAACCATTGTGAATATTCATGCTTAGATTAGTTTATAATAACTATTAGTTAAATGTGTAAAAAAATATTATCAGAGTGGTTTCACCAAGATATTTCATCACAAGTACATAGGAAAGTCAAAACCTACAATTCATGCCTTGGGTCATAACTCATTGATTCTTAAAAAATATGGAGTATTCCCATCAACCATTGAAGAATATTCATAAAATTACATTAACAAAGTGTAGGTGAGTGTTCTAAATTATTTACATTTATAATTTAGTGCACACATGCATTCAATCATGTTATTATACCCATGTTAAAGTGGTGGAATTATGTACACACATAACTTTAGCACAAAACCCTTACACCTAGTGTTTTACTACCAATTTATGATATTTGAAAAAATTATACATATTTACATGTTTTTACAGCATTCATGCCCCACTCATGTCTTTATTTCTCCCTCGATATTATAAACATAGTCTATCTATTATTATAAAATCTTGGTTAACATATTTTCATGATATTGTATGCACCACAATTTTTCATAGTGAAACATTAAATGATATTATATGATGATGTAATAACCTCAAAAAATAAAAATAAAAATCATACCTATTTTTATCCTCTTGTATTCTTTTTACTTCTCTTTATGCCTTACCCAGGTGTTAAATTTTTATGTTTTAAGCTCAATCATTCTAAATTGGAAATTTTAATGTGGCATACCAAAACCTAAACAACCACCCCACATGTATTTAAAATGACCAAGGAGATTATGTAAACCATTTTTGTGGTTTTTACGATCAGTGTGGTGTTTGAATAACCATTCCCTAAAAATAGTGGTGATTTCACCATTTTTTCATGATTATTAAAAATAAGTCAAGGGATGTATGTTTTAGATTGAGGTAAAAACAGGTTTTGAAGGGGCCCCAAAACCCTATGATAGGATAAAAAAATATAGACCAATTACAAGCACCAGGATCAGCAATCCTTAAGCCTACTAAAAACTAGCAGCAAAAATAGGGGCAGCATCATTATCCATTTTATATTACGCCCCCTAAAACTCCAAATAAAGATTTTCTAACTATTTTTGAGGGGTAAAGTCTAGAATAGTTGCCTGCCTACCATCAACAATATTTTGCTTACTTTCTAGCTCTCTGTTTTTCTTTACGGATCTTCTTCCCGGTCTGTCTAGAGAGCCAACATCCGGTTTCACTTTTAAAAACTGTCCATTTGTGGATTTTCAATGGATGTATGTTATTACACATTTTTTTTATTTTATAATTTCCTTAATAATTTTATAATTTACTCTCCCTCATTAATGGAACAATTATTTAATCAAATGATTTAATATGTGGGTAAGATGTATTGGGTATCCCCCTCTAGGTTTATTCAAATTAAACTTTCATGGGGCCACTAGGGGAAACCCAGGTACCTCAAGAGATGGATTCATAATTATTGATTACATTAGATCATTAATTATGTTGTATTATATAAATCTCATGGATTGAAATAATAATGAGGTAAAATAATAGGCTTTGGTATTAGGGTTTAATCTTCTAATTTGGTGTGTCATCGATCAGGTAGTGAATGATAGTGATTAAAGGGTAATCATTTAGGCCCTTTAGAATATTCAAGATAGTTTTTAGAACATTTAAAACATTATCAATCAATCATGGAGTATGATATATGGTTTTATTTTTAGGAAGGCTAAACATTACTTTCATGAATAAAATTATATGACTGATGGCCTTACAAAAAAGGGATCTCACATACTGAGGAGATCATTATTGATATTTATTGGGTGATGTGGATGTTGATGGGAAATTTTAATATGGGTTTATGTGACTTTATAGTGAGGGGTGTCAATTATATGACTTAATTTGGTTGGAAATCATCTCTATAAAATCTAGATTCATATCCCACACGTGGAATGACTTTTCTCCATGATTTATTAAGGTATGATAGGGCTAACAATGCATTAATTTCTAGTCAATTATGGCTCTTAGTTTTTAGATTATTTATCTCATATAAGATTTAATGAGTGGGAAATACTATTATTATGGATCAAATTTTATAGGTTTCATTAAGAGATCCTCTTCTACATTTCAAGGTAGATACGAGGGAGATCGAGTTTGAGGGGAAAGTGTTAGATTTCATGTTGAATCAGTTTTTCATCATTCATTCTAGGAATGGTTTATAGGTAATAAAAGATATTATTGGTATATTTGTTTTGGAGACCAATTAGAAGGTGAAAGTGAATTAGCTAGTGGCATTAGATTTTATGGGGAATCTAATTATGGCATCAAAGGATAAGGAGTTGACTTTGGCATTGGAAAATATGATCATTTGACTAGTTTTTCATGTTGGTCTAGTGAATGTGGTGGATTATTTCTCACTAGGTGGACAAGACTATTTAATTTTATCTAAATAAGATGATCAAGATTTGGTTCATTTTCATGAATTGAATGACCATTTATACATTTTGGTAGAGCACACTAAATTCATGAAATATTATCTAAAAAACCTTAGGTCAATGGGGAGAGTATTTCTAATGATTGATTTAAATGTCATTTAGGAACCAATGGACTCAATACCGGTGGATCTAAGTGAAATGAAATAATCATAGTTGGCTTTGGTAGTAAAACTATTGACTCAACTTTAGGAGGATAATTATTGATTGTAATAATATTCCCCTTAAAGATTGGGGGTGGATCATTTAAACAAGGGAATGGTAGTTTCATCCTCATGAAGGATTGGATAGAAATTATGGTACTGGCACCAAGGGTGGGATGATATTTATAGGTGAAGTGAGTGAGAATACCATGTTTAAAGAGGTGTAAGTCTATGTAGGTAGATGATAGTGGTTCAATAGAGAGAACCTACAGTCATTGGGATGGTTTGAATGAAATGATAGGGTAGATAAGGGGGTAGAGATTATACATTCATCAAGTGTTGTAGGAATGAGGTAATAGAGTAAGTGAATATATTTGGGTGGCCATGTCAATAACATGTATACATTTTTTTAATTGATTCTCTAAATCACCAATCCATAATGTATATGTGCTATGACGCATACATATTATATCATGTAGGTGTTTTTCTTAAATTGGAAATGTGAAAGCATGGAAGAATAAAATTTAAAGTGACAGAAGTGTACACATGTTATAATGTGTACACATTATAATTTGTATGATTTATAATTAGTTTTCACCCAACATCACAAAAATGATATTCATTATAAGTTCAAGTATACATTTATATTGTTATATTTTATTACTTATAATTTAAATGTCTTTTAGTAAATATAAGAAGTTAGGGTCACTTTACATTTTATATATTTGGTCTCATAATTACACTCCTTACAATGTAGAATATAGTTTTTTAAAATCCAATCTAGGTAGAACTTAGGCCTTTTCAAGGTTTCAATATCAAAATTAGGGAATTTAGGGAATAAATTTTATAATTGATGTCTAATTTTGGTAAACATATAATAATTTTTTAGGTTTTTGTGCCTTATAAATTATTTATGGCATTTATTAGAATCATAGGCTTGTAAAAATTGAAGTTTAAAAACCACTAACTTTGAATTCAAGTCAAATTGGTGTGATTTAGGAAACATAGGTCATGTTAATGACCTATGCACATCAAATGACCTATTTATGTTAATTTCACTTTTTAATCATACATATGTCATCCCTAGTCACTTATTCTTCATCCCTCATCATCCCTAATCACTCCCTCCTCATCCCTCCTCATCCCTAATCACTCCCTCATTAACCTTCACTATCCCTAGTCATATTTAATCACTCCCTTACCATCTATAATCACTCCTTCATTAACCATCACCATCCCTCATAATCCATAATAAATCCTTCCTCATACCTCATAATACTTGATAAATCTTTCCTCATTCCTAATCACTCCCACACTAACACTCATCACTTTGTCATTAAATGCCAACATCCCTCATCATCCATAATAACCCCCTCATCATCCCTAATCACTCCCTCATTGACTATCACCATCCTTCATCACTCCCTTATCATCCCTAATCACTCACTAATTTACCCTCAACATAATTCATCATACCTCATCACCCTTAATCACTATCTCTTTATCCCTCATAACCCCTAATCACTCCCTCTTTGTCCCTTAACATCCCTAATCATTCCCTAATTGACTGTAATCACTCCCTCATCATCCCTAATAACTCCATAATTGACCCTCACCATTCATCATTATCTTTAATGACTCAATCATCATCCCTTTTCACTCCATAATCATCCCTCCTCATCCTCTAATCACTCCCTCTAATACTTTGATGGTTGGTGTAGTGGTTTCCCACTTATGCCTAGTTGGCTTCTATTACAATTCCAAATTTTTATCACTAAAATAAGTCCCAAATGAATTATTATTTAAATTATACTCTTTCACTTAAATAAGTAAATAAAAGACATAATTTTATTATCGAGTGGGTTTCATAGATCTGTATGGTAATCCATGCCCAAATTGTGGAGAGAGTGTGTATCCAGATCCTGAGGCTAGAATAAATAAGTAGGAAAGTGTAAAAAGTATGGGATGAAATTTTATTTATTATATAAATTATAATATAGGAATTTAAGGATCCCAATCCTATATTTAATAATCTTAATTTATATTTATATAGATAGGGACAAATGGAGAGTAGTTGTGAATTCTAATCCCATCCCCATAATTGGATTTTTATTTTATCTATATGTCATTGACTTTTAGTCCTTATTTTCCCTAAATATCCTAAACAATCCATCATTATTTCTCATTTTCATTCATTATCCTTAATCACTCCCTCATTAAAACTCATTGTACCTCATCATCCATATTCACTCCCTTATTGACCCTCGTCATCCCTCATAGTTTCTAGTCACACCTTCATCATCCCTCATTATCCCTAAACACTCACTAATCAGTCATAATTTTATATAATAATCCCCCATCATCCCTTATAATTATTTTATCATCCCTCTTAATCCATAATCAATCATTTTAATGCCTTTATGGTAGGTATAATGTCTTCTACTTGTGTTGATCATCACTAGTCACTATTTTCTTGACATATGTTAGAATGTCCCCTCTCCTTTCAAGATATGGTTTGGTTATTTAATAAAAAATTTAGTTAGGTGTCATGTATAATATATATGTTAAAGTAAGATATATATGGTCAATATTAGATATGGGTATTCAATATCAATATATTACTCAATTATTTTATCAATAAGCTCCTACTCAATTAGGAAGGGCATACTCAAGTAATTAACTCAAGTAGTTGGGGATTACTCATGTAGGTAGGGTATAATAAAGTAGGTAAATTATTTAGTAAAAAATCAAGTAAAATAATTTAGGTAGGGAATATTCAAAATCAAGATATGGCTTAGGTATTTAGGGATAAGTCATACTCAAGATCAAGATATGGTTCAAATATTTTATCCAATCAAGATATTGCTCATATATGGATCAAATATTAGGGATGAGGAGATATGAGGAGGTATTATTAGGGATGATGAGGGTAAATGAGTGATAGATTATAGATGATGAAGGTGTTGAGGTCAACATACCCCCTATTTTTGAAATTTGGGGACCCATGTGTTAAATTGTCTAATTAGTACCTTGGTACTAAAAATTCACTTAATTATAATGTCTTTTGAAATTTTCTTACATTATTTACATTATAAGATCATCCAACCCTTGGTATAATTTGTTTTATTTATTCATGGTTCTGATTTATCTTTGCCTAATGTTTCTAATAGTAGATCTCTATGTTTTAGATCACAGGTTTAATGGAGCTCTCTTTGATGAGATCATTATTGGGTTTCATAGTTTTATCTCAATTCAAAATTTTATTAGCCTTTGGTATATTAAATGTCAAGTTGAATCCATGTATAATATTTCTAAAACCCTCATTTAAAAACCCTAGCATGAGTTTTTTTTAAACCAAATTCAAAATTGATGGTAATAATTTTGGCAAGAACATTCTAAATAGTCTATAAACTTATGCCTAATATTTATATTAAGGCTTGGTCATATTTTTATACATGACAAAACCTTAATCTAAAAATTTATGAGATTTTTCCCCTTATATGTCTTGAGATCCTTTATCTCTTTCTTATTTTAACATGGTCCAAAATTAATGTCTATAGGGTCCTTTTGATTAAACTCCTATCTTGATTTGACTTTATTTACAAAAATCTTAGTCTATAATCCTGGTCCTAAGGCCCCAATCACATTTAATTGATTGAAAAATAACTTAATCCTAAGAATATACCCTAATTCTTATTTTCCCTAGGCCATAACCTAAGTCACATGCTTCTCTATAGGATCTACAACCCCGTGTATTCAAGTGGAAATGATTGGATGGTGTGAGATAAACCCTACAAGTCCAAAGCTTTATCCTATATGAACTAATCACATCAAAATAATCAAATCACTATCAATGGTTCATGCTTGCTCAGATGAAGACAATTGAATGATATGTAATAGGTCAAAATTTCCAAGGGCTATGTTTTATGGGACTTAATTTTGATGTTTTTGCACCTATCATTTGATGTCTGTGAGGCCATAATTGATGTCTGTGAGGATATAAAATGTAAAACCTAGTGATACAT
Organism: Torreya grandis; assembly: GCA_037957365.1. Classification (NCBI taxonomy): domain Eukaryota; kingdom Viridiplantae; phylum Streptophyta; class Pinopsida; order Cupressales; family Taxaceae; genus Torreya; species Torreya grandis. The sequence continues at coordinate 261,802 of JARHVA010006556.1, read as the reverse complement.
TGTTAAATATTAATTTTGACATTCAAAAAAATGTCATTGATGTCCTTGAGACCATCATTGATGTCCATGATTTCATCAAAATTCAAACTCATGGACCAATCCCACTTAGATAAATGAATATATTTTTGCCTTAATCATGCTTAGAAGTTTTGGTGCTTCAATGTTAAGATTATTTTTTTATTAATTGGAATCTATTTTTTGACTTAAAATTTAAATATATGTAGGGGAAAATTATAAATACCATAATATTAGCTTGAATATTATCATAAGGTTGAATAGTATTTTTTAACATTAGACCAGACCTTCGTTCAAAACCTTATGCTTTATATATATATATATATATATATATATATATATATATATATATATATATATATATATATATATATATATATATATATATATATATATATATATATATATATATATATATATATATATATATATATATATATACCCCTCATGGTCTTGTGAAAGGTTTTATGGGATTTTTGGTAAGGATTGAAAAAATATGAGGAACTATGGTATGAATCCTAGCGTAAAGTATTAGTCCCAAGGTTTGCCTCATATTTATCAATGCAATGAAAACCTTAGGTCAAATCCTTAAGTTAAGTCCTCTTTTTATATTGGTTCCCCTTTTTATATGATATAAAATTAGACTAAATACTTTAGCCTAAGTTCCATTTCATGTTTTTTCACATGAAATGAAAACTTAGACTAAATTATTTAACCTAAGTTTATTCACCTTTTCAGGATTGATGACTCATGTGTAATTAGACCATCATGATTGGATGAAGCAAGACCACTATGGATTAATCAATAGAAGCCTTGAAGGAATATAGGAATACCATGTGGAATATGTGTACTAACTTTAAGATTGATAAAGGTATAGAGTTTAGGATACCCATGAGATTACTAAGTTGTATAACTATGGGGCCCAATACAAAGGAAAACTAGTGGTATACAACTAGAAAGATTGAGGTCAATGACTTGCATTGATTTATATATATTGATTTCATGAATCAAGATCAAAGAAAAATATTAAAAGGAAATGGGAAATATTTAAATAATTTATGAACCAAATGCCATGAAAAGGCCAAATAGATGCCATAGATCTGCCCCATTAATTCCACCTTAGCAAAAGTGGACAAAACCCAATATTTTGTGGGCTATGAAAGGCAAAGGTATTAAGGTAGAAGTATTAATTAAATTTAAATCACAAAATTCACCTAATTAATAATAGATTACACCATTAAAGATCAAAAATACTTGCAGAAAGCCCTAACATCTATAGAATCCCTAATTTGATCCTAGTTTGATCAAAACTAAGGTAAAGAGCATTAAGGAGGATTTGGAGAGAAATGACAAAGACCTCGATGACCTATCTGACCAAGAAGATGAGTTCTTCCTTGAGATAACTATCAATTTGAAGTTATTTAATGAACAAAATCAAAAGGCAATGAGTTTACTTCAACAGAGCTAAGGTTCTTCATCAACACAGGGTACACCAATTGGTTAAAGATATTATCTTTTTAGAAAGCATCATAAATTTTAGAAATGGAATATTATTTTATAAAGGAAAGTGAATTTGGTTAGCACTTTGCCTAAAGGTTATTATATGTTAGAAAGTCTAGGGTATTTTATAAACTTTGTAGAAAGGACAACTATCCTTTACATTTTGTACACTTGTAAGTTGAGGCACTTTACTGACATGTTTTCATAAAGTCTATAAAAGGAGCATTGTCATTTGAAAAAATAGAAAGAGTTTGGAGCTACAAAAAACTAGTGTAAACTTAGAAGCAACTAATACAAGAAAAGAATTTTTAGACTATTGTCTCATCTTTTTTGTGTCAATTGTTATTTAGCTTTTCTCTCAAATGTCTATTCTAGATCTCTAATTTGAATGGTTTTTAGTAATTCTAGATGTGTAACTTTAATATAGGGATGATAATTTGTGAAAATTATAGATTATTTGAATGTTCTTGGGTTTAATTCATTTTATTTACTCTGCATAAGAATGTGCATATGTTGGTTGACTACAGTAGTAAATATTTAAAGTAAATCTAGTCCTTACTTATATTTCTTCATACTATTCTTAGATACTTGCATAGTGTGTGGTAAGATTTGGGCATATTCTATTTCATGATATACATTGGTTAAATGTATATTCAATTGGAATTTAAACTTTGTCATGATGTTTGAGGTGAAGATTACAAACATACTTTATTTCTACCTTACCCGTCCCTTTTTTCTCCTTTTTTAACCAGATCATGGTAGCTTAAAACCATTTTAACTATTCATTTTAGAATAGTTTTAGATTATAATTTAATAATAACCCATTGAAATTAGTATATATTACTTCATCTTATGAAAATATTATTGAGGACCAAGGTGGCTCCCAACCACCAAGTTTTATAAATATTATGGAATAGTTTACTTACTCTGTCATTATTTCATCACAGGTGACTAGATCACCACAACCTACAACTTATACTCTAATTTTTTTTAATTATAAAATGATAAGTTTTATTTAAAACACTAATACCACCTATGATAAACTTAGATGCATCAATAGGTAGAGCTTCATTGGCACTAGAAAGAGGGCCAAAAAATATTTGAGAATTTGTAGGATCTTGCTAGTTTTGGCATCTTTTGATCTAAGATGGCATTAATATTTGCATATTTGTGTTTATTTTATAATTATTGTGTAATTTTTTGTGATATTAATGGTTTAAAATGCATATTTGTGCTTCTTTTAGACAAAGATCAATGTTATTTGAAAATATGTACTTGATTATGGTAAAGATGGCTTTAAATTTGTCAATTTAATAGGTTTGAGGTTAGTAATAGCTATTTTGGTTAAAGATTAATAGATACTTTGAAATTTTGGGATAATTTAAGCTTAGAGTTGTAAATATCATTCATATTTACATATTTAGGCATATCTTTGAGATAATTTATTTGAAAATCTTAGTCTATTGTTGTTTTTATACATGAATCTATGCAAAATTTGCATAATGTGCAAGTTTGGTATTTATAATTAATAAATATTAATTTTATACATCATATTTCAAACATAAATCAAAGTTATTAAGCTGGAATTGCCTAAAATTAGAACAAGGTCACATTCAGAAATAAGGGAACCTCTTCTTAAACTAGAAATCCACAAGAAAGCTAGGTAGGATAGAGGTAGGTGTAGACATTTGAAGTATTTTCCAACTTCACCACTCTAAGGTAATCCTAAATTTGACCTTAATAAATATATTACATGGTTAGGTGACTCTTACATCAACATACCAGGTGTATTACATGATCTCCCTCATAATCTTGAGAAATAATTGACAATGTTTAGTCCAAATGGTGTTGTAATTATAAAGGAAAACATTAAATCATTCAAATTTGCATTAATATTGTTAAATTTCACCCATGAGGATGGATCATGTAGGTTATTTCCTTTTAAATTTAAAGATGATATATATAAATGGTTTCTTAATTTTCTTGAAAATTACATTACCAGTTAGGATGGTTTAAACAATTCCTATATTGACCAATTTGGTAGGGTTATTAGTCCCTATATCTTATACCAATAATTTACCACCATCAAAAGGGATGAGAGTGAGTCTATAAGAGAATTTAAATCCAAATTTATAAAAAATACATAGTCATACCATAGATACCTAAAACTTGCTAATGTTTTGTCTTTAGAAATCTATAAGGATACAGTAGATCCTATGACTTTTTGTGTTCCTAAAGAGATCTCTTCTAGTCATAACCACCTTAGCCTGTGTATATTCTAAATAAATGATCATTATTGATCAAATTCAGCCTTAGGGATAAAATTCTTACTATATACCAAATGTTAATCCACATATGCCCACCTTGAATATATTTCCTAACAATAATCAAAATAGGCTAGCTCTAAATGAGATCCCATCTTTAAACTAGCTACCCTTGAGCCACATTTATCCTCACCAAAACCTATCATTATTGAATCATCCTACAACTATATTTAACTCAAATTATCAAAAATATTTGGTGCCATACAATGGTACCAATATTAATCAGGGTCATAATTTAGAAACTCCCAAGTGTGAGAATGACTCTATATTAAAGATGGTATAAAACCTGAGCACTGATTTCCTTTAATTACAAAACTAAGCTAGTCATATTGGTGATAGCTTAGGTAGGAACTTCTCATTTCAAATATTTAATAGACTGAATAATAGATTCCATAGTGATAGTTTCCATAATAATAAGAACAATGAATGATCTATTGATAAGAGGAACATGGACATTAATCTTACTAATGTTGCATTAATGGATTATTGTAGAGTTAATTATAATGTTAAGCATGGTGAAAAAAATTTCATTAAATTATACAAATATTTTGAAGCCTTTCAAGAATAATTGGATACATTAGAAGTAGTTCCTAACAAAGATAATGGTGTACGTACATCAGGTTCTAAATCTACTAACCAAGCCTTCATAATGGATATGTTTGACTTCCCCTTATAGGAAGATAATGAGCTTGATGATGTTCTTGAATAATTTCATGCTTTCTATTAGTTCCTAAATAAGACCTACCCTTTAAGGAATAAAGATTATAGGAAACCTTTGACTACTTCAACAACTTCAAAACAACTTTGGCACTCCTCCAAACACTACATCAGATAATAACCTAGAGCCTCTAAATGGAATTACTTCTAAAAAAACTACTAATGCATTTATTTATTCAAATAAAACTATGTATAATATTGTATAGGACATGAATAAAATAAAGGCTAATATCAATTTTTATGAATTGAAATTGAACACTGAGCAAAGGGATCTATTACTAAAGTCCTAGTCCAAGAATCTTGGTAAGCCATCTAAGACTGATAATGACAATGTTACTATGTACAAGGCTAAGACAGAGTCCCCATATTTTATGCTTACTATCAAAATGTTTGGTAAGAATATACATAACTATTTTTTGGATTCAGGTGCATCCACCAACATTATGCTAGCAGGTATTTGTAAATAGCTTGGATTGACTCCTATCAAATCTGATAGATTTTTCACTCAGTTAGATAACTCAAGGCTCAAAGTAGTTGGGGAATTATTAAATATTCATATGTTACTTGTTTTTCAGCCTAGATTTTAGTGATTTATTTATATCCAAGTTATTGACATTCTTGATCCTTATGGTTTGTTATTGAGTAGGGAATGGACCAAGGCCCTGAATGGATACATGTCCACTAACTACTCACATTTTTGGCTGCCATGGAAAGGGGTACTAGATCAAATTAAAGTGGAAAGATAACCAAGGGTGAAACATATGATAATAGAATACAATGTTGTGAATGAAAACGTGAACACAATTAACTCTAATTTTAGAGTTTTCACTCTTGAAACTACTAAGGTAAGTAATAATAAACTTTTTAATATTATGTTGGGGCTATGGAAGATGCATTTTGATGGGGCTAGATGTAAGTACGGGTTTGGGGTAAGAGTTTTATTAACCAAACCTATTGTTAAGATATATCATGCCTCTTATATACTTTAATTTCCATGCACCAATAATCCTACAAAGTATGAAGCACTAATATTAGGTTTGTAATTTTCCATCAAACGCAAAGTCCAAGAACTATTGGTCTATGGTGACTCAAAACTAGTAGTCAATCAGGTAAGAAGTAGATATTAGTGAAAATTTTCATACCTCAATAGATACAAGTTTAGAATCTAGGACTTTTTAGATTCCTTTGATGCTTCTAACATTATTTCAATCCCTAGGGAGGAGAACAAGGGTGCCGATGAGCTTACCTTAGCTACAACCAATCTTATGCCAAATCATGACTCTTAAAACTTTATCATTAAACTAGTTCCATACCCCTTTATCCTAGATAATGTAAACCATATGTAAGTATTTATTGATGACCAATAAATCTTGTATTTCATTAATAGTTCAAGATTATTTGAGGCACATGTCATAAATGAGGCCAATGAGAATACTCTTGAAAAATATGGAAGATTTAATGGTAAAGTAATTCAAATAAATGAAAACTAAATTCCAAAGAGCATGATTACCCTAGAAAGGTTATTCAGCCAAATTATGCTGGCTAAGAATGCTAGGATTCCCAAAGCAAGTGTGAAGGATTACAATTTAATTGATCTTGGACCTTAGAATCAACCTCAACTAGTTAATATTAGAACATCATGCACAATCATTGAAGATAAAAAATCCAAATACTTTTTAACTAGCTATAAAGATATAATTACATGATCTTATGATGACTTGAAGATTTTTGATCCAAAATTTATCACTCATACCATACCCTTGAAGAAAGATTGAAAACCTTTTAGACAAAAGTAGAGGCTTGTCAACCCTATTTTACAACACATGATTTTTAAAGAAGTCAAGAATTTGTTAGATTCAAATATTGTATTTCCCATTAGACACTTTACCTAGGTTACCAATTTAGTTCTAATCAGGAAAAAGAATGGCAAAATCAGGCTTTGCATTGATTTTAATAACCTTAATAAGTCATCTAAAAAATACAACTACCCTTTGCCTTCTTTAGATCAATTTATACAAAGTGTTTTTAGTTTTGTTATGATGTCCTTTCTTGATGTATTTTTAGGGTATAACTAGGTACTAATGAAATAAGTAGACATGATGAAGACTTCTTTTACTACAAAATGTGGCATATTAACATATAAAAGGATGCCATTCAAACTGATTAACATAGGAACAATGTTACAAAGAGCCATGGATCATGATTTCCAAGTTTTCGTAGGTAAATGCATCGTTATATACATGGATGATTTAACTATTTTTTTCTTAAAATAGGGAGGACCATATCATGCATTTACAATAGGTATTTTAAAGGTATATAAGGTATGTGATCTCCCTTAACCCAAATAAGATCATTTTCTATGTTAATGAGGGTAAATTATTAGGCCATGCCATTACTAAGGATGGAATCTCTATATATCCTAAAAGAATAGAATTCATATCAAAGATAAAACCTCCTAATACTAAGAAAGAGAAAAAATCATTCTTTGGGAAAATTAACTTTGTGGAATGTTTATTTCTAGTTTTACATAAATAGTTAAGCCACTAAATGACATGCTAAAAAAGGATGCCAAAATCACTTGGAACAAGGAAACTAAGAAGGCCTTTAAGGATATCAAGCAAGTAATTGGTCAGGATCCAATCTTGATAAGTCCAAATTTCTCTAAGGATTTCTAACTTTACTCATTTGTTTTTGGCCATACTATTGTTGCAATCTTAACTTATAAAATTGATGAATGTGACCATCCAATTACCTTGATGAGCACCAATTTTAATAATGACGAGTTAGATTATTCCTTGATTGATAAACATGCATGTTCATTAGTAAAATTAGCAAAAATATTCAGGCACTACATTCTTAAGAATAAATTTCATGCCATCCTACTTGACCCTAATACAAAGCTCATGCTAAGACATAATGATCTTGGAGAGTGAAGAGGTAAGTGGATGTATGTTCTCTAGGAATATGACATAGATATTAAAATTGAAAAATTGGTAAGGTGTTAAGGTATAATCCAAATGATTATCAATGCTAACCTAAGCATAATGTCATGCAAGTTGATCAACAAAGCTTTCAGGCTAATGACTAGTATGATCTTATCACTTACTAAGTAAAGGTGCTTGTATTGTAGGACTGACCAAGGAGTAGAAGAGAGATCTAAGACTTAATTTAGACCATTAATTGATCAATAATGGAGTTCTATATTAAAATAAATTTGAAGGTGTCTACCTAAGATGCATTTCAAAGGAAGAAATTGATGAGATAATGAGCATGTTTCATGATAATCTAGGAAGTGGGAATCCATCTAGAATAACCATAACCCCAAAAATGTTGAGAGCTGGCTAATATTAGAAAACCATCTTAAATGATACTAATAAACATGTGAGAGAATTCCACTCATTCCAAATCTTTGGCATAAAGGAGATAAAAGTAGTAATGCCATTACAACTAGTAATAGTTGATAAACCCTTTGCATAGTGGGGGTTATAATTTTTAGGGGTTATCAACCCCAACTCATTTGAAGGTCAAAAGTATGTCCTGATAGCTATTGACTATTGCAACACGTGGACTGAGGAAGTGGCCACTAAGTAATGTATAACTAAAGAAGTGATCTTTTTTTAGAAGAAAACATATGTACCAAGTTTAGGACTCTGGTTTCTCTAATATGTGATAATGGATATGCTTTCACATCCATTGAAATGATATAATGGGCATATGATAATAGTATTATTCTCATGTTATTATCCAACCATTACCTTTAAGGTAATAGAGTATCTAAATATACCAATAAGAACTTGATGAAAGCCATAAATTAGTCTATTACAAATAAGTCTAGAATGTGGCACAAGCTTCTCAAACATTCCCTTTAGATAGATAGAATAAGAATCAAGTAGACCCTAAAGGTATCACCAGTCCTATTAGTGTATGGATAAGAGCCAATCTTTCCCATCACACTCAATTTACCTACATACAAGTTTGTGCAAGAATATATGGAAGAAGATCATGAACATGCATATTTAAGATTGTTAGACATCATTCAAATGGAAGATACATGAGAAGAAGCTTTTGCTAATTATATCAGACACCAGACCATGGTGAAGAGGTGGTTTGATAAGAGATCAAAATTAAAGGTGTTCAAACAAGGAGACGTAGTTATTATATGGGACAAGGCATTTTGAGCCTAAGGGCAAGTACTGAAATTTCACACCTCTATGGATAGGCCCCTACCAAATCACTGAGACACTCAAATATAACACCTTTAAGGTAAAATACCTACAAGAATTAGAATTTACATTTCCCACCAATGGGAAATATCTCAAGCATTACATTTTTTCTAATCTTCCTGGGGTCTTCATGGATTAAATTTGTAAAAATATCTAGAGTTAGTATAGTTAGGCTAGTTTAGTTTCCCTTTTGATGTTTCCATCTTGTCCCTTGTTTGCACATATTTTTTATATATTTGTTTGATTTTATTTACTTTCCTTATTTATTTGCTTTATGTTCTATGTGTTTACTTCTTTGCTTGGTCCCTTGCTTCTAATAAGCCCTTTTGATCAACCCTTAAGTCAAATTTTATTCAAAAGACTAAAAAACTCCACAAGTTCAAAAATATAGGCATGAGTTTTAAAAAAATATTGATCATAGATCTGGAATATGAGCTTATGTTATAATTTAAAGAAATTGGTAAAGATTAGTATATAGGTCAACTATTCTATGAAAATTTAAACATTATTGTGATCTAAATTTGGTTTCAAGATGAATTTCATATGTAGGATGAAACCTTGAATTATTAAGGCATAGTCATGCTTGAATTGAAAAAACATCCTTACATGGGATAAAGGTTGAAACCATGGGTGATTTTCTAAGGATAAAACACTTGACCAAATCCCTAAACCTAGCTAATATAGTTCCCAACCTTTGTTATAAATCCTAAATGGTGTAAAATTACAAAAATGAGAGCTTATTGCAAAATCAAAGCTTTCTGAGCAAAGGTGATTTTGGTAATCTCCATTGGGGCTATAGATGCCTAGATAGAAATGGATCAAGGCCATGAGTGGAGCCAAAGGAATATATATCAAGGCTATGGATGACTGGCTAGTAGTAGACCAATGCCCAAACCCTCCTTAAGCTTAAAACATGGTTCTTAATGAATATCCACATGTTGTAAGTCAGTGTTAATGATTAAAGACATGAAACCTATAATTTATCTCTTGAATCCCATGAAAAATAGTAAGTGGAATCATAACACACACAACATGTCTAGGTTTTTATGTTTGATCCTAATTCTACAGATGCAAGGTTTGTTTTAACTATGAACTAATCTTCATGATGGTGTTGATCAAGTAGAACAAGTAATTTAGTTATTTTTCAAAACTATAATCTATAAATTTTAACATATTATTATGTTTTCTTTAGAATTCACCATTTTTTTAGGATATCATACTCCCTATTTCTAAATATTTGGGACCCATGTGTTAAATTGTGAAATTTTTACCTTTGTACTAAAAATTCACTTAATTAAAATGTCTTTATCATGTTTTTCACATTATTTTCATTTGAATAACATCCACCCCTTGGTCTAATTGGTTTTCTTTGTTCATGACACTTCTTTAGCTTTTCCTAATGTTATTAACAGTGTATATCTATGTTTTAGATCATAGGTTTAATGGATCTCTCATTGATGAGATCGTACTAGGGTTTCATAATTCTATCTCAATTTGGCCTTTTATTATCCTTTGGTCTATTAAAATTAAATTTAAATCCATGTCTAATCTTCCTAAAACCCTAATTCAGAAGCCCTAGCATGAGTTCTTATTAACCAAATTCAAAACTAGCAAGAATAATTTTGGTAGGAACATTTTAAATAGTCCATAAACTTAAGCCTAATACTTATATTAAGGCTTGGTCATGTTTTTCAACATGACAAAACCTTAATCTAAAAATTTATGAGCTTGGTCTTCGTATATGTCTCGAGCTCCTTTGTTGCTTTCTTATTTTAACATGGTCCAAAATTAATGTATATAGGGTCTTTTTTAGTAAACTCCTCGCTTGGTCTAACTTTATTTACACAAATATTAGTCTATAATCTTAGTATTAAGGCCCCATTCACATTTACTTACCTAAAAGAAACCTTAGTCCTAATACTTTATCCTGAGTCTTATTTGCCTTAGGCCCTAACCTAAGTTGCATGCTTCTCTATAGGATTTATGACCTTTGTGTATTTAGGATAAAATGATCAAATGATGTGAGATGGACCTAACAAGTCTAAATATTTATCTTGAAAGAACAAATCATAGTCAAACACTCAAATCATGATTAATGGTTTACACTTTCTTGGATGAGGACAATTAAATGACGTGTAATAGGTCAAAATTTCTAAGGGCTTACTATGTTTTGTGGGACATAATTTTGATTGTCTCACACCCATCTTTTGATATCCATGGGGTCATCATTAACATTCATGAGTCTTTCAAATTTAAACCCTCATGATAAATTGCAAGAGCTTAATTTTAATGTCCATGTAAATGTCAATGACATCCACGAGGCCATCATTGATGTCTATGAGACTATCAAAATTCAAACTTAAGGACCAATTTCACTTAGATAAATGAACATATTATCACCTTAATCATGATTGAAGTTTTGGTGCTTTAATGTTAAGACTAGTTTTTGATTAATTAGAAGCTATTTTTTGACTTAAAATTTAAATGGAAATGGGGGAAAATTACAAATATCACAGGCTTAGCTTGAATATTATCATAAGGTTGAGTAGTGTTTTTTAACATTAGACTAGACCTTGGTTCAAAACCTTATGCTTAGTCTATATATATATATATATATATATATATATATATACATATATATATATATATATATATATAACCCATGGTCTTATGAAAGGTTTTATGGGATTATTGGTGAAACTTGAAATAATGTGAGGCCCTATGGTATGAAGCCTAGCTAGTTTGAAGTATTTGTCCCAAGATTTGCCTCATATTTATTAATGTAATAAAAAATTAGGTTAAAAACCTTAACTTAACTCCTCTTTTTATATTGAGACATCTTTTGCTATGATCTAAATTTATCCTAAAGCTCATTTCATGTTTTTTAACACAAAATGAAAACTTAGACTAACATATTTAACCTAAGTTATTTACATGGTTTTGTGCTAACTTAAAGTTCATGCACTTTTTTAGGATCAACGACTCACACATAATTAGACTAGAATGATTGAATAAAGCAAGCCCACTATGGATTATTCCAAAGAAGCACTAGGACCATAGGACTACCACATGACACATGTGTACTAACCATGAGATAGACAAAGTGAAAGAGCTTATGAGGCTTATGGGATTATAAAGTGGTGCAAGTTTAGGGCATTATATAAAGGATAACTAATGGTTTTTAACTAGCAAGATCAAGATCAATAACCTACATTGATCTGTATAGATTGATATGATGGAGGGAGATAAAAGACAACTATTATAAGTAAATGGTTAAGTTTCAAAGTATTTATGACCCAAATGCCATGAAAATCCCAAGTAGATTACATAGTCATGCCACATTGATGCCACCTAAGAAAAAGTGAACAAAACCCAAGATTTTATGGGATCATAAAGGAAAAGATATAAAGGTAGAAGTCTCAATCAAATCCAAAGCACAAAATTCCCCTAAGTTATAATATATATTTCCATAAAGGTCAAAAATACCTATACAAATCCCTAGTATTTGCAAAATCTCTAATTTTAACCCATTTTGATTATATCCAAGGCAAAGAGCATTCATGAGTCTTTAAAGAGAAATGATAATGATATGGATGACCTAGCTAACCAAGAATATGAGCTTCTCCTTGATCCAGCTATCAATTTGGATTTAGTTGATGAGCAACATATAAAGGAAATGAAGTTACTTCAATAGAGCTGAGGGTATTCATCAACATAGGGTCCACCAGTTGGTTAAGGATATTCTCTTTTGAGAAAGCATCATAAATTTATGAAATGGAATATTATTTTGTAAAGGCATGTGTATTTTGTTATAATGTTTCCTAAAGGTCAATATATTTTAGAATATCTAGCGTATTTTATAAACTTTATATAAAGGACAATTGTCTTCATATTTGTACACTTGTAAGTCAAGGAAATTGACCTACATGTTTCCTTCAAGTCTATAAAATTAGCATTTCCATTTGTAAAAAGAGAGAGTTTGGAGCTACAAAAAATAAGTGTAAACTTGAAAGTAATTAATACAAGTAGAGAATTCTGAGAAGATTATCTCATCTTGTTTATGTGAATTGTTATTTAGCTTTTCTCTCAAATGTTTGTTTTAGATCTCAATTTTGAATGTTTTTTAAGAATTTTAGACATGCACCTTTAATACAAGGTTTCTAATTTGCGAAAATTCTAGATTAGTTGAATGTTCTTAGGTTTACTTCATTTTATTTACTTTGCATAAGAATGTGCATATGTTATTTGACTACAGTAGTAAATCTTTAAAGTAAAGCTAGTACTTAAATGTATTTCTTCATACTATTCTTAAATGATTGCCTAGTCTTTCATGCTATACATTTGTTAAATGTATGTTTAGTTAGAATTTAAACATTTTCATGATGTTTGAGGTGGAGATTAGAAACATACTTTCTTTTTTTCATAATCTTCCCTTTTTCTCCTTTTTTAACTAGATCATGATAGGTAAAAACCATTGTGAATATTCATTTTAGAATAGTCTCAGATTATAATTTGATCATAACCCACTGACATTAGTATATATTATTTCATCTTGTGCAAATATTATTGAGGACCAAGGTGACTCCCAACCACCAAGTTTTTTAAATATTCTAGAATATTTTTCTTGGTTTACCTCTATTTCATCATAGGTGACTAGATCACCATAATCTATAACTCATGCTCTGAATTCTTTGAATTCTAAAATGAGAAGTGTTATTTAAAACACCAATATCACTTATGATACACTTAGAGGTATCAATAAAAGGATGGTGAGGGTAAATAAAAGGGCTATTATTAATAATTAGGGAATGATTAGGGATGGTGAGGGTCAGTAAGGGAGTGATTAAGGATGATGAGGGATGAGGATAAAGTGATTATATATTATGAATGATGTGGAGGGGGATATTTAGGACAATGAGGGATGATGATGGTTAATGAAGGAATGATTAGGGATGCCAAGGGAGTGATTAAAGATGATGAGGGATGATGAGCAAGTGAAATTAACACAAAGTGGTCATTTTTGTGCATACATAATTAAAGTGACATGTGTTTCCTCAATCAAAGATATTTTTTTTTAAATCAAAATGAATGGTTTATAAAATTCAAATTTCACAAACCTAGGAGACTTAAAAATTCCAACAAGTTATCTAGAAGACACTAAAACCTAAAAAATGACTATATGATATCTATAGATCAAGAAGGTCATAAATAAGTAGGTATGAAAATAATATATGTAATCTATAGATCAGGAAACAAATTCCCTTAATAAATAAGAACTTAAAATATAAAGGTCAAGTAGGTAGTTAAATAATGAAGCTATATATCAACAAGCAATCTTCCATGGCATTATCAGGTAGGGCATAAGTAAGTAGGTAGGTTAATAAAAAAGTTATATGTTAAAAATAAATATTCCATTGATAACTATAAATTACTCTAGGATTAAATAAAACTTATATTTTGGTAAGGAAAACTTGCCTTGATAGTTATGCCTTACTCCCTTTTTATCTCTCAAGATAGCTCTAAGTATCCACTCTTCAATACACTAGATTAAAACATATGCCATTCATTACCTTCATAGATAAGGTTTTATATAAATGTGTTTGGGTATATTCCAATATATAGGTTTGGAAACACACTCTACTAGATTGGTGAATACCTATCTATCTATCAAGCAATCCACTCTACTATGGATAGACTCTTAGCGACATATAGAGAAAATGAGAAGTCAAATATAGGGTTGGGATTTAAATTATAATCTAGTATTTAAATATCCATATCTAAATAGACATATATTGGGTTTATCAACTCTATCATTAGGAATATTATATGCCTAGATCCCAATTTATGTATATAAGTAATGCAATTTCATCCCACCCTTTTCTCTCTTTCCTACCTATTTATTCTAGATCAAGGTTCTATATACACACTCTCTCTATGATAATTTCTATTAAGGTGTGTATATATATATATATATATATATATATATATATATATATATATATATATATATATATATATATGTGGTAAATACCTCTTAACATTAAAATTAATGTAAATTTATCTTTAAAGATATATATAATCATCCAACATAGGTTGAAGGCTAAAACAAGCATGTTTTAGATAAGTCATAGGTTGTTAAGAGCCTTAAAGTCCATAAAATAGAAAAGATACCAAGTTTATAAATAATTTAATATATGATAAATATATAATACCTAAATAAATAAACTAATAAGAAGATAAGAATGAAACAAAGGTAGGAAAAAGGTCTCTAAGTCTGGTATAGAGTGGAAGATGGTCCACATGGTTTACAAAGCTATAATATAGGTTTTAAATTGTGGATAAAGAAAAATAATAATTTAATTATTATTGTGTATTAATTAAAACTTAATGGTTGTTATTATCTCATTTTAGTTTTAATTTACAATCTTATTTTCTGTTGCTATATTGGTCTTCAGAACTATAGAAGTTTGTAGCAGAACCCTTAGTGTGATATTATAGATAAGAAGGTACTTTCTTATTGTTTCGAGATTATTGAAACCTAAAATAATAATTATAAGAGTAAAATGGATATGATGAAATTTTTTCAATTTAAAAAATTATTCAAATAAATTCATACAAATTTATATAAGTGCCTGAGAAAGTGGCAGGGCTGAAAACTAGGGTTTTGTTTAGCACAGTCTAAGAAAATGACATTTTCACATACTTTTATGATTATAAAGGTTTAATAAAAATTTATGGGGTAATAAAAATTTGTGTACATATTAATAAGACCAAAAATATCATATTTTATATTTTGGAACTCAACATATTTAGATTTATTTCTCTTAAGTTTGTGGAGGACTGTATAAACCCTTAACTAAGGTTTAATAGAAAAAAACTCATATATGTTTCTAGTGAACAATAATAAACCTATAAAAAAATTTATATAGGTTTATAAGGATATTTTTCAAATGATCCAGGTTTTTTCATGACTATTTTTTAAAAAAAACCTCAATAGGCATAAAATAGGTCTAAAGGTGTAGTCTTTCAAAGTCTCTTAAAAATCAAAGTTATAACAGACTGTAGAATGTGTTCCTTGTCATATGTAATGTTAAAATAAATAAATGAAGTAATTTTTATAAAATTTAATATGGGTTTAGATCCATAACAAATTAAATAATATGTTAAACCTAAGTGAGAGGGCTAGAAAGCCAATATTTTTAAATTTTGGTGAGAATTAAGTATAAAGAATGGAAAAAGCTTATTTGATAGCTTAGATAGTGTAAAATAAAATAAAATAATCCTATTTAGGACATAAATAAACAATATTTAGTGAAATATTTTATATAAAGTGTGAAAAACATAATGAATAAATTATGATATGACATAACTCCATATTGTCTACAAGAATTAAGTTGTTATGGACATGGATAAGTGATTTGATGGAAATTGTCACTAAGAAGGTAAAGAAGTGAAATTAAGTTAAAATAGGTGTTAAATAATGAAATAGTAGTCAAATTGGAATAGATTACATTAAATATGGTACCAAATAAATTTTAATATCTATAAGAAATCTAAAATCCTTGAGAGAAGATCCTGTTTGTTGTGTCATTTAAAGGTAGTGTACTTAAAAATTAAAAACCCTATTTACTAAGTGAGAAACAAAAATCAAAGTATAAAAAACTTGTGTTAGTAAAGGATTTAAATATGTGGCATCAAAAAAGTAAAGATACAAATCCTAAAGGATACCTAGATGAGTAAACCTATAAGAGGCTTACTTACATCAGATGATTAGGGAGTGATTAATGACAATGAGGGATGGTTAGGGTCAAGGATGGAGTGATAAACAATGGTGAGTGTTAATGAGGGAGTTATTAAGGATGATGATATATGAGGAAAGAGTGATTAAGGATAATGAGATATGATTAGGGAGTGATTAGGGATGATGAGGGATGGTGATGGTCAATGAAGGAGTGAATAGGGATTATTAGGGAGTTTTTAGAGATGATGTGAGACAATAAAGTTCAATGAGGGAGTGATTAGGGATGAAGGAGTGATTATAGATGATGAAGGATGAGGAAGAAATGATTAGGGATGATTAGGGATGAGGAAAGAGTGATTAAGGATTAAGAGGGATGAGGAGAGGGTGATTAAGGATGATGAGAGATGGTGATGGTCAATGCATGAGTGATTAGGGAGGATAAGGGAGTGATTAGAGATGACTAGGGATAGTGACGTTCAATGATATAGTGATTAAGGATGAGGAGGGAGTGACTAGGTATGATGAGGTATAAATAATAAGTTATTAGGGATGAGGTAGGAATGATGATTAAGTGAAATTAACATAAAGTGGTCAATAATTTGCACAGGTCATTAACATGTCCTATGTTTCCCTAATGACACAAATGTGGATTGAATTCAATGTGAGTGGTTTTTCAACTTTAGTTTTTACAAACCTATGATTCCTATAAATGTTAGCAATCAATTGGGAGGCATAAAAACCTAAAAATGACTATATGTTTACCTAAATTGGACATCAATTAAAAAAATGTGCCATAAAATCCATGAGTTTAATATTAAAACTCTATAAAATTCCTAAATACTAACCAGATTGGATTTTAAAATTTATATTCCACATAATAAGGCATACAACTGTGAGACAAAATCTATCAGATGCAAACTGACCCTAATTTATTATATTTACTAAAATAAATTTAAATTATAATAAACATATACTTAAATTTTATTTTAGTAAATATGAATTTTAAGTAAATTTGACGTTCTTTATAGATCTTTTTGTGTTTTTTGGTGGAAAGCAATAGGAACACATACATGATCCTATTGTTTTCCACCCAAAACATTAAAAAATATATCTTTTTTGATTTTAGGCGTAATGTCACAATAACCTTACACATTATAGTACATATTCATTATAGTGTATACATGTTATTGAAATTTGAATTAAAAAACCAAGCCTTTTAGATTGGAAATGTTTTGGATTGCCAAGCCAAAGACTTGGAAATGCCAACGCACAGTCGATTCTGAGAGTTTTGATATAAAAAATTAAACTTCCATATCCAAATATACTATAAATTTCAAAAAAATATTACCATGATGACGAGAATGCTCTCATATTTCCAAATATATGTTTATTTTATAAATTTGTGACCATTTTAAGGTTTCAAACTATGTTGATTTTTAGTTATATGTTTTTTATACCACTACATGACATGAATATACAAGACTAAACATGTTTGTTTAATTATCCAAGTCAAAAATAAATTATATGGTCATAAACTAGGCCTACTTCTACACACATTAAAAAATCATTTTTTTGAGGTAGTAAGGGGTCGCATGGCCAACTATCCATTTTCATCCATTTTTAGGATATTTTTACATTTAATATTACTTAAAAAATATTCATTTAAAAATTATAAAAATATAGTTCAAAAAGTATAATATCTTATCTAAATATTCACTTAAGGGGTTTGAAAAATGTTAAACAATGCACAAAAAATGAGGGGCCACATAACCATCTATTTACTCTATTTTCTTAAAATAATAGGATTTCATCTTCAAGTTTTATATGTTTTACCTAGTTATACTTATCCATTGTAAAAAAAACATTATTTATTTGAAAACTAGACTTATAATTATATAATTCATATTCTTATAACATATTCAAATTTTTAGTGTAGCCATCTCAAATTATCTACAAAATTTTTTATTTATAAAAAAATTGGAAAATCATGTCCATGGGTATGCCCCTTTTTGTCTCCCAAATTTGTGCACTTACCCAATAATAGGACCTATGGTGTCTCTCTAGTAGGCCATGGTGTTGGTGGCTCATAAGTTGATGGTTATTTGGTTTGTGGTCTCATGTGTTAGATTTTGTTCAGTTTATGTTTGGTTTTTTGACCCATTTTTTGGTTTTTTTTTATATATTTATTTCCATACAAGGATTTATTTTGGTTAACCCACCTTTTCAGGGTGGTTTCTTTGTGCCTTTTAGGTTGTTTTACTTTTTTGTGGTGCCATGTGTTTAATCGCTATTATATTTTTTGCTCTGTTGATTAATAAATATGTGAGGGACCCTCTTACCATCCTTTACCTATCCAAAAAAATGTTATAATTCACTCTAATTCAAGTCAAACATAATTTTAACTAACTCTAAGTTAACGCTAACATGATCTCAACCAAATTTTGTTAACTCCCATATGCATTATTTTATCCTATCTTATAAATAATTTATTTTAACTTGAATTTCAAATCTAAAAGTTTCATTGATAATTGAGTATGCATCTTATATAGCTTCCATCATTAAAAACCCCATTTCCCATATTAATTATTTAGTCATCCACACAAATTGGAGTAATAAAGTCATAAGCTTGAAACAAAACAATTTATTATTCATGACATCCATATTCCTATTTTATTCACCTTTTTATTGTGTTTTCATTTTTTTTTGTGTTGCTCCTACTAGATAATCCTCAATTAATTATTGAGAAACAAATACAAAGTTATAATCTTGGGGATAAATTAATTTTAACACTAGATCAAACTCTTATTCTCTACCTATCCTCTATTTTGGTTAGGCCAGGGGATTTATTTTTATCTCTTAATTTATTTTTTATAATATATATATATATATATATATATATATATATATATATATATAATTTTATCTTTAATATATAAAATATAACTTAAAAATAAATAAAAATATATATTTCATATTTGTTTGTATTTAAAATCATAAATATAAAATTATATATATATATATATATATATATATATATATAATTTTATCTTTAATATAGAAAATATAACTTAAAAATAATTTAAAAAAAAAATCATATTTGTTTGCATTGAAAATCATTCAATATTTCTTAGTCTCACTTACATATATAAAATATATAAGCATATAGTCTTGAAAGTTTGTTTTGAAGTTAGATATTTAAAAAAAAAACTCTTTGATTTTGAGAAATAAATATATTTTATTAACTTATATGATAAATAAATTCACATACAATACAAACAACAATCCTCAAATCCATTTTCATAGGAAACCACAAAACATAAAAATAAAAATTTGCATCTATAAAATCCTTTACTTGCATCATTTCATGTTACTCAACCACTTCAAGGGACATTTTAAGGTTAATTTATCTTATTTACTTCTCAATTACCCTAAGAATTATTTTATGAGATTTCAATCAAATATTTTAATAAATATTATCCATCATGTGATGATCTACCTCATTGTTAAAGTGGTCTAATATTTATTTTGTAGGGAAATTGAACAACCGCAAAATGAGGAATAGAGTGAGGCTTCAAAGGAGAGGTAGGTGAAATTTGAGAAATATCTTAGGGAGAATATTTTCAGAAATCAAAACACTAAAAACAAATTAGTGGAGATTAAAGGCAAATAGATTGCCTTATAAGGCATGGAAAATAATTCTCAACCTAACAAGGATGAGATGAATATTTACATATTGATAAATTCATCATGAAAATCTCTTGTCAAGAGCAAGGACAATAAAAAAGGTTAAGGAAAAAATAAGGTGGTTTAATATCAACATAAATTCAAGAGGGGGAATTCATGAAATATCTTATGTTTAGGCACATCAAATAAAAGGAATGAGAGGACAAGATTATTATCCTGAGGTTCAAAGTGTCCCAACATTTGGATACTTGGAGGGAGTTAAAAGAGGAAACCAAATGAATGAGGGAGGAATTGGTCAAGATCTAAAATTAAAAATTTTGTAAGTATGTAGGTGATGTGTGGAATAAACCCATCAGCATGCCAAATATGGCTTTGTAATAATCCCTTAAGATTTATCATTCTAAATTTAAAGAGGAAGAAGAATTAATTAAGTTGGAAAATGCCAAACCCAAGACTAGGAAGAGTGGGAAAAAAGGAAAAGGTGTCACTGTAATGAAATTAGACATGGAGGACATCATGAAGGGGAAATGCAAAGGTACATAAGGAAGTCTAAATAAATTTTATATCTTGAAGACAAGAGAAGATACTGGGCATGTGGCTCTAGTAGATTATTCTATTTCTAACAAATCTTTGATTTAGTTTTTATAGTTTGTCTCTATTTTATTTTAGTCGCATGCTGGTTTAGGCATTTTGTAGACTTTTGGTGGAAGTTTGGAGGGTTCATGGGGGATTTTTTTTTCTAGTATTTTTTTGGGGGATTATATTTCTATATTTTTTTGTTGTCTAAGTTATGAGACCCTTAAAATCCCATTTTTAACCCTATCTAATAATTAAAAAAATCATGTTACAATAATTTTTCCTTATTACATGTTTCTAAAATATATTAAAAACACAACCATAATAATAAATCATAATTATTTGATTTTACACTAGATCTAATTTCATCTAGTACATATAATAAATATAAAACTTTCATTTAAACTTAGATTTTTAGAACTTAGAAATACTGTTTGCATGAAAAAAATATGAAACCATAGGTTTATTTTTAATCATATATTTAAATTTTAGAATGTGCATTGACCTATTATTACATTAATTCAAACAAAAACAAAATCATTCAATTTCATCAATCATTAGTTATATTTATGTACTTAAAAATACTAGAAAATTAGTAAAAATTAACTCCCACATAGTTTATCATTAATTTAAAATTCATTAGTACTTGCACATCTTATTTTTAGAAAAAAAAAACAAAAAAAGTCTTAATTTATTTTCTTTTAGCATCTTGCATTTCATAAATATTCTACTTTTATTTTATCATTTTAAATCCTTTCTTTTTCCAAACAAGAAATGAAACATCATTGAATAAAACATTCAAATTCTAAAATTAATACATGCATAATTTGGGAAAATAAATCAAATAATATATATAAATCCTTTATAAAATAGAAAATTAATTAAAAAATTTCCAAAACCTTAAAAAAACGTTTTCCTCATCCTTTGATGGCATTCCCTAAACAAGTGCATTTACATAGAGTAGGAATGTTTCCATGAATATAGCCCCCATCCTAGCTCATAACACCAAGAGTAACATAGACTCTGAGCTTAGGATATAAGTATTTCATCAAAACCTATATCTAATCTCAACATTTGTTATATAAATTATCCATAAGAATAAAATAGGTTTACTTATGTTTAGTTCGCTATAAATATTCACATCCTATCCCACAAAGCCCTCAACCTCCAAATTTTACTTTTTATTTCACCCTCGGGTATAGCCTCATCTAATATCATTTGATTCATTGGTGATATTTTTTAGGAAAGTCAAACCTAATAGAATATAATAGATACCTAGATTAAAATAACCTCACTTATATCCATTTACAGAGATCAACATAGACAAAGAATTATGCTAATTATTTCTTATAAATTTTAATTATGCTTAGGACATTATTACATCAATTGACTTTCCTAATGAACATCTTGATGAAGTTGAGATATTTTGGTATAGACATAAATATAAATTATTGTTATCTACCTAAAACCCCATGAGTAGTTAACCTAGATAAAATATCCCTTCCAACTCATGCTATTCAACCATATTAACCACCTTAAACAAACCAATTAAATCAATAGCATGACCATCAAATCATTACTTATTCGGTCATCTAAAATGGACCTTAGGAGGCTGAGTTCATAAGGTTATAATGTAAATTTCCCCATGTATAATCTTGGTGAATCTAGCATGAAAGGTATTATCCTTTTGTATTTTCCTTTTATTTTATTTCCTCCATGTTTCCTCCTCTTCCATTTATTTTTTGGGTTTTTACAAACCCCCAAAATATGTTTAGAGGGAAATTTAATAGATATTTTAACCTTGAGGGTTACATAAGAAGCATTAAATATATTATTTAACACTCTTATTTTATTTTTAATAACACATCCAATAAAAACATTGAGAGCAAATATCCATTTTACAACTCTTCTTCCTCTTCACTAAAAAAAATATATAGTGAAGTTAAGAGTTATAGTATCCTTTCAAGAATGCTAGTAATTTTTGTGACTCTAATGACTTGACTATAACTATTTGAGGTGGATTATATTTATGCATCATGACTAGAAACCACATTAGTCTAAAATTATCAACACTATAAGTATGACAAGATTCAATTGGTACACTTCAAGGATTCATATTTTAGAAGATGGATAAGTAAGTTAGAACTTCCCCTTATAACACTAATAAAATAAGTTTAACACCACTTGAGAAACCTATAATGACAACTTAAAAGGAATAAAATACAAATTATTTCATCAAGGGATATAAATATCTCCCTTCAGAGCCTTGTATGAGAAATGTTTGAAGACCTTGTATAAATGTTACACTAAATGATATTATCTTTACCTTGGTGGGTTGGATTTAGGATTGAGAAAGTAACCAAGCCTCTCTCCAAACCAAGCCTATTTAAAAATTCATGACCTTGAAATTAAATAATCAAGGTGATTCCTCTCCCATTTTAATATCAAAAACTTATCTTATAATCATATTTACACCAAGCCAAAACCCTATTAACCTTATTACCTTTAGAGTCCCCAATCATGTGAAATAAAATGACCCCCCCACATAGTCAACCTTATACTCATGCTATTATTCATGATATTTTCACTTATGATACCCAAAATAATATTGCAAATAATACACCACCACCTATGGTATTTACCAATTACATGCTACCAATATATGTTCCACCCATGAAAATACTAATTTATGTAACTATTTAATGATACATTGAGATATGATATATATTATAAGGTTAATGATATATAAATTAATAAGCACAAGGGTGATAAATAGATATATATTAGGTAAATTAATTTTCAAAACTTAAATGAACAATATTATTAATTTAAATGTTGAGATATGATAAAATTAGATAGCACAACTATTGATTGATATTGTAATAAATTAGAAACAAAAGTACTTATATATATTATTATGTGCATATAGATCTAGGATAAAATAAGATGGAAGTGAAATAGATCAAGATCCCATAATAATGACCATATTCTAGTAATTTTCACTTTATGGCCTTAGATGCTTGCATCAGATTTGGATGATTGTATCAATGTTACTATCTGACTTGGACGCATGTGTCCAGTATGGAATATTAACTATATCTAGGTGTGACCACCTAAAATATTATATTTTTTTTACCTTTAATATTTTTTGTTTATATATCATGCATAGGCTATCATTATTTTTCAAATGATTAAACCCTAGCTTCTTCACCCTTGGAGTGACTATGGGAAAAATGGGTTAGTGTGCACATGGTGTCAAGTTGCTCTAAAGAAACTTCTATCAATGGGCACTACCTACATATCCAACACTCTAAAGAGGTACTCAGACTTATGTAGTTCTCCCCTATGTTTTGTTTTGTGTGTGTATCAAGATGCAATGTGTGATAAATAATTACATAAAGTGACCTATATTGTAACTTGGAAAACATGGCTCATAAAATTTTCCTTTAGTACATCAATATTATATATGGGTTATCCCTATGTCTGGTATTCAAATAAGAAATAATAGTGAAGCTTTTCTTAGTTGAATGCTTGATTAAATTCTTTTGTTAAGTTTCATTATGAGTTGCTAGGTTTATGTTATGTGAACAATGAATGAGGGTTGATATTGTGTGTATATATATATATATATATATATATATATATATCAATATATTTTTGAAAAATATTAGGTTAAATCACTTAGGTTGACCATAATTATACATTTATTTTTCAAATTTTATGAATATGACATTTGACACTTAGTTTGTCACAAGATAATATAATTGACATAGACATCCAACTAAGATGCAAATGCCCAAAAATTTGTAAAATAGGTACATGTCCAAGACTTGTAAAGGATGATAATAAATAGGCTTATATAATTTTGAGTAGGATAGAAGGCTCAATCATCATAATAACATATGGTTTTACTAAGAGAGAATCAATAGGCACAAGATATAGTGGATGTGAGCCTTTCAACAACAAGAAGGTTTTAGAAATAAAGTGTACATCCATAAGAAGTAATTTCCAAGTATAAAATATTGAGGTGATATATAATGTATATTTGGTGTCTAAAACACCACATTTAAACTCTATACCATTGCATTACCATATGTTCTCAAATTAAATATGGTTGGATAACTATTTTCCAAAATATTATAATCCACCCACTCAAGATGATGGTTTTCACCCTTTGTTGTTTTTTATCCACTTCCCCAAGATTATCCTAAAATTCCTCGAGTGTATTTTTTCACCATGGGGAGATACATTGAATACCTAAAGGAACCTCTTGATCATACCATTAAATGGGTTCTTTTTCCATTCCACTTTACTAAATTCCATAAATACAAAGGATAAGGGGACCTAAATTCACATGTTAATGTATATGATATAACCATTAGAAAGCTACTACCTTGTGATGTTGGTAGTGGATAATGTTTTTCCAAGAGACTTTATATAAGTCTATCAAGTTAGTGTTAGTGCTTTCTTGAATATTTCAATAATTCTTTTCACCAAATTATGGCATAATATATAAAATCATTCAACATGGACAAGTGGCTATAGACTGGCATATGATAGTTTTTACATATTAAGTAAGAACTTAATGATTTTGTTGAGCACTTTATCACAATGTATAAAAATTAATTTATTCCTCTTCAAATTTCCCATACATGAACCAAAGATAATTTTGTGATATTTTCCTTCACTCTCTTAATAAAAAAACTAGGGAAAATGTCCATAAATTTACCTACATATCATATGAAAAAGTGTTAGAGAATGTGATTAAATTATAACAAGTGATATTATATAGTGGCCATAAAACCCATGGATCAAATGAGAGAATCATGATTTTAAACAAAAATAGTAGAAATTATCAAAATACCAATCAAAATAACTTTAGTTAAGAAGGTCCCAAAATCCTAAACCATAATCACAATGCTACCACATACGGCATGAGAGAGAAACCCAAGAATAAAAATGTTGTAAAAAAATCAAAATCAAGATGTAGGAAAAAAATGAAAAAATGGGGGTGAAATAAATACTAACCCTCTGTATACACAATATTTTTTAACCTTTATCAAACATTGATGCTTTCTATCTTGCAAAAACCTATTAAGTTTCAATCTCTCTAAGTACATGCCTTAATAAATTCACCAAAAAATTGGTCGGTAGACCATTGGTGTTTCATAGGATTCTTGTCCCTTTTTTCCACTTGATATCTACACACTTGTATCCTAAAAACCATTTCCCTAATCTTTTCCTCCTATTTTACACCCTCCTCTAGTATTTTACCACATTCATTATCTATTTCCCTAATCTAACCCCCTTTTTGGAAGTTTACATAACTATGTCAGCCACATCAACCCTATTTTTGAAGTCAACATACCCCCATTTTGAAAATTGGAACCCTTGAGATACTTTGAACCTTAACCCTAAAAGCATGGCTTATTTTGAACATTATTAGAATTTGAAGATCATCCACTTTGATAAAGTTAGTTTATTGATTTATGGTTTTTATTTGGGATTTCCTAATGTTGCTAATAATTATTCTTCATGGCTTATAGTTATAGGTTCTTAGAGCTCTTAATGATGGATCATGCTTAGTGTTTACATATTAAGTCTATTCAGGATTCATTTTTTTAAAGCTCTCCTTCATAAAACCCTAAGCATAAACACTTGGTTCAAAATTACATTTAGTGGGAGCATTTGGTGGGAATATTTTAAATTTATTTTGGACATAAGACCCAATTTTTATGTTAAGGCTTGGTCATGTTTTTTAACATAACCAAACCTTAACCTAAAAATTATACTTAGTCCCCTTTATTTTTACCCACTTTTGTTTACTTTATTTTCTAACTAGGCCTAACTTCCATGTTATTAGGGTCCTTTTATTTTACTAAGAATGGTCCCATTTACTAACTATTCAACCTAAAGTATAAATTTTGAAGTCTCATTCATGTTTATAAACACGAATGAGACCTTAGCCTTATGATTTATCCTAATTTTATATCTAACCAAGTCCTAATTAAATACCTCATATCTTTGTAGATCTAATGGAATGTGCTTATGTAAAATTGAATATCAGATGACATGAGGGAAGCCTAAAATTTGGATGGGCCCCAATATTAAATATAATCTTAAGCCTAAGTTTTATCATAAAGCCTTGTTTTATATTTTAATACAACATGACCTTACTTTAAAACTTAGGTTTTTAACTTTAATTAATCAAAGGAACCAATAATTTCCAAGTACCTAGATTATGATCCAAGTTTCATAGTCACTCATGGATTTAGAACCAATGGAGAGAAGATAATGATGAAAATTCAAAAGTCCCAAGAATCCCCATGGAGTTGACACGTGGTGCTCCTATATACAAGAACATCATGAGCTTGAAATTGATGTTCTCATGACCATGATTTGACATCCACAAGACCATCAACTTTATGCTCACATAACCTAAAGGAATTCATGATATTAAATTTTAATTTCTCTTGAACTTCATTTTATGTCTATGAGGTCATCATTGAAATTCATGAAGATGTCAAATTCAAGCTCATCTAACATTTTTTCTAGAGAAAGGGGCATGTTTTATGTCATTTCAGGGGTAATTTGATATTATGCTTTAAAACATAGCATAAAATATTATAGTTTAATTCTATGTCACATTTATTAACATGAAATAAACTTATCATAAAATATTTTAGCCTAAATTCTTTATAACAATGCACTAATTAAATTTTGTGCATCTTTCAAGATCAACAGCTCACACTATGTCAAGCCCAAATGATACCAATGGTGTAAGATCATTGATGACTATTAAAATTTTCTATTAGATACCATGGGCTTGACATGTGGTAGACACGTGTTTAATATGCAACTAGTGTAGGATATAGAGCTCATAAATCCTATGGAGGTTCCAAGTGGCACAACCACAAGGCTTGATGTAAAGATGGCTAATGACATGTGAGGGCCCATATCATCATCAATGGATCATGTTAATCCTTGGATCTTGATCAAATGGTTTGAAGGAAAAGGAAAATTTTAAATGTCAATGACTATTTATTTGAAGGCATTTATGAAAAATGCTACAAAAATTGATAGACAGATGCCAAATAAACACCACACAAGCACAAAATGACAAAATGAAGATCTTGTGTACTCAAAAATGAAAATGTATAAAGGAAAAGTTCAAAGTCAAATCTAAGGCATGTATGAGGAAAGTTCCAAGTAATACATCTCCTTTAAATCTTTAAGATAACTGAAACATGCATAAATTCCATAATTTGAGCTCAAATTGATCATAGTTAAGGTAAAAGAGAGTCTAATTACAATTTGAGCATAAAATAATTGACCCAGAGACCATTTAAAACACAATAGTAAGAAATTTTCAAACTTTGGAAGCCATGGCATCTCAAAGGAAATAATTTAGGGATGGGATATAATTGTATTTATCTACAAATAATGAAGGGAGGGTCTTCAAGAACATAGACATGGACATTGTTGCATTGAGCATGAATAATAAGAATTGGTCCAATCTCTTTTAGATGATTAAAGACATATAGCCCATCATGATTAGAGAATAGAAGATTTCCACTATAACCAAAAGTTATTATGACCTAATTTCAATCTAAATGACTAGTATCCATAATGTAGCCACCAAATTAGAGGTAATCCACTATATCAACATCCATGCTCTCATTTTCAAAGACTGTAAGATTGAGAAGGGTTGGATTATTCATTAAAGAACATTTAGAAGAATTGAATTCATTTCCCCATTAAACATTGAGATTTATTACAAACATCTAAAACCCCTAGTGGATTTAACCAATATTAAGGAATAGATTGTCAAGAATGATCTAGACACCATTCTTAGGACTTGATTGCTCCAAAGTAACCATGTGATTTTAGACCCTACTAAAAACATCCTAGTTGCCAAATTTAGAGAGGGGGTTAGGGTAATCATGACTCTATTGAATATAATCTATAAATCCCCTTCAACCAGTTATGTTAAGAATAGTTGGTTGTGTTACGTCTACTTCATGGTAGAGAAATAGCTCACTCCCCCAATTAGAGAGATGATTATCATTTATTTAAAATGATAATTTGTAGCCATTAAGAGGAAAACTAGTATCCAATTCTTCATGATGTACTATCTATTAGATTATTTTATAGCCTCCACCTAGATCCCTTATAACAAAAATTGGTCACCTAAGGGAAGATTTATAGTCTTCCACAACTATTCAAAGCTACACATATTCAAATATAGGAATAACTTCCAATTCATCTATGACTATGTGTATCCACCCTTAGTAGAAACCATCATAGGGATTCATATGCCCAGGGTAAGTCCTCTAATCAAGAAATATGTGGATCTAATAGGAGACATATGGTTGTATCCAAATTATATAATGATCAAAATTAAAGGGCTTTTAATCCAACCTTACAAGTTGCTTGTCTATGTTTCCATCAAGCTATTAGACCAAGAAATTACATACCAAATTCTTAATGGTGTGGACAAAGTGTATAAAGATGAGAGGAAAGGGCTCCTCTATTATTCTACATTAACCATTGGTAGAACTATGTTATAGAATTAGGATTAGGTGAATACTATGGCCAAGCATAGGGAATATTTTAAATTACAACATGATGAGCTAAAGATATGGGACTCTAATGACATGGTCTCCACACACTTGAAATCCAAGCAATTGTCCAAGATAGTGTATGTGAACCAACATGGTCTCCACGAAACCATATATATCAAATCAAACAATTTTTAATAAATATTGGCTAGGTTCAAGGGATATACCATTATACTTGAGCATATATTAAGTAGTGATCAGTAGACCCCTAAAAACATATGGTAAATGGGATCTCTAAAGTACAATTGGCTGCCTAGACCTTTAGTTCCCCCTCAAGAACAACCACAAGTGAAAGGAAAACATCCCCAAGCATAGATTAAACAATGTCCTAACAAGGAAAAGTTGGAAGAGACACCTAGTGAGGGCTCATCATCCTCAATCCCTCCCCAAAGACTAACATATCTAGTTGAATACCTAGACATGATTGCCCTAGATCTTGATGAGATAGTGGAGGATGCCCTCAAGGTTATTTCTAAGGCATATAGCTCTGATGAATAGGAGAAACATGTTGAAGAGGCACAAGCTTAAATAAAGGAAGTTAAGAAAGAAAAAGGGAAAGAAGTTTCCCTGGACCTAGTCCTAGTGACACCATTGAATAAGAGAAAGGAAGAATTGGCAATGGTCCTATTTGGATCAAAAAAGCCAAAGTTGAATTTCACTTACCCCATGAGTGAGGTAAAATTATTTAGTGATGAATACCCCATCCATAAACCAATCATCCCTGATTGGTTCATCTATGGAAAAGTGTAAAAAATACCCACTTGACACCACTCATGGGCCCTAACCAAGACTATTAACATTGATGTACATAATGATAGCAAGACATGGATAAGGGATTTTATGAAGGATGAGGAAGAAAAAAGAATAGTGGCTACTATAAGGTCATTTATCAAGTAGATGGATGCTCCAAGAGCATCAAGAGATACCTAGATGAAGGCCCCTAAACCTCTAAAGTACACAAAACCATCTACTACTATGCAATTCAATCTAGAGACAAATAGATTAGAGAGAGTGATGAATAGAAAATCCATGGTGGGTAATGAAGAGTTTAAATTTTATAAGATCAAGCCATTTTTGAAAACCCCATCCATGTATAAGACATTGAAGAACTAACTAAGGCTCACTCAGCTTAGATTAGAGAAAGCATTAGAGGTATGAAGCAAATAATAGATCATTTGGAGAATGAAAAGGAGAGTTTGAAGACACAAGCTATCTTATTAGTGATTGAGGCAATGATCAAAATTCTTGATGAATAATTTTATGGTATGTTTGATACATTAAAATTAATGAAGCTAAGGCACAATGCATTGGCACATCAGAACATAGTGGCCAAGGTTCTAATAACCCAATGGAAAGCTTCAAAGGATCAAATAAAAGGGTTGATCAACATCAGAGTTGAAAAGTATATTCCTAAGTTTAAATCAATTATTTTGGGACATTAAATGCAATTTTATGTATTATTATTGACAATGTCCAAATTTTATGTGCTTGGTCATAAGAACTAGAGAGACTCCTAAAATATGATGAGGAGCTAATCGAAAGGATTAAAAATATCTTTGGGACAATGTTTAAATACCCTACACAACCTACTATCCTTGGCATCATCAGGGATGATGAATTTAAACATAAGGTTACTTTGGTGACTCATGAAATTAAAATTAAAATTCAAGGCTAGTCTAAGGGAGACAATAGTAGGATCCTAGACATTATACTTAATACATAGGAAAGAATAACTGAGGCCAAGATATTTAAGGAATATATGGCTAGGAACGATAGGAAATTGAATGAGCTTACTGACAAAAAGGAAGAGTGTTTCTTGAAACCGACTATGGACTTAGAGCTAGTTAATGAACAACACCAAAGGAATATAAACATACTTCAATAATAGAAAGAAATTTCTTAGATGTAGGGACCACCAAGAAACTAATTAATATTTCATTTTGTAAAATATTTGTAATATTTTGAAAGAGGAATATTCTTTTGTAAATGAATATGCTAGTTTGTTAGCATATTGCCTCTAGCTCAATTTATTTTGGAAAAGCAAATGTATTCTAGAACATTGTAGAAAAAGGACAATTATCTTTACTTGTACATTTATATCTTGTAACTAACAAATATACTTCCTTATACTCCTATAAAATTTAGTACTACCATTTTGTAAAGATAGAGAATTTTGAGCAAAATTTGTATACTTTGAACAGTTAATAAAATCAAGGAATTATGAAAAGATTGTCAAAATTTGTTTGTGTCAATTGTTACATGGCTTTTCTCTCAATTTCTAGTCTTAAGTCTTGAATTTTAATAGTTTATATCAATTTAGAGTTGCATCTTTGATTTCAAGGTTGCTAATTTGTGTTTATGTTAGATTAGCTAAATGATCTTGAATTTGCTTCATTTTATTTGCTTTACATAAAAATTTGCTATTGTTATTTGAGTGTGGTAGCAAATATTTAATGTAAATTTGGTTTTTAGTTATACTTATTTATATCATCCTTGGAAGTTTGCCTAGTGTGTAGTGAGAGTTGGGCTTATGCTATTTTTCACTATATACTAGCTAAATGCATACTCAGTTGTAATTGAAACTTTGTCATAATGTTTGAGGCTAAGATCAGTAATCACTTATTTTCTTTCTACCTTACCCTTCTCTTTTTATTATTTTTAACTAGATAACTTTACTTTAGATTTCATTGTAAATGTCCATTTAGATTAGTCTGTAGTTTAAGCTTTGGTCATAATTCACTAGTATTGGCATAAATAGTTACACTTTACAAAAATTTGGTCCATGATGGCTCCCATCCATCAATTAATATAAATTTTGTGGAATAGTTAAACATTGCTTTTTTTAAATTTCACCATAGCTAACATAAGTTTCAAAACCTACTACTCATGCTCTAAATTCCTAAAATTATAAAATTGAAAGTGTTTTTTGAACACTAAAGACACCTATGATACATTTGGAGGCACCAACAAGTCTCATTGGTGCTAGAATGAGGGAATCTTTGTGAATTGGTTGAATCTTTGTTAATATTAGTGTTTCTATCTAAGATTGGTGTTATCTTTGCACTTTTTCATAATTCTTTGCTCAAAAGCATAAATATCATTGATATTGTGGTCTTTGACATATCTTTTTGCTTATTTTAGAAAAAGATCATAGTTCTTTTAAGTTTGATTCTTAATTTAGGTAAAGATGGCTTAAGATATAAGAATCCATGGTACTTGAGGTTAGAATAGCCTATTTTGATAAAATATTGGTATATTTTTTAGAGATATAGGTTTATTTGTGCTTGGAATTATAAATATAGACCATATTTGAATAATTAGACACATCTTTGAGCTAGCTTAGTCAAAGGTTGACATCATTTACTATTATTTATAAAAATATTTATGAAATTAGCTTAATGTGTAGGTTTAATCCTTATTATTTATAAATATTAATTTAACACATCATATTTAAAATAGGATCTTCAATCTTCAAGCTGAAATTGCTAAGGATCCAAACAAGATCACATTTAAAGACAAGAGAACCTTTGCTTGAGCTCAAAGTCTTTAGAGGAGCCAAGAAAGATAAATGTAAGTGTATACATTCCAAACCTTTTATAACCTCACCTCTTCATGGTACCCCTACCTTTGACCTTCATCTAGGTATGGATTGGTTGGGAAATTCTTCAGTCAATGTGACAGGTGTGGTACATGATCTCCCATATATCCTTGAAAAACACTTACCAACATTTAGTCCAACTGGTATTATAACTCCTAAATAGCACATTAAATATTTCAAAGGTGATTTAAGGTTTCTAAATGTCACACATGAAGATGTAACATGTAGGTTATACCACTTTAATTTTAAAGATGTTTCATATGAATGGTTTCTCAATTTGCTTAACAATTACATTACTAGCTAGGATGAATTAAATAATGTTTACATAGATCATTTTGGAAAAATTGTTAGTCCATGTGTCATATACCACTAGTTCACCACCATTAGGAGGGATGCAACAAGCCCATAAGGTCCTTTAATGATAGGTTACATAAAATTTATATTAGGACCATAGACCCTTATAATCTTGATGATGCTTTAGCTCTATAAATCTACAAGGATGTAGTAGATCTATGACTTATATATTCTTAAAAATATCTTTTCTAACTATAACGTCATTAGCCATGGATTATTATGAAGTAGTGATAATAAATGATCAAATGTATCCCCAAGGAAAAATGACCTACTCTATTCCAAATATCAATCCATATTTTCCCATTTTGAACATATCCCCCAATAATAGTTAGAATGTTCCAGCCTTGAATCAACTCCCAAATCTAAATCAATTGCCTTTGAGTCATGCTTCTCCTAACTAGAATTTATGATTCTTGAGTCACACTAATGCTAATGCATTCAATGCAAATGATTAAAGAGATTTAGTACCAACTATTGGTACTAACAATAACTAGGTGCATAATTCTTAAACACCCAAGAATGAGAATGAGTCTATTCTAAAAATGGTCCAAAATTTAAGCATTGATTTCCTTTAGTTAAAAAAATAATTTGGAAATAATAGAGAGAGATTTGGTAGGAATATATCACTCCAAAGGTTTAATAGGACTAATAATAGGTTTTAGAATGATAGTTTCCACAACAATAATAATAATGAACCATCTTATGAAAAGAGGACTATGGACATTAATCTTATTGATATTGTTTTACCTGAATATTGTAGAGTGTATTATATAACCAGGCATGGTGAGATTGATTGAATTGAGTTTTGTAAGGATTTTAAATATTTTAAATAAGATTTAGACACATTTAAAGTGGTCCCTAATAAGGATAGTGGTGCAAGTACTTTAGGATCTAAGCCTGCTAAACAAACTTTCATGGTGGAGACATTTGATTTCCATTTTCAATAAGATAATGAACTTGATGATGTCCTTAAAGAAATCCAAACCATCCAAAAATTCTTAGACTTATAATTTGAGTAATAGATATTAGATTTAACCTTTGACTACCTTAATGCCTACAAATAACTTTGGAAATCCTCTAGACACTTCTTCAAGTGATGATCTAGAACCACCCAAAGGGAATACCTCTAAGCATAATGTTGATGTTCCCAATTCTTCAAATAAACCTAGTTATAATATTGTTGAAGACATGAAAAATATAAAATCTAACATCACATTTCATGAATTAACATAGATCACAGAACAAATGTACCTCTTACTAGAATCATTGTCAAAGAAATATAACAAACCACCCAAAGTTGATAATGCTAATGCGGCTTTGCATAAAGCTCAGGAAAAATCTCCTCCTTTCCTAGTTATAGTTAGGATGATCGATAAGAATTTTCATAATTATTTATTATGTTTTGTTGCATCCACCAATATCATGCTAGTGGATATTTTTAAACAACTTATCTTGAAACCTATTAAGTCTGATAGAGTTGTTACTTAATTAGACAAATCTAGAATCAAAGTGATTGGGGAATTATTAAATATCCATATGCAATTGAACTCCAAGCCTAAAGTATAATATTTTATTGATATCTAAGTTGTTGAAATTATTTATGTTTATGGGATCTTATTAAATAGGGAATGGACCAAAGCTCTGAATGGTTACATGTCTATGGATTGTTCACATTAATGCTACCTTGGAAAGGAGTTCTAAAATAAATTAAGATTGAAAGAGAGTCAAGGATGAAGCACATGATCACTGAGTACAATGATATAAATTAAAGGGTAAACATAACTAACTCTGATATGTGAGTCTTCACCCTAAAGATTGCAAAGGTATGTGATCCTAAGAGTACTCATGTTATGCCTGGGATGTGGAAGCTACATTTTGATGGAGTTAGGTGTAAGGATGGATCTAGAGTAGGCATTGTTCTAACTAAACTTATTGGTAAGAAATACCATGATTATTATATTCTCTAATTCTCATGCACTGATAACCTTGCTAAATATGAGACCCTCATTTTAGGCTTACAATTTTCCATAAAAAATAAAATCAAAGAGGTATAAGTCCATGATGACTCAGAACTAGTAGTCAACTAGGTGAGAAGCAAATATCAAAGAAAACTTTCATAACTCAAAATGTATAAGTTTAGGGTTTAGGATCTAATTGATTATTTTCACGACTTTAGAATTATCTCCATCCTCAAAGAGGAGAACAAAGTTGATGATGATTTAGCATCTACTACAATCAACCTTATGCTTGACTAAGACTTGCCCAACTTCAACATTGAGATGATACCTTATACTTTGGTCCTAAATAATGTGATTCATTTTTAGGTATATAGTGATGATCAATAGATATTTAATTTCATGACTAGCTCTAGAGCATTTGAGGCTCAAATTATTGATGAGACTGATGAAAATTCACTTAGGGAAGGCAATTTCGATGGTAAAGTCATTCATCTAAATGACAATAAGATTCCCAAAAACATGATTGCCTTAGAGAGGTTGTTTGATCAAGAAAAGATAGCTGAGATTTATAAGATTATAAAAGTGGGAAGGACTACAATTTTACTGACTTTGGACCTCACAATCAACATTAGCTACTTAATGTTGGAAAATCTTGCACTAGTGTCAAGAATAAGAAGGACAAAGAGTTGTTAACAAAATATAAAGATGTCATAGTTTGGTCTTATGATGACTTAAAGATATTTGATCTAAGATTCATCACCCATACTATACCCCTTAAATAAAGTTATAAATCCTTCAATAAAAATCAAATACCTATGAACCTTGTCTTAGAACCAATGATTTTCAAAGAAGTTAAAAGATTGCTATATGCTAGAATTGTGTTTCCCATTAAGCATTCTACCTAGGTGGCCAATTTGGTTCCAGTCAAGAAGAATATTGGTGAGATTAGGCTATGAATTGACTTTATAAATTTTAACAAAGCATCTAAAAAGGATAATTATCCTCTTCCCTCTCTTGACCAGGTGATACAAATTGTTTCAGGTTCAGCCATGATTTATTTTTTTAATGGTTTTTCAGGCTACAATCAGGTGTCAATTGATAAGGAACATAAAATGAAGATAACTTTAACAATTAAAAGGGTCACCTTTGCATATAAGATAATTCCTTTTGGGATAATAAACATAAGAACTAATTTTCAAAGGGCCATGGACCATGCCTTTCAATACTTGATTGGTAAATGTATCATTATGTACATGGATGATCTAACCATTTTTTCTAAAAATAGGGAAGATCAATTTATGCATTTACACCAAGTATTTGAGATATGTAGAAGGTATGAAATCTCCCTTAACCTTAATAAAAGCATATTTTATGTTACTAAAGGCAAATTTTTAATCCATGTCATAACTAAAGATGGGATCTCCATAGATCTTGAAAAAGTGGAATCTATATCTAAGATAGAGCTTCTAAATAGTAATAAAAAGTTAAAATCATTTTTTGGTAAGATAATTTTTTTAATAAAGTTCATTTCTAACTTTTCATATATTTTCAAGTGATTTAATGACATGATAAAGAAAGATTCCAAGGTCTCATGAAATGAGGAATCTAGGAAGGCATTCAATAACATTAAATAAGCAACTAGTGAAGCTCTAGTCTTGATGAGTCCTAAATTTTCAAAGCACCTCTATCTCTATTCTTTTGCATTTGACCATACTATAACTATAGTTTTAAATCAAAAGGTTGATGAGTATGATCACCCAAAAGCTTTCATGAGTACTAACTTTAAGAATGTTGAATTTAACTATTCATTCATTAATAAACAAGAATATGCATTAGTTAAGGTAGTAAATAAATTTAGGCATTATATATTTGTAAATAAGGTGCATTCTATTCTCCTTGACCCTACCATAAAGCTCATGCTAAGTCAGAATGAGCTTAGAGAATGTAAAGGTAAATTGATGTCAATATTACATGAATATGGTATAAAAATGAAAAATGCAAAGCTGGTAAGGTTCTAAGGTTTGATTAAAATGATTTATAATACCAATCCTAAGCTATGCATTATGCAAGTTAATCAACAAATATTTCAAGCTAGTGAATGGTATGATTCCATCATTCATTTACTAATTAATGGTACTTGTCTTGTAGGACTAACTAGGGAGAAAAATAGGGCCCTAAGGCTCAAAGTAGATCATTGTCTGATCAAAGATGGGGTTTTATATAGAAATGAATTTGAATGTGTCTAGCTAAGATGTGTCTCAAAATAATAAGCTACCCAAATCATGAGCACCTTCCATGAGAAGCTCAAAAATGGGCACCCATCTGGGAAGACTACAACCCACAATATCCTTAGAGGTAGTTACTATTGGCCAACTATTTTCAAAGATGCTCATAATCACATGAGGGAATGTCACTCATGTCAAATATTTAACACCAAAGAGCATAAGGCAATAATGCCTTTAAAACCATTCATGGTTGATAAACCTTTTGCATAATGGGGGTTGGATTTTGTAGGGGTAATCAACCTAATTCATTAGAAGGTCACAAATATATCTTGACTGCCATGGATTATTGCACAAGGTGGACTAAATTTGTAGCCACAAAACAATATAAGACTGAAGAAGTGATCCATTTATTAGAGGATAACATATGTACCATATTTGAAACTCTAATCTCTTTGGTGTGTGATAATGGATATGCATTTATATCTATAGAGATGAATGAATGGGCATATGATAACGGCATTTTTATTAAGTTTCCATTCAACCATTATCCTCAAGGAAATGGATTGTCTCAGTCTACTAATAAGAACTTAATAAAATAAATCAAGAAGTTTGATGTTGATAAGCCCAAAAATTGGCATAAGCTTCTTACGAATTCCCTATAAATAGATAGGATAAGAATCGATCACACCTTAAATGCATCACCATTTCTATTGGTGTGTGGCCAAGAGCCTATCTTCCTTATCACTCTCAAGTTGCCCATGTATAAATTCATGCAAGAGTATATGGAAGAAGGCTAGGATCTTGGAAATTCAAGATTTTTTGACATTATCCAAAAGGAAGATGCATATGAGAAGGATTTTTCTAGTTTTAGGAGACATCAGAGCATGGTAAAGAGGTGGTTTTATAAGAGATTGAATATCAATGTGTTTAGACAAGGGGACTTAGTTCTCATTTGGGACAAATAATCTAACCCTAAGGACAAACATGGTAAATTCACACCTATGTGGATTTTCCCCTATCATATTACATACAGACTAGGAGACAACACCTTTAGAATCAAATACTTACAAGGATCAGAGTTTAAACTACCCACCAATGGGTAATATCTCAAGCATTAATTCTCTACTACTCCCTCTGAAGTCTTCATGGAGTAAATTTGTAATATGGTTAGACTCATTATAGGTAGGCTAGTTAGTTTATTTTAGTTCTTTACTTCTCATACCTTTTTTGTATATTAGCATGTATATATCTACTTGTTTCATTTTGTTTCTTTTTTGCTAATTTATATTGTGTGTTTGTTTTTATTTCCTTGTTCCTTAATTCTAATAAGTCCTTTTAGATAACCCTGAGCTCAAAGTTTATTTAGATTGCTTAAAAATCCAAAGTCTAAAAATGTCAGTATGAACCTAATACATGTGTTAACCATGGGTCTAAAATATGAGCCTAATGTTGTGATTTGAAGAAACTTGTAAAGACCAATGGAAGAGGCCAACTACTCCATGCAAGCTTAAATAGTGTCATAACCTAAATCTAGTTTTAAGAATATTTACACTTTTACGACAAACACTTAATCTATTGAGGCACAATAATGCTTACACTTAATAAACATCCTTGCCTAAGATAATGGTTACAACTATAGGTGATTTTTTAAGGATTAAACACTTGACCAAATCCTTAAACCTGGCTACTATGTTTCCCAACCTTACTAAAAGCATATAAGATCTAAAAATACAAAAAATAAGAATGCTATGCAAAATCGAAAGCTTTTTAAACATAGATGATTTTGGTAATCTCCACTAGGGATATGGACACCTTGTTGGAAGTGAAGCAAGGCTATGAGTGGAGCCAAATGTATCTCTATTGGGGCTATAGATTCCCAGTTGGTAGAAGAGCAACGCCCAAGCCTTCACTAAACTAGAAACATGGTTCTTAATGAATATCTAAACATGTTCCAAGTTAGTGTTAATGATTAAAGATATGAAACCTAGAAGTTATCCCCTAAATCCTATGGTAAACATTAAGTGGAATCAAATCACACATGCAACATGGATATGTCTTAATATTTGATCCTAATTCTATAAGTGCAAGGTTTGTTTCACCAATAAAATGATCTAGTTAGTGGCATTGATCAAGTGGAGTGGATGACTTGGTTGATTGTTTGAACTAGAGTCTCTAAGTTCTAACATATTACTATGTTTCCCCTAGAAGTCACTAATTTTTGAGGTTAACATACCCCCATTTTTTAAAAATTGAGACCCTTGAGATACTTTGAACCTTATCCCTAAAACCATGGCATGTTTTGAAAATTATTAAAATTTGAAGATAATCCACTTTGATAAAGTTAGCTTAGTAATTTATTGTTTTGCTTTGGGTTTTTCTAATGTTTCTAATAATTACTCTTCATGTCTTATAGTTATAGGTTCTTGGAGCTCTTGATGATGGATCATTATTAGATTTTACATGTTAACTCTAGCTAGGTTTCATTTTCTAAAAGCTTTCTTTCAAAAAACACTAAGCAAAAACCCTTGGTTTAAATTTACATTTGGTAGGAGAATTTGGTGGGAATATTTTTAATTTATTTTATACTTAAGCCCAAATTTTTACGCTAAGGCTTGGTCATGTTTTTCAATACAAGAAAACCTTAGCTTAAAAATTATCTTTAGTCCCCTTTATTTTCCCCCCTTTCATTTCCTTTATTTTCTAACCAGGCCTAACTTACATATTGGTAGGGTTCTTTTATTTTAATAAGCATGGTCCACTTTATTATCTATTCAACCTAAATTCATAAGTTTAAGGCCCCATTCATGTTTATCAACATGAATGCAACCTTAGAATTAATGTTCTATCCTAAGTTTCTATCTACCCAAGTCTTAACCTAAATACCTCACTTCTTTACAGATCCAATGGCCTACATTTAAGTGGAACCAAAGATCAGACAATGCAAGGGAAGACCAAAGGTTAGATGAGCCCTAGTATTAAATATAAGCTTAAGCCTAATTTATATTTAAGGCCTTATTGTATATTTTAATACAATAAGACCTTAGTTTAAAACTTAAGATTTTGAATTTAATTAATCAAAGGAACCAATCACATACAAGTGCCCAGATCATGATCCATGATTCATGATCAGTTGTAGATTTAGATCCAATGGAGTGAAGACAATGATGAAAATTCAAAAGGCCCAAGAATCCCCATAGAGTGGTTCTCCTATATACATGAACTTCACAAGATTAAAATTGATGTTATTGTAATCATCATTTGACATAGGCCATCATTGATGTCCTCAAAACCATCAAATTTAAGCCCACCTAACCTAAAGGACTTCATGAACTTAAATTTTATTCTCTCACAAACATAATTTAACATTTATAAGGCCATTATTGATGTCGATGAGGCTATCAAATTTAAGCTCATCTAACATTTTTTTCTAGATAAACGGGCATGTTTTATGTCATTCAAG
Source organism: Torreya grandis (assembly GCA_037957365.1). Taxonomy (NCBI): domain Eukaryota; kingdom Viridiplantae; phylum Streptophyta; class Pinopsida; order Cupressales; family Taxaceae; genus Torreya; species Torreya grandis. Next base: position 220,806 of record JARHVA010006556.1, on the reverse strand, counting down.
GGCTCATTGGATATTATGATTTAAAACTTAACATAAAATATTATAGTATAAGTCTATGGCATGTTTATTAACATTAAATAAAATTAGCTTAAAATATTTTGGCCTAAGTTATTTAGAACCATGCACTGATTAAAGTTTATACATCTTATAAGATCAATGGTTCACACTATGTCAGGCTTGAATGATCCAATGGTGTGAAATCACTAATGACTTTTCAATGATTCTATGAGATCCCATAGGCTTGACACATGGTAGATGCACATTCAATATTCAGCTAGTATAGGAGATAGAGTTCATAAATATCATGAAGGTTCCAAGTGACACAAGCATAAGGCTCAATGAAAAGATGGCCAATGACATGTGAGCACCTAGATCATGGTCAATAGCCTGTGTTTATCCTTAGATCTTGATCAAATGGTGTAAAGAAAGAGGTAATTTTTAAATGCCAATGGCTAGTGCTTTAAATAAATTTATGGAAAATGATGTGAAAATTGATAGATAGATGAAAAATAAGTGCCATGCAAGCATAAAATGACAAAATTTAGATCTTATGTTCTCAAAAATGCAAATATATAAAGGCAAAGGTCAAAATCAAATATGAGGCATGTATGAGCTAATGTACAAATAACCCATTGTCATTAAAGCTTTAGGAGAACCCCAAACTTGAATAAAATCCCTAATTTAAGATTGGACTGATCATAATTAGGATAAAATAGGGTTTAATTACAATTTAAGCATAAAATAATTGACCTATAAACCATTTGGAACATAGTAGTAAGCAATTTTCAAAGTTTAGAAGCCATGGCAGCTCAAAGGCAATAATTCAAGGATGAGACATAAACTGTATTTATCTATAGATACTGAAGGGAGGATATTTAAGGACATAGACCTAGACATTACTACATTGATCATGGGCAATAAGAATTAGTCCAATCTCTTTTAAACCATTAAAGACATGTAACCCATCATGAATGAAGAATAAAAGATTTCTGTTATAACCAGAAGGTATTATGACTTAGTTGTAGTCCAAATGACTAGTCTCCACCATGTAGCCACCAAACTAGAGGTAATGCATTGTATCAACATCCTTTCTCCCATTTTTAAGGATTATAGGATTGAGTAGGGTTAGATTATTCATGAAAGGACCTTTATAAGAATTACATTCATTTCCCCATTAGCCTTTGAGATTTATTAGAAGCTTCTAAAATCCTAAGTGGATTTACCCACTATTAAGGAATGGATTGTCAAGAATGATCTAGACACCATTATTAAGCCATGGTTGCTCCAAGGGAACCATCAGATCCAAGACCCTACTCGCAACATCCCAATTTCTAAATTTAGAGAGGGTAATGGGGTAATCATGATTCTATTGAATATAATCTACGGATCCCCTTCAACCACTTATGTTAACAAGATTTGGGTATCTTATGTCTAATTCATGGTAGAGAAAGATCTCACTCCCCCAAATGGAAAGATGATCAAAATCTATTTAGAATGTCAATTTGTAGCCATTAAGAGGAAAACTGGTAGCCAAATTATCATGATGTCATATCTATTAGATGCCTTGATAACCTCCACCTAGATCCCTTATATCAAAAATTGGTCACTTCAAGGTAGATTTATAGTCTCCCACCACTATTCAATGAGATACATATTCAAATATAGGCATAATATCCAATTCATCTATAACTACATGTATCTAGCCTTGGTTGAAGGAATCATAGGTATCGTTATGCCCAGGGTAATCCCTCTAATCAAGAAATATGTGGAGCTAATAGGAGACATCTGGTTATATCCATATTATACAGTGATCAAAATTGAAGGGCTTTTGATCCAACCTTATTGGTTTCCTATCTATGTTCCCATCAAGTTGGTAGAGCAAGAAATTACATAAAAGCTTCTTAATGGTGTGGATATAATGTGCAAAGACAAGAGGAAAGGCCTCCTCCATTATTTTACATTAACCATTAGCATAAATATGTTATAGAATTGGGATTAGGTGAATACTACGGCTAGGCATAGGGAATATTTTTAATTGTAACTTGATGAGCTAAAGATGTGGGACCCCAATGGCATGGTCTCCACACACTTGAAATCCAAGTAACTATCCAAGCTAGTGTATGTGACCAACTTGATATCCATGACACCATATATATAAAATCAAACAATTTTGAATAAATATTGGCTAGGCTCAAGGGATATAACATTAGAATTAGAATTTTATCTTTTTTGCTCTTTGTTAAAGGGTTTTGGGGCCCCTTCAAAACCTGCTTTTACCTCTAATCTAAAACATTAGAATTGAGCATAGACTGACCAGTGATAAAAAACCCCATAAATACATATGGAAAATTAGACCTTTGAAATACCATATGATTCCTATACCTTCAAATCCCTCTAAAGAGAAACCACAAGTGGAAGGGAAACAAACCCAAGGACAAATTACATAAGATCCTAGAAATGAAAAGTTGGAAGAGAAACCTGGTGAGGGTCTATCATCTTTAGTCACTCCCCAAAGACTAGCATCTCCAATTTAATACCTAGACATGATTTCCCTAGATCTTGATGAGATAATGGAGGATTACTCATGGATATTACTAAGCCATACAAATATTATGAAGAGTAGGAACATATTGAAAAGGCACAAGCCAAAATAGAGATGGGTGAGAAAGAAAAAGGGAAAGAATTTACCTTGGACCTAGTCTTATTGACACCATTAAAGAAGAGAAAGGCAGAACTGGTAATGGTCCCAATTAGAAAAATAATCCAAAGTTTACTTTCAATCACCCCATGACTGAGGTCAACCTATCTAGTGATTAATATCCCATCCACGGACCAATCATTCCTAATTGGTTCATCTATGAAAAAGTGCAGAAAATACCCACTAGGCACCATACATGGGCTCTAACCAAGACTATTAATGTTGATATACATGATGATATAAAGCAATGGATAAGGGATTTGATGAAGGAAGAGGAAGAAAGAATAATATGGCTATTATAGGATCAAATATGAAATAGATGGATGCTCTAATAACATCAAGTAGTACCCAAATAGAGGCCCTTAAACCTCCAAAGTACATGAAACCAACTACTATTATGCAATTCAATATAGAGATAGATGGATTAGAGAGAGTGACAACTAGAAAATACATGGTGGGTACTAGAGATTTCAAATTTTAGAAGGTCTAGCCATTTTTTGGCTTAACTCTAGTTGAAGGTTAGAGACTTGGTGAACACCCCATCCATGTAGAAGACATTGAAGAACTAATTGAATCTCATTCAGGTCAGGTCAAAGTAGGCATTATAGGTATGAAGTGAAAAATAACTAATTTGGAGAAGGAAAAGGAGAGTTTGAGGACACAGGTTATCTTATCATTGCTTGAGGTAATGATCAAAATGATTGATGAATCCTTTTATGACATGTTTGATGCACTGAAAAAATTGACGCTAAGGCATAGTGTGTTAACACAATAGAATATAGTGGTTAAGGGTCTAATAACCCAATGACAAGATTAAAATGATTAAACAATAGGGATGATCACCATTTGAGTTGAAAAGTATATTCTTGAGTTTAAATCAATTAGTTTGGGACACTTGAATGCAATTCTTGGAATTGTTATTGATAAGGTCTAAAGTTTATGTGTTTGGTCATAATAACTATAGATACTTCTAAAAGATGATGAGGAGATAATGGAAAGTATTGAAAATATACTTGAGACAATGATCAAAGACCCTAAATATCCTATTATCCTTAGCATCATCAATAATGATGATTCAAACATAGGGCTACTTTGGTGACTCAGGAAATAAAAAGTAAAAGTCAAGTCCAGTCTGGGGGAGACAATAGTAGGTTCCTAGATATGATCATTAATGTAAGGGAAAGAATAAATGAGGCTAAGAGCATCAGGGAAGCTATGGCTAGTAATGATAGGGGATTCAATGAGCTTGATGAAAAAGAGGAAGAGTGTCTTTTGAAACTGGATATGGATTAGAACTGGTTAATGAATAACACCAAAGGGCTTGAACATATAATGGTAATAGTAATAAAGTTCTCAGGTGTAGGTCCCACTAACAAAGTAATTAAGATTCCATTTTGTAAAATATTTGTAATATTTTTAAAGAGGAATATTATTTTGTAAAGGCATATGCTAGTTTGTTGACATATTACTTATAGGTCAGTTTAGTTGGGAAAAGCAAATGTATTTAAGAAATTTATATAAAAAGGATAGTTGTTCATACTTCTTTTATATTTATATCTTGTAACTAACTGATATACTATCTTGTCCTCTTATAAAAGGTAGTACCACCATTTTGTAAATGAAGATAATTTTGAGTGAAATTTGAGCATTTAATACAATCAAGGAATTCTAAAAAGATTGTCCAAATTTGTTTGTGTCAATTTTTACATGGATTTTCTCTCAATTAATAGTCTTAAGTCTTGAATTTGAATAGTTTATATGAATTCAGAGTTGCATAGTTGATTATAAGGTTGCTAATTTGTGTTTATGATAAATTATTTGAATTATCTAGAATTTGATTTGTTTTATTTTCTCTACATTAGAATGTGATAATGTTATTTGAGTGTGGTAGTAAATCTTTAAAGTAAATTTGGTTCTTACTTGTACTTATTTATACAATCCTTGGAAGTTTGCCTAGTGTGTAGTGAGATCAGATCTTATTCTATTTTAACTATATGTTGGTTAAATGCATACTTAATTTTAATTAAAAAATTGTCATAATGTGTGAGGATAAGATCAATAATCACTTATTCTCTTTCTACCTTACCCTTCTCTTTTGCTTCTTTTTTAACCTGATTACTTTAGTTTAGATTTCATTGTAAATGTCAATTTAGATTAGTTTGTAGTTTAAGATTTGATCATGATTCACTAGTATTATCATATATACTTACACTTTACAAAACATTGGTCATTGATGGCTCCCAACCATAAATTAATATAAATTTTTTGGAACAATTAAACACTACTCTACCACTATTTCACCATAGGTAACATAAGTTACCAAAACCTGCTACTCATGTTCTTAATTCCTAAAATTCTAAAATGAGAAGTGTTTTTTGAATACTAAGGACAGTTGTGATACATTTATAGTCATAAACACATATATTTTTGTTTACAAATCTCACTAGAAACTAGGTCAACCATGGGAGACATAGTTCATTACCTAGTTCTTTTTTTTGTCAATTTCAATACTTTGACTGGGTCGACTTTTTCATCCAAAATTTTTAAAAGGGTTTACAATTATATTAACCTATATAAATACATTAATTTCAAAATTTTAATATAATATAATAATAAGTAAGATATATTTCACATTTGATTATCCACCTTTCTATTTGAAGAACAAGCTTAGGGTTTCATACCTTTTTTAGAGATATGGATCTTGTCTTGTGGAGAAGTATTTTGGATGCATTAATAGGTTATGTATCCTAGATCTAATTTATCCTTTTAATCCTTACATACCAAAATAACCTCTTGAAAATAGACTTGGCCAAGGGAGAGTTTGAAGCTTGACAGGTTTGTCTTCAAAAGTAAGTATTCTTAACATTATTTATCCTTTATAATAGTAGATAGATATGCATTTACACTTCTCTTCCATACATTAGGATTTAATATACATTAACATGAATATATGTGTTCTATAAATGTTTAATATTATTGTTTATTACCCCCACTTTGTGCCATAAGATTTTATGAGCACTAGATTAAAATTTTGCTTTACTTGTTATTAGTTTAGTAAATATGAAAACATATGAATTAATTAGGCTTATTGCATAGTTTTGATTGATTGGAGGCTTTAGAACCCTTCCTAGTGATATTATTATGTTAAGAGATCCATTGGATAGGTCTAGCGGATCCATATTGGTCATGACCCCAATTATCTAATATATCCCCAATCCTAAGTGTAAGTAGGATCTATCTTCTTTAAACTAGGATTGTTTTGTAGATCTACATTTCCTATTGCATAGATTCTGGTAAACCCAACATAAATCAAACCATTGAAAGTTTTATTTCACACTTTCATTTCTATCATTTTATTATTTTTATATATTTATAATACTATGTTGATCAAGCTGTTATAGTTTTAACTTTTGTTTGTAGGTTTAACACATAGTCATATCAAAATGACTCTATTTTTTATATGTAGGTCTTCATTAGATACATGTTATTATATTAGATAGGTAAACACAGTACTCTTCCTCAGTCATAGATAACAAACTATGTTGAATAGGTCTATGTAGTCTTTCAGTTAGCATCCAAATTAAAAAAATTAAGTTAGATAGGTTGACTTAATATTTCATGTAGCATCCAGATCACCAAACTAAGTTTGGTAGATTGATTTATTCTTCCAACCGACATATAAATCAATAAGTTAAGTTAGGTAGGTTAAATTAGTCTTCCAATCAACATTTATATCAATAAACTAAGTTAGGTAGGTCAACTTAGTCTTTCAATCAACATCTAGATCAATAAACTAAGTCAAATAGGTCAACTTAGTCATCTTATCTTTATTTAACACACATGGTTTTGTAGAACTAGGTCAAACTATTTGACTTAGTTTGAATAATATTAAAGATGCATTCAAGGAACTTCAAAAAAAAATCAATTTTAATTATCTTCCAACCCACCAAGGTTCCTCTCTTTCTCTCTTATCAATTCAGTACTTCATTATAGTTCTATTTTATGCAAGTTTGTAGTCTTTAAAATTATAATCCTACAACAAACAAGTCAACCTGGTCGACTTGGTTTTGTAGCCTATCTTTTATCTAAAAGACTAAATAGACCTAGTCAACTTTTTTCTTAAAGTAGATCGATTTCATAGAATAGTAGTGACCTAGTTGACTCTATTCTATACTATTTACATATAGTATCATCTGAATTGACTCGATACCATTATTAATCTAAGAATTAATAACTATTTAATAGTAATTAATTAACACTTTTATTTTTAGTTATTTACATGATTAGAATAGATCACATAGTCTAATTAGGTGGTTTTTCAAATTACCATTTAGTTTCACTATTTTTCTCTTTTCCACACACTACCAAATCACACAACATTCAAAATACATTTAATATTTGTCTTCATGAGGCCTACCTACTTGGATTTCATCACCAAGGGGGAAGCTGACTTCATTTTCTTGCCAAGTATAAACACTTGGTTAATGGTACATATTGACAAATCACCCCACACCCTTATCACTGTGAGATTGTTAAGTAGGATTATGGCCCCAATACCAAGCTAGTACCATTACCAACATAGATCCCTTTCAACCTAAACATCCTGAAACCATCCATAGATTACTTTCTAGTTCCTTATTTTTAGCCAGCTTCCATATCACACTTAAAATAACACTTTATAGTAATCTAACACTGAATATGACCACTTAGTTAGCATTTAATTTTTATTTAACTACTTCCTCTCTAATATTTGTGTGTTGTATTGCAAAAATATTGCATTATCCAGTGTCGGTGCAAGGTTTTATACTATGTGCTCCAGTTGGATCATTCTCATTGGTCCAATTGTTTGTGTTTTTTACTCCATTTATTACTTCAAATTACATTGAAAAAATTTCCATATTTTTAGCACACTTTTATTTTATTTAACACAGTCTCTTACAGACTATTTTTTCCCTATCTACAATACTAAGTCAACTTAGTTGATCGTATACTCTTTTTTGCAACCCATGTTACAATACTAAGTTGACTTAGTTGACCCTGTATCCTTATCAAACTATATTTAATACCCTATATTTAGTACTAAGTCAACCCAATCAACCATGTAATATTATCTATCTCTTAGGTTATAGTATTAAGTTTACCTAGTTAACCTTATATCTTTATTAGAGTATATTTACCACTCTATTTTTAGTACTAAATCAACTTGGTCGACCCTATACTCTTATTTATCTCCTAGATTGAAGAACACAATTGAATTGGTTAACCTTGTATCCTTATTAGCTCAATTTCATACCTTATTTTTAGTGTTAATTTGACCTAATAGACCATGTAATGTTATTTGTCTTTTATATTATAAAACATAATCTACCTAGTTAACTCTAATCCTTCCTATCTATTTGCTTTTGCATCGGTTTTGTCTTCCATAATCATTATCCTTCATCATGAAATTTATGTTTCAATAAAAAATGAGTTTAATTCAATATATATGATTATTTTTACCAATTCTAATAGGTTCTCCCATAATCAACTTATGGATCTTACCCTAGATGAAAGTATTATGTATGTATCCACTCACACTATAAACTATGGGACCTATCATCATTCCTCTTCAGTTCACAATCCTCTCTTCTCATTTGAAGATCAAGATGAATTAGAGTATACCATATAAATTCTCTTCATCATCAATGAGTTTCCTCAACATCAAGTAAAAGATCCTTCTACTACTTACCATCTCATTATAAGTGGTCAAGTCACGAAGCCCCATTCACCTTCTCTCATGTTGTCACATGGATTTGGGGACATTAGTTTCTTTTCCTATGAGCCTCTTCCCTCTATTTTGAGTCCTTATCATACCATGACATTTTCCACTTTGATTTCATCCACCTTCATGCCTAGTATCTCTACTAACATGGCAAGATCTACATCTACTGGGCCTCTTCCAAGACCCACTATTCTCAATTCTTCACTAGTGCATCATTTAATACCCATAGTAATAATTATTATAATGTCAATTTTTCTCATCCCTATACTAGTACATCTTTTTACACACAAAAAAATCATGCTACTAGTGCCTCACTTACCAAAAATTCTTCTCAAGATACTACTAATATCCATAGTGGTACCTAAGCCACTACTACCAATTCAATGCTTTAAACAATGCCCATAATACCACTCAAACCCATCAAATTCTATTAAAAACTCTTAATCACATGAATTATTTCCAAGATAACGATTCCAATCAAATGATGTAATGTAAAATCATCTTATCCATCTTCAAAACCATTTTCAACAAGTTCCATGGGACACGCATAACCAAAATGTTCCCCAACTTCCTCTTTGGGATTCCCATGGTAATGTTATCCTTTAACATCTTATTTTTATAAAAACAATCAAGAACATTTAAAATTATCCTCTTACACCTTAAACTACTAATATCAATATAGTAGGCATGACCCTTACCATTACTTACAATGGATCAATTGATCCTACTCTCCACTTAAAAACATTTAGAAATTTATATAAAGACTGGGTCACATTAAATACTTTTATTATTACCAATATATTATTAAAAATACTCATGGGTGATGCTTTATATTGGTACAACCAACTCAAATCTCATTGCATCACTAGTTTGGAATATTTAGTTAATGCTCTAGTCTAAGAGTTCTAAATTAGTGATCTTCCTAAAAATACCTTTACACATTATATAAATTATAATCAACTTGAAACCCAAAACTCTTAAGGTTTCATCAAATGATGGTGTACCTTTTTCTAAAAATTTGAACATAATATTATAGATTAGAACCTCTTCCATCTATTTACCTATGTTATTTTCCCCAAGTTACAATATCAGGTCTAGACTCTCTCACCATGAACTTTAGAAGTGGCCATTAACCAAGTAAAGCATCAAGATTTACTTATGCATCAAATCTATCCATCCCAACCTTCTATGGGTTTTTTCATGTTAATAAAAAATAATAATTTTCATGCTACAAATGATGGTGTCATTGATTCCTATGGTACCATTCATAATATTCAAGCTATTATTCCCAACCAGACTCCAGAACAAGCTTCCCCTCCCAACCACATCACTAATCCTCATTTATCTTCAACCAATAAAATAAATGTTCATAAACCTTTATAATTAGTTGAATTTAAAAAACATCCACTAAAATTTTTTCTATGAGAACTTGATCTCACTCATCCATGAAATCATGGTACAATCCCAACAAATTTTATTGGTTTCATGTTAGTTAGGGTCATCCTCATGAGACTTGTAGGAAAATTTGTAATTTAGTTATATATTTCCTTATTGGTCCTAATTTTGACCATGATTATATCATTATTAAATGTTAACAAACCTATGACATTGCCTTCAAAGCCCATGAAACACAAACTAAATCTCAATCTTTGAACCAAGCTAATGCTCATTTGGCCTTTTATAAATATCTTATTTTGAATCACCAATACAACCTAAACAAACCTACCCTTATATCAATAATGTATTCAATATGACTAATATGTAAAGTTTTTTTACCTTCATTGATCCTCATCCCATCCACACTCCTTAAATTTTTCACACGTTTTGTGTTATCCAAGACTTTTCTCCAACTCACTTAATAGAATTGGGGCAAGAAGACCTTATATCTTTTGATGAACCAATTCCAAAACCTCCCTTAGATAAAAATTCTCATACCATTTATTCTATTTCTCCAACATATTTACCTATCACAAATGATATTGAAACTTCTATCAACACTTCTTCCAATCTATCTCAAACCAAACTTTCATCAACCACCCCATCTTCTCAAGACGATCATAAAAAAATCCTCAATTAAACCTTCCACATCTTATCAACATAAATTTTCATGCACTTCGGCTCCTCTTTTTGAGGATCTAATTTAACACTATGCACATATTTCCAACAATTATATTATGGGTTATGATGAATGGGATCCTATCATGAAAGTTTATAATCTCCCATCTAAAATCCCATTTCTCAAACTTATGCAAACCTCTCTACTTCATTTTAATCATAATATGCATCTCTTATTCAAAATGAAAATCCCTCATCCTCCCCTAGGAGGATGTGAAGGCACCTTATCTAGATTAGAACATAGCATTTTATAATAGTGCAAAGATATGTCCATACACGTTGAGGAAATAATGGACACTTCTCTTTACCTCAAATTCCCCATTTCTTCTATGATTGTCAATGAGATTCTACTTTGAGTGGATGATCCTCCTCTTTTTATTAGTGTCTAAATTAGTGATATCCATTTCAAGTGTTCCTTGATTGATGAGGGTTCAAGAACATGTGTTGTCTCTCTTGATTTTATCAAAAACTTTAGATATTGTGAATGTAATCTTAAATCCACATGCAACACATGTCAAGGTTATGACTGAAGGTAAATGCCTCCCTTAGGCTATATGTGGATCCTTATCACCATCCAACTTGTCACCATTCACATGAAGGTGATGAATTTCAACTTTCCTCTATCTTATACCACTTTTCTTGGTAGGCCATGGACTCATCACATGTGAGATGTTGCCTCTTCCACTTGCCAATGTGTCAAATTTCCTCACGATGGAGTCATCTATAAGATTCAAGGTTATACTAATCCTTTTAATTTTGAATAATTCCAATAGTATGGTGTATTTAATATTCCCACCCTTGAACCCTTGCCAAGCATTCCATTTCATGAATCTCAATGGTTTAATTTTCATATTAATACCACTTGAGGTTATAATGATCACCCTAGACTCATCAATAATATATCCCCTAACCTCTTATATTTTGATGATGATGAGCTTGATGAGATAAATATCAAGATTAAAACATTGAATATCTCACCTCATCTCATTTCTTAGATTTCCCTTTATTGTTAATGTTATTCCTATCAACGACCTGGAAATAATATACATGTTGTCTTAACTAAGAATCGACATTCCATTCATCACACCACATCAAACCACATGGTATTCATTACATATGACATTAATCTTCATACACCTAACTATGATGATGGATATACCTTAGATGATCCATTCTTAAGAGGTCTCATTCAATCCCATGATGCTAAAATTATTTATCATTCCTTTTTGATTCAGTCTCTCAATATTTATTCTAGCATTCCACCCTATATATTTCCTAATTTTAGCATTTTCCATCTTAATCATAGGGTAGAGATGGTACACACACCTCTAATTTTAAAAGATCCTCATATGAGTATGATTATGGATCATGATATGATTGGTCCCTATCACTTTTATAGATACCACAACTACTTTAGCCAACTTATCCCTAAGATGCTTACTACTATCCTTCATCTTTATATACATCCCTCCCCTCTCTTAGCAAAGCCTAGTTTAGATCTTATTAACACTCCTATAGTTGAGTTTATTATTATTTTAGATCCTCTTACTCTTCATTCAAGCTTTGTCCAATCTCTCCACCAACCCCACCTTCCCTTGGTGATGGTCTGCTCCCTTTACCATAACTTGCTCCTCTACCCTTGTTGGGTTAATATTTTGTTGATCAGCTAACTGATGAGCAAAATAGGTCTCTTCAACCATAGCATAGGGAAATTGGCCAGCTAGATGTGTAGGTTTACTACATCAAAAGGGGACAAATCTCTCCTCTCATCAAGGGGAGGTTTCCTATAGATATGCAGGAGCTATATACTATATATATAAATAGAAAATAACACGCAAGGGTAGGATAAACCATCCATCTCTCTTTTTTCAAAGATGGTGTTCACAAATAAAAGTAGAAATCCTGATGAAATGACAAAAGGCACTCCTCTTCTTTTAGAAGTGTTGTTTAGCAGATAAAAAGAACCTTTCAGGTGGTGACAAGTAACTGTAATAAGGTGCAGTAACATAGTAGGATTAATGGTAGCACAAATTCTCCACCTCAACTACCAAAGAGTGAAATATGAAGGATAATGAGGGCATAAAGTCATCTCAAGATCCTTTACATAGGAATAGAAAGAAAACACACTAAAGGCAATTGTGGGGGCACAAAGCCTCTCCACAGTTGTCTTCAGGACACCTTTTTGATTATTTTCACTATTTTTTCTTATTCAATTAAATAGACAAAAAATGTATTAAGGAAATAGACATAAGAAAAATTTCCCCAAAAACCAAGCTATTCTAGCACAAAGTCTAAAAAGTCACTTCTTTTCTTATTCAAATAATGAAATATGATTAACAATCTAAGATCAAAGTCTCAGTGATGCCTTTCAATATGAGCAGAGTTTTGTTTCTAATAATACAGAGAGAGATCTCCCTAAAACAATAAGAGAGAGTCCAATATATAGTGCTCCAAGAAAGACTTGGGTGCTTTATTTCACAAAAATGTGTTATGATGCATTCAATGTCTTTAATTCATTTTAAATGCTGTCCATAGGCTATGATGGAATTGAGCATTAGTTTTTAATATGGGCTGCTTGATGTGTTTCCTTATGTGTGCATAATTGTTTACTCTACTCAATGTGGAAAAATAGGTTGCTCCATTGAATATTTTCACTCTTCAATGTCCACCTAATGGACTACTTTACCTTCTAGAAACATATCCTATGTGCATATATTTTTGACCTTTCTTCATCATTCCCCCTTTCTTGGCTATATTTTGTCCTTATCTATGTGATCTAAGTTCTCAAGATATCTCTTTAGCTAGCTACTGAATTCATTCACAAGATCTATGCTTAAGCTTGCAAGGCTCAATAGTTATTTCATTGCTACAAATTTGACGTCTTTGATTCCATCATCATTTGAAAGCCAATGACTAATTGGTTTCCCTAAAATTGATGGTTGTGAGCATGTCATCCTCCTTAGCCATTCCTTCATGTCTTTCCTACTTGTTTTGGCTAATTTCCACTAATCTCAATAAATGACATGTGGTGCATTCCACTGTGAAATAGGTGAGGACACTTGGCAACATCTACTTAACTTATAGAGGCTTTAGATGTCTTTTGAGAATCCCATAGAGGATGACACATGGTAGCTTCCACCGAGCTCATAAAAATAGTATAGAAACATTTAGGACTCTTTCAAATTCATGTGGACAATGACACATGGTGCATTCTACTCGAGTTTAGCCACTCACTCAAGACCCACCACAATCCTTACTCAATAAAAGGAAGAAGCTATGGATGTTGCAACATGATAGCCTCCATTGAGCTTTGTAGATGACATGTGGCACATTTTGCTACTTTAAGAGTTACTATAAACTATGTCCTAGCAGATGACACTTGGTAGCTTCCACTTTGACTTTTTGAGGGACATGTGACATGTTCCACTAAAACTTGAGGTTTGATCTTTCTCAGAGGGAACTTGCCCTTCAGGGTCTTGAGAAATAGTTTGCTTTGGTCAGTGAGAACCCCCTCGCAAGGGTATCTACCCTTCAAGTAGTCTTCGAATGGCCTTCAGGCTTTTCCTTTGGACAAAAGTCTAAAGTAATTCCTTTGAAAAAAAGTCTGAAGGAATTGTTCCTTTCCTTCCTTCATTCTTTCTTCCTATCGGGCCTTTGTTTTTCTTTAGTGGAATTTTGCTTTTCGTTGGGATTATTTCCTTTGGACAAAAGTTTGAAGAAATTCCTTCATAATTTTTATCCAAAGGAATTTTTTCTTTACAACTTTGCTGTGGGAACTTTTTTGAAGGAATTCCCTTGCTTGATCGGCCTTTGAATCAGTCCAGTTGCTCCCTGCCTAGCCTCTACAAGGGTTGTTTGAGCTCCAAAGTTGCCTTTCAGATTTTTTCAATGGTCCACTTTGGTTTCCAAGTTCCCTCTGCAAGGGCACTTGTCCTATGGGCTCTTGGAATACCCCTTTGAACTTCTTGATTGAAAAAATGACTAAGTGTTGAACCTGTTTCTTTCCTACAGAGTTCGTAGAAACCAACCTATAGAGTCTGTAGAAATGAGTCTGTAGAAATTTTCTATGAAGTCTATATATTCAAGCTTATAGAGTCCATAGATTTGAGTTCAAGATTTGATAGAGTCCGTAGAAATGAAGTCAGTAGATTCTATAGTTTTCAAGCCTTGAAGTTTGTAGAAACTAAGTCCATATATTTCTTCCTATAGAGTCCATAGATACGAGTTTGTAGAACTGGGGGAGTCCATAGATTTCTTCCTATAGAGTCCTTAGAAATGAACCTATAGATTCTATATATTTGAGCCTATAGATTCCATAGATATGAACCTACAGATTCCGTAGAAACCTATGGAGTTCGTAGATTTGAGCCTATAAAGTCCATAGAACTTGAAAAAGCTAGAAAAATGGAGAATTTGAATACCTAAAATAATTTTTGAGAAGGGGAGAGACAATTTGATCTATTGGACAAAAATAGTTCAAAAATAGTTCAAATGTTGTCCCAAAAATGACTGATATTTTTGGGGGACAATAGCCGGCTCCAGTTGGGGAGCTTCCTTCAATTGGAATAGTTGAGGGGAGTAAAAACTAGAATCTCTAGTGCCTTGAAATATGCCATTGGGCTATGGAGTCATGATACCCAAAAATAAAGGTGCAAAAAACAAAAATGAAAGCCCAAAAATAGAACTAAAGACTATACAAATATACATATGTGCAATTTGATCTTATATGATACTTCATGGATTGAAGTGCTTCAGATGCTGCCCATTTTAAGGCAGAGAGAAGAGTGTGCCATCTTGATATTTCAACAAAAAACTATTTTCACCATTGAGCTAATGAATAGTAAATGGGCCCCTCCAAAGGTATTCAAACTTCCCATGCATCCCCTTTGGTTCTCTTCTCTTGTCCCATAGCAGAACATGATCTCCAACCTAGAAATTACAATTTTTTTCCTTTCAATCGAAGAGCTTCTTCACTAGGTTTTGATGGGCAATGATTCAGTCCACCACCATAGTTCTCTATTCATCCATCTCAGTCAAGCACATGATCCTCTTATCAAGGGGACATTCATATGTCTGATCTTCAATTGCCTTAGCCAATTTTAATGCTGGAAATTCCAAGGTGATTGGTATCTCAACATTGATACCATAAAGAAGTTGGAAAGGAGACATACCAATTGCCCTCTTTAGTGTAATTATATCTACCCATAAAGCATCAACCAATGATTTATGCCATGTCATTTGGTTGTCATCCACCAGCTTCTTGATGATAGTCACTAGGTTCTTATTACTTGATTCAGCTTGTCCATTCCCTTGTGGAAAGTAATTAGAAGAGTGAGAGAGGGTGATCCCATAGTAAAAATAGAATTGAGTAATCTCTTAAGAAGTGAAACAAGCTACATTGTCAATACAAATCTTGGTTGGGACCCCAAACCTAGAAATGATATTTTCCTTGAGGAAATTGCACACTACTTCTAAAGTAGCATGCTTGGTTGGAATTGCTTCCACCCACTTGGTGAAGTAGTCAGTTGCTATAAGGACCTAATCATGTCCAACACTTGAAGATGGGTTTATATCTCTAATAAAATCAATTCCCCATTTTTGTAATGGTTCCTCTATGACCACTTGCTTGAGAGGTAGGGAAACTAACTTGGGTCTCCCAACAAACTACTGGCACAGTTCACATTTTATTACCCACTTATATGCATCTTGGAAAAGAGTTGGCCAGTAATACTTGGCTCACAAAATTTTATGGGTAGTCACAGGAGTAGAAAAATGTCCTCTATAAGCTAGATTGTGGAAGGATTTCAAAAGTTGGATTTGTTTCTCCTTGTCAACACAGTGAAGGAATACTCCATCAAGGCTCCTCTTGTACAAGTCATTGTCCCAAAGGACAAAATTGGTAGCTTTCAACTTGATAGTCCTCCTTTATTTGTAAGATAGGTGAGCATGACACTCATCATAAGTAAGGAAATGAACAATACCTGAATACCACTCATTTGTGGTAGAGACAAAGAGGATTGTCAGTGTGTCTTCCACCTCTACTTCTTCATGCTCTATTTCTTTTAGTTTGTTATCAACAATTAATTGTCATAAGCCTTCTCCCCATACTAGCTTTGTTGGCTTGATGACTAGATCAAACTCCTAGATTTTTATAATCTAATTGCCTTTTTTCATCCCAAAATCCTATTGAGTTAGTATGGATTTGATCGTGGTATCAAGAACCAAGGCAGTAGTGTGAGAATTCAAGATGTAGAAGCAGAAATGCTTGACTGCCTTCACCACTACATAAGCATGCTTCTCCATGTTTGAATATTTCAGCTCATGAGCTTTGAGAGGGCAACTCATGAAAGAAATGGGAGATTCCATACCTTATTTATCCTATTGAACTAGAATTTCTGAAAGCATGTGTTCAAAAGCATAACTGTATATGGTGAATTCTTTGTTGTAGTCTAGACAAACTAGAATTGGGGCATGGGCAGTGGCAGTCTTGATATCCTCAAATGCTGACTTGCCTTCTTCAGTCCAACTGAAGGTGGCCTTCCCCTTCATCATGTTCACAATGTGTCAAGTTTTCTTAGCAAACTCAAGGATGAACCTTCATAATAAATTCACCTTTTTGAAGAAAGAGTGAATAACAGTCTTACTTGTAGGCAAGGTAAGATCTAGAATAGACTTGACTCTGTTTGAGTCAATCTTTATGCCTCCTTTCGACACAATGTGTCCAAGAAGTTTCCCCTCTATTACTCCAAAAATAGATTTCTTGGGGTTCAAGGAAATGCCATTTTGGTTACAACGCTCTAGCTCTTGTTGCAAGTGGCATATATGATCCGAGTAATGCTTATAAAAAATGGTCAAGTCATCAAGATAAACTATAATGAACTTACCCATTTCATCTTTGAAAGCAAGGTCCATTGTTCTCTAAAAGGTGGTGCCAACATTTATCAAGCCAAAAGGTATCCTTCTATATGTAAACGTGCCCTAAGGTGTGGTGAAGGTAGTCTTGTGTTGGTCTGCTTTACCAACTTCAACCTAATTATATCCTAAGAAGTCGTCTAGCATTGATAACATCTTCAAGCCGGTTACTATCTGAAGTACTTGATACATGATGGGAAAAGGATAGTTATCCTTTAAAGATGACTGATTTAGGTTCCTAAAATCTACACAGATGCAAATTTTGTCATTCTTCTTCCTCATAGGGACTATGTTGGCAATCCATGTGGAATGATGGATTGGAAAAATTATCCTAGCATTCAACATTTTTTGTATCTTAGATAGAATAGTACTTGATATCTTTGGATTATACTACTAGGATTTCTACTTGTAAGGAACTAAATCAACCTTGAGAGGAATGTCATGGTAGATTTCATTAGGCCTAAGAGACTTCAGGTCATCATAGGAGTAAGCTAAGATGTCCATGTATTGGTTGAGCAAATTAGTAAACTTGAATTTCTCCTTCAGAGTACAACACTTCCCAATGTTCACCATTTTGGGATTTTCCTTGGTACCTAAATTTATTTTATCAAACCTTTTGGGGGAGTTTGAATCCATTTTTTTCTATTTGATAAACCTATCATGCTTGTTAAATAGTTTCTCAAGAGAAACCAGTCCTTTGGGAATTTTATTCCCTTTTAGCTATAAGAATTCTTCACTTGTGTCTGAATTCATTTTAGGAGTCGGTTCACACTTTTGAGGTTTATTGCCTTCAAAATGCAGCTGTTCAAAGCAGTCTGTTTGTTCCAAGAAAGCAATGATTTGGTTATCATTGTTAAACACTTGCCAATGGCTAGAATTATCAGGCACACTCAGTCAAAAGACCAATTCAATAGTGTACTTGTTTCCTTTGAAGTCTAAGTGAGGAAATAAGAGAGTTGCTAAAATAGCTAGTGCATCAGCTCAGTCATTGAATTCCCTAGGTATGGCAGAGATGTTGAAAGCATCAAAGCTTTCAAGTTAGTCCCAGAATAGATTGTGGTAGTGGCATAATCTCTCATTTTTGGTTTGATATAGGTTTGTTACTTGACAAACCACTAGTTTAGCATCTCCTTTGGCATGAAGGAGTTTGATGCCTTTATCTCAAGTAGCCTTCAATTCAAGCAATAGAGATTCATATTCAGCTGTGTTGTTGGTGTTACTAAATTACAATTTGTATGAAGAAGGAAAAATATCTCCTTGAGGAGATATCAACACAATCCCAGCCCCTGAGCTAGTAGAAGAATTGCTACCATCGAATTCCAATATCCAAACATCATCAGAAACTGATCTTTCTTTAGATTTCTCTTTGCTTGGAAGGGGGAATTCTTTTGTTGTCTTACTGTGCTCTCTCACATCTTATGTTGTTCCATCTAAAACAATTTTTAGACTATCATTTTTAGAGGTTACATTAGTTGAAACATGAGTATCTTTTTTGGTCAAGAAATAATTACCCATGTTTGAAGATTCAAACAAAATTTGAGCTTCAGGGGCTGATGTCTAAGTGACAACATATTTTAATTTATTTTTAAGAAGCAACCTCTACATGATGCCTTTGATAGGGATCCTTGCTTCAAATAGGTCTGTCTTCAATTCTCCTCCAACATCTTTATAGAAATTTCACCCTAGAAGAATGTCGTATGAGGTTGGGATGTCAGCTACCAGGACTGTCATCTTGATTCTTTTGTCTGGGAATACTACAAATACAAATTGGGCATCTTCGATTTGTCCCACTAGTGGCGCTTATTTGTTTTCCATGGCAAAAAATCTCCCAAAGGTTTTGTTCAATGTGAGTCAAAGAGATTATGCCACTTTGGCAGGCATGATGTTGTTAGATGCACCTGAGTCTATGATGTAATTGCTCAATTTGTGACCATTTATCAACAAAGAAACATAGAAAGGCTCTATTTTTCTAAGGGCAGCTTGAGGAGTAATGACAAGATTTTTTGGGATGGGCATGTTCCTTGGGGGATCATGAGTTACCTTTTAAACATCTTGTCCTATAGGGATAGCTTTATTATTCACACACTAAACTAACCTATCCAACTACTCAGGATTGGATTGCAAGAATTCAAATTTTGACATTTGAATTTTGGTCTTCTTTACATGGTCAATTATGTCAAATGACTGAAATGGATTAGGAACAGAGGAAGGCAATTCATCTTTCTAGTTTTCAGGAGGGGGAGGACTGGTTTTTGGAATTAAAGTTGGAGATGGAGGAATGTTTGATGTACTTACATTTTTATTACTCACTAGGTCCTTTGGTTGGAAAGGTAGAGAAGTTCCTCATTTGGCAATTGAGATTATAGGATGAGAAATTTCCCCTATTTTTCCCTTATTAGCTTGTTGGGCTGACTGGTTTTGGGACCGGGTGAATATAACATATGATCCATCAACTACTTCACCTTTACCTCTGGGTTCATCCTGGTAATTTAGGAAACTAATGTTGGAGTCGCCAGCTAATTCTTCCTAGCCTTCTGTAAGGAGATCAAAATTATTTTCTTAGTTTAATTTAGGTTGGAAAGAGAAATTAGATTCTATTTCAAGATATCCAACTGCTAAATTGGTTGGGGATGCTTCAATGGCAAGTTTCCTCTGTGGGAGAGGAAGATGATTTGGATGTCCTTGAATTCTAGCAGCATTGCCTTAGTATGACTGATTGGGGAATGTCCTTCTTGGCATATCTCTATATGAAGGAACTAAAGATATCCCTTATTCCATTTGCCTTTTTAAGGCTAGTAGTTCATTTGCCAGCTTTTTCACCATTTGATTAGTGGTACCTGTAGTTGAGTATTCAAAAGATGAAGAAGATTTGCTTTTGTTTGGGTATTTCCTTATATTTCCTGCCAAGATAAGGTCATCTTCTACCTTAGTAGCCAAATCTTGAGCTGCAACAAGGTCTATTTGGCCAACACGTCTTATTAGAAAACTTACTTTAGGCAGCTAAGAGTTGATGAAGAAACATTTGACATTCTCAAGTGTTGGTTGAGCAATAACAGGAATCTTGTTCCTCAATTTGTTGAACATAGCTATGAAATCCCTCATTGGTTCATGAGGCTCCTTCTTCATTTGTGTGAGTTGAGCTAGTAGGGCTTGTCTATCATCTACAGGCCTAAACTGTGACTGACTGGAACACCCTCAAATCTAATTTTGAAGCCAGGTTTGGGGAAATTATTCTTATGTCTATTTCCTTAATACATTTTTTGTCCATTTAATTAAATAAGTAGAATTAGTGAAAATAATCAAAAAGGTGTCCTGAAGCCAACTATGGAGAGACTTTGTGCCCACATAAATGCCTTTAGTGTGTTTTCTTTCCATTCATATGTAAAGGATCTTGAGATGACTTTGTGCACTCATTATCCTTCATATTTCACTCTTTGGTAGTTGAGGTGGAGACATTGTGTTACATTTCATCCTGATGTGTTACTGCACCCTATTACAGTTACTTGTCAACACCTAAAAGGTTCCTTTTGTCTGTTGAATAGTAATTTTGAAAGAAGAGGAGTGCCTTCTATCATTTCATCAAGATTTCTACTTTGATTTGTGAACATCATCTCTAAAAAAGAGAGATGGATGGTTTATCCTACCCTTGAGTGTTATTTTCTATATATATATATATATATATATATATATATATATAGTATATAGCTCCTGCATATCTATAATGAACCTCCCCTTGATGAGAGGAGAGATTTTTCCCCTTTTGATGTAGTAAACCTACACATCTGGCTGACCAATTTCCCTATGATGTGGTTGAAGAGACCTATTTTTCTCATTAGTTAGTTGATCGACAAAATATTCACCGAACAACCCTCCAAATGGGCTAATCAGTCATATTGTGATATTCACAAAGTTTTCATTCATTAGACTAGAGACTATTCATTATACTAACCTTCCTCGACTTCCTTTTCCATTCCTTATATTAGTAAACCTGTAAAGTCTACAAAAAATCATATTTATTGATTTCATGACAAAGCTATTCATTCATCCATGCATTATTGTAGGTTATGGTAATATATTGACACTTTATGTCCCACCAATCCTTAGCCCATAGACAAGGATATACCTCCCCCAAAATATTTACCTAAATATCTTCCCAAATATGGAGAGATATATCGTCTATGGCACCAATGTGTTACACATCACATTGATCATTGTCAAAATTTTTAGAAACATCTCAAGTATCACCTCTTGACCATTCCTATGCCTACTACCCTTCCTCCCATATGTTACCCTCATAAGAAGGCTCTAGTTGTAGTCCAAGTATATCTTCATAAAGACTTATTATATGTTATGGATAATGTGTCTAGATAAATATATTAGTACTTATGAGTAGAAGCATGGTGTTATTTAATTTATTGCTCCAATTTTATTAGATGTGTGATCCAACTTTAAATTTATCTATCTTATGTCATTTGACATTATATCAAATTCTTCTCTATCTTACATGATGACTTTTGGTTTACGCTATCTGTTGCTTATAATGAGATTATTTTCCTTATGTTCTCTTATGTATTATTTTTAATGATTACATACTTGTTATTTTTCTTCATGACTTTATTTTTCTAGGTTATCTTATTATTTTTCATGATTTTTTGCCATCTTATCTCGATAAACATGGATAATTATCATTTTTGACTTGGTTATACAAACCTAGTTCCCTTTAGTCATTACTTATTAACCATGTGATCAATTAGAAAAAAATCATCTCATTACAATCTAATTTTAACATTCTACTTTGTATATCCCCTTATTCCCCTTTATTACCTTTCAAAAACTAAGCATATACATGGTTGAGACTTGAGATAACATTCTGGTTCATAGTTAAGCCTAGGTTTTCTAGTTAGTCATACCTTTGGATACTTAGCTTCCTTTAGCCAAAGACTAAATCTCATTCATGTGTATCACTTTATATCTCATTATTGGTCATTCTAAGTCCATATGGAGGGAAAATATTAAAATCCATAAATATTCAAAATCCAAGTCATTTAACAAAAGGAAATGATCTTAAATCAAACATTCAGAAAATTTCAAAATTTAAATCGCACTAAAAGATGTGATTCTAAGCACATCTCTTTTTTTAATCAAAGTTAAAACTCCAAAATTGGTCTGATGATGGATTTGAGGTCCATTGGGGTTTGGTAAGCCATTATATTAGAAAATGAGATTAAAAAAATATTTTAGTGGTACTTACTTTATCATGCAAGTACCCAATATTCATAGTAGATCTATGACTCTATAAGGAGTCTTGAAGAATGAGAAACATGTCATGGGAAGGTAGGTCTATTTTAATTTTATTGTTCATAAAAACCAACATGAGTTGATCTTGGTACCACACTTATTTTCCTACACAAATTTGAGCCTATAATTGAATGAGTATCCTTTGTATATTGATCATCACTAGTCACTTAGTATCTTTTCATGTCCTTAATGTGCCTAACGTCTCCTAAGGTCTTGTCATTAGATGCCTACATTATGATTTTTAAATTCATTTCTTCACTCCCTATTACCCTAATATTTCCCTATGAGAAAGATTGTTTTGTTCACTGATGACTCACCCTAGGCATTTCGTTTCTGAGTTGTAGTGTAAGACATTGGAAAGGACCATGCCTTCCTCACAAATTACCAAATTTTCATATTACCATTCCAAACATATTATTTTACCATATTTTGACATTGTTTCCACATCATTGGTGTTCTCTTTATGAGTTTTAGTGTAAGACCATGGATAGGACCTGGCCTTCCTCACAAAATTTTCCAATACCCAAGTCACAATAAAATTACATGTGTCAAATATGAGATAAGATGTGATTAACTATGAGTTATAAATCATTGATATAATTCCCATATTGGTTTAGTATGTTTTATGATTAATTCATTAATATTTCACTTTTATCTCCTTATTTTTTGATTGCATGTAAGACTCCAACCATTTTTATTATGTTTTTCATACTTCCCAACTTGAATTAATGTGATTAATTTAAAACAATTTTTCCAATTTTGTTTCTCTTTTATATTTTACAATGTGATTTAGTATAATTGATTTAAATAATTAATTTTTTCTTATACCATTTGTATTTCACAAGCTTTACATTTTATTAAATTATCTTCATACTTCCCAATGTGATTTAGTGTGATTTTACTTGTTTTAATTTGCTGCCAGTCTATTTTCATGGTTTAAAAACATTTTGTCCTCTTGTTACCACTTTTTGGTTTATTATACCTATTCATCTTTTGTTAATAAAAAGATTTCCCATCATGATATAGTTTGTAGTGTAGGTTTTTATTAATTATACTTTTCCAAGTATTTTTTGCCCATTTCTTTTTAACCATGCATGTATACTCCATAATGCTATAAAATAAAACACTCCACATATATTTTCTACATAATTTATAATAATACCAAAATACATGTTCTAGAAATAAATATATCCATGCATCAACAAACCATAATAAAAATATAACTCATAAGATTAACATCCATCTGTCAATAAAAATATTTCTATATATGTCATGTGTTTTTATATAAAATACACCAGTATGTCTCCCTAGCTATATGGTTTGGCTATATCATGTCTATCTTATTGTATATCTACATTACCCATATATTCCTTATAATGTCCCCTCAATATAATTCTCTACAATGAGGAAATCTATGATCTCAACCCTACTACCTATCCTTATATGTTGGCCACCTAACCTGTACCTATACTAGCTAGATAATGGTAGACATTTGTGTAGTTCTCTCCTAAGATAGGACCTATAAATACTATTCCTCTCATGCTCCCATCCATATTGGTTGTTGAAATACATCTTTGTGTGTATGTAGCTACCTTATAGGCTCCCCCACCAATACAAACTAGCTTACATAAGCTAGGGAAAATGGTACCATAGGATCATCCAGCATGGTGAGGCCATATGGTGTGATCACTCCATCCAAAATGTCATGGATTTTTAAAATTACTAAGGACCCCAATTTTTTTTCCTTTATTTTAGGGTGGTTAAAATCTATCTATCTACAATAATATACAACTACTATTCTATCTCAAAGACTAACAAATCTAACATTTCTTACTTGTCTTGATATCACTAACCATTTTCTCCCCATCTACTTCTATATGGTCTCTCCATCATCCTATCCTTTGAGAACCTCATCTTTGGGTCATATCTAAAACAAATAAAATCCCAGAGTCACCACCCATGTAAGCCTTTGACCTCTCCTCCATGGTGCCTCTATTAACCAGCTCTACCTTGGTGTTGATTTTTCTAAATGAACCATAAGTAATCTTAGTATTTAAATAATACTTCTCATTTTAAAATTTAGAAAATTCAAACCATGAGTTATAGGTTTTGACAATCTAGTTGCCTATGGTGAAATATTAGCATATCAAGATAAATTATTTCACAATATTGATATGATGTGGTGGTTGGGAGCCACCTTGGTTCATTCCTTGTGAATTGAAAATAATCTATGTTAATACTTAGTGAATTATGCTCTAGATTTAAGCTAAAAGATAATCTAAATGGATATTTGTAATGAATCCAAAACAAAAGTGTTCTAGTGTAAAAAAAGGATCAAGGAGAAGGGTAAGATAGAAAAAAATGAGTAATTGCTAATTTTTGTCTTAAACATTATGACAAAGCATTAGTTACAACTGGGTATACATTCAACCAATATATAATGCAAAATATCCTAAGCTCAAATTCCACTATATATCAAGAATAATTAAAAGGACAATATGAAGAGTCACAAGTAAGAACTAGGCCTCCTTTAAGAATTTAAAACTATAATCAAATAACATTTGCAAATTTGAATACAAAGCAAATTAAAATTAAGAAAAACCTAAGATCTTCCAACTAATGTAGCATATGAAGAAATTAGAAACCCTATGATTAGAAAATGCCACTCAGAATTTAGAGACACCATTCAAAATTAAGACATCTATTAGCAATAGAGAGAAAAGATATATTAGTAATTGACATATCAAACATGGACAATCCTTGCATAATTTCTTGATTATAATAATTTCTTCAAATATATAAAATTTTCTCAAAATTCTCTCTCTTTTACAAATGGTAATACATGAATTTATAGAAATATCAGGTAGTATACCAGTTAGCTACAAAATACAAGTGTAGAAAGATAAAGATAACTATCTTTACATATTATAAAATACACATGCTTTTCACAATCATACTGAACTAGAGGTAAATATGCTAACAAACTATCATATGCCTTTATAATGGAATATTCTATTTAAAAATATTCTAAAATTCTAAAAAATAGAATATTGCCTAATTTGCTAGCAAGGCCTCTAATTTTCATTGTTGGAGGATGCTCATGACTTTAGCATGTTGTTCATTAACTAGCTCCAGATCTACATTAGTCTTTTTGATGCACTTTTCTTGATTTTCCAAGTCATCAAGTTCCCTATCATTCCTAGCCATGACTTCTTTAATGCTCCTAGCTTCATTTATCCTTTTTCCTGCATTGAATATCATGTCTAGGATATTACTATTATCAACCATATATTTTCCTTGGCTTTTTCCTTTGATTTCTTGAGTTACCAAAGTAGCCTTATGTTTAAACTCTTCATCACTTATGATTTTAAGGATAGTGGATGTGTTACCAAAGTAGCTTGCGAATATTGTTTGGGTTTGTGCTCATTCATATAATTGAGATTGTTCTCCATGGTATTTCCCACATTGGCTTTCCATGTTATATCTGATGTCTCTCTCTATCTTTTGTGGTGTTTATTGTTTGAGTTTTATTGCATATCTTGAATGTTTGATTAAGTGGAATTTGGTTAAAGGAAAGTTTTATAAGATATATGATATACTAATTAACCCCCCCTCTTAGTATATCCCGTGCTTAACAAAGTGGACCTTTGATAATATAAAATGACCCTTAAAAAATTTGAAAAATACCCCTTTGGAAAATTTGCAAGTGTCTTTCAAAAAAATTGAGGTGCCCTTAAAAAAAAAATTTAGACAAAATGTCCAAAATAATTCCTTTGAAAAAGTTGCAAGTGCCTTTTGGAAAAACTGAAGTGTCCTTCAAAAAATTTGTTTCAAAAAAAATGTATAAAACAATTCCTTTGAAAATTTTGAAAATTTCATTGTAAAAAATCTATCTCAGAAAAATTGTCCAAAAGAATTTGGCACTTGGCTGAATGAAAAGTCTGAAAGAAATAACATAGTCAAAAATGAAAAACTCAAAAGGATTACTATGAAAAGGTTTATCAAAAGACAAAAATGAAATTAAAAAATTAGACTTGTACACTTGTTTTAGGCTTTGTATAGAACACTTCTTCTAAATGAAACCTGCATACTGGACCTAGCCAATGGTATAGACTTAAGTAGCTAAGTTTTCAAATAGGGGTTCCCAATTTTGGCCCAAAGGGTCAAAATTTATTCAAAAATACCTTAAGGCATGATATTGGTAGATGATCTTGAATCTAATGATAAATTATGTGAGTTATTACAAAACATCCTGATAGTGAGCAAGAAAGGAGGAGATTAAGCCTTGGCCTTGTACATAGTCACATTGGCATGATCAGTCTATGGTGGATTATTAGATTTATTTGAAAAATATTCTATTATAATGTCAATTTTCTCTATAATCTATGTAAATTCATGTAATGTAATATTACAATTTATCTTCTTCATGTCATCAAATATGTTATATCCATTTTTAGAAGAACTAAGAATTTCAATGCTAGGTTTAGAAGTACTTCCTTTAGGTGGCTCAGGATTGTTTCTTGAACAAGTTTCTAGAGGAGTTTCAAAATTATTTAAAGATATTTAGGTGGTAAAATGATATATTTTTTCCCTATTCCTCAAGGGATATGTCTTCTTTAATAACTATTGAAAAACTTGGATTTCCTTAGGGACCTTATCAAGTTCATTTTCCTCTTGAAAGGGGAAATCAACAGTGTCCACCATAAAGGCTTGATTAGATGACTTAGATCCAAAATTAGTTACACCATTATCCTTGTTAGGACCACTTAAAATGTATCCAACTCCTCTTTCAAAGCCTAAAAGTATTTTAAAAATTCTATACAATCAATTTCCCCATGCTTGGTTGTTCAATGTACCCTGCAATAATAAGGTAATGTAATATTAGTGAGGTTAATGTCCATGGTCTTATTTTCAAAATATGGTTCAGTATTACTATCATTATGAAAAATATCATTCTAAAATCTATCGGTTGGCCTATTATACCTTTGAAATGAGAAGTTCCTACCTAAACTTTCAACAATATTTCTAACTTGATTTTGTAACTAAATAAAATCAATGCTTAACATTTAGACCATTTTAAAGATATATTCATTCTCATTTATAGGAGTTTTAGAATTATGTACCTATTTTTTTTATTAGATGGTACTATATCCCTTTGATCATTCATATTAAATCCTAATTTTTGATTGGGAATTACATGACTCAAAGGTAATTGAGTTATGTCTGGGAGCTAGTTTAATGGTGAGAAATTTTGGTTATTTTTTGGAAATAATTTCATCATAGGAATTTGTGGGTTTATTTTTGGCACATAATATGCCATTTTACCTTGGATTTGCATTTGATCATTGATGGTTATTGCTTTAACATAGGCTCTAGATAATGAAGTTATGGCTAGAATGGATCTCTTCAAAAACATAGAGTCATGGGATATACTACATCTTTGTAAATATCTAGAATTAAGACATCATTAAGTTGATAATGATCTATGGTCCTAATAAACATTTTCTTAAATATAGCATTGAAGGACCTAATAGGCTCACTTTCATCTCTTCTAATGGTGGTGAACTGATGGTAGATAACACAAGAACTAACAATATTACCAAATTGATCTATAAATGCATTATTTAAATCATCCCAACTAGTGATTTAATTATTAGGAAATTTTAAGAACCATTCATAAGCAACATCCTTAGAGGTGAAGTGGAATAACCTGAAAGCTACATCCTCATGCATAACATTCAATAATCTTAAAGCTGCTTTAAAATATTTTATATGTTCTTCAGTAGTTACTATACCTATTGGACTAAATGTAGGTAATTAATTTTTAGGGTTTTATGGGAGGTCATGAACCACACTTGGTATATTTATTGAGGATTCTCCTAAACAAGCCATATTTGGATGAATATTAAAGGCATAGGTACCTTAAAGAGGTAAGGTTGGCAAGGATTTGGATCTCCTGCATATACCTTTGTCATGTCTAGCTTTTTTATAGACCTCAATCTTGAGTAAAGGCTCTCTAGTCTCTGAGTGTGATCTTGTTCTAATCTTCCATATTTCTAGCTTTAAATTTGAATATCTTACTTGAAAGATGATGTATCAAGAGAAATTTTATAAATAATAAGAGTTAGACCTGGACACTGAGCTTGTTTTACAAAGGTGGTAAAAAAAACTATAAAGGACATTGATCTTTGAATGGATTAGCTCAAATATGCATTAAATTACATAAATATGGTCTATCTTTATAATTTTAAGCCTAAAATAACTTAGATCTATGAAATATATGCCCACCTTTGATTAAAATGAGCTATCCTAACCTTAGATACTATGGATTCTCAAAGATTAAAGCTAAATTTACTAAAAACAAGTATGAATGCCCAAATAACTTGAAAAGATGCATTATAAACAATAAGGATCAATGATATTTATACTTTTAAGCTAAAATTTCACTCAAAAACATAAAGATATATTGATCTTTAGATAAAACAAACTAAGATCATTAAATATTTGAAGAATTTAATCCCTCCTTGTTCTAGTGGTAACTTCTCCTATTGATGCTTCTAAATGAACCATAGGTGCTCTTAGTCTTTAAAGGACACTTATCATTTTATAATTTAGAAAATTTAGAGCATGAGTTGTTGGTTTTGACAATCTAGTTGCCTATGGTGAAATAGTAGTAGAGTAAGATAAACTTTTCCATAATATTGATATGATTTGGTGGTTGGAAGCCACATTGGTTAATTCCTTATTAATTATAGAGAATCCATGTTAATACATAATGAATTATTGTCTAGATTTATATTATAGTTTAATCTAAATGGATATATATAATGAAGCTAAAACTAAAGTGATTTGGTATACAAATAGATCAAAGAGAAGGGTAAGGAAGCAAGGAAATGAGTTATTGCCAATTTTAATCTCAAAAATTATGACAAAGCATCAATTTCAACTAGGTATGCATTCAACCAATATATTATTCAACATAACAGCCTAAGCCCAAATTTTACTATATATTAGGCAAAATTGAAAAGATAATGTAAAGATTCACAAGTAAGAACTAGGTCTCCTTTAATGATTTACTACTATAATCAAATAGCATTTTCACATCTAAATACCTAGTAAAATGAAATGAAGTAAAACTTAAGATCTTTAAACTAATCTACAATATGCACAAATTACAAACCTTGTGATTAGAAAATGCCACTTAGAATTCAAAGACACCATTAAAATTCAAGACATCTATTACTAATAGAGATAAAATCTATATTATAAATTGACATATCAAACATGGACAATCCTTGAAATTTTTTTTATTATATTAATTGATTCAAATGTACAAAATTATCTCAAAATTATCTCTTTTACAAATTATAATACATGCCTTTATAGAAAGATCAAGTAATATATCAGTTAGTTAAAAAATATAGGTGTACAAAGATAAGGATAGGTGTCCTTAAAAGTTCTAAAATACATGTGATTTTCAAAATATATTGACTTAGAGGTAAATATGCTAACAAACTAGCATATACCTTTACAATAGAATATTCTATTTAAAAAATTTATAAAATTTTAAAAAATATTATATTGCTTAATTTATTGGTGGGGCCTCTAATTGTCATTGCTAGAGGATGCTCATGACTTTAGCATTTTGCTCATTAACTAGCTCTAGATCTATAGCAAGCATCATGATACACTCCTCCTCTTGATCTACCAATTGATCAAGTTCCCTGTCATTCTTGGCCATGGATTATTTAATGCTCCTAGCTTCATTTATCCTTTCTCCTACATTGAAGATCATGCCTAATATATTACTATTATCAACTCCATATTTTCTTTGGATATTTCCTTCAATTTCTTGGGTCACCAAAGTATCCCTATGTTTAAGTTCTTCATCACTTATGATTCCAAGGACATTGGGTTATGTATGATCTATGAGCATGGTCTCAAGAAGTTTCTCAATTCTTGTAATTAGTTCCTTATCATCCTCTAGGAGTCTTTCCACATCATTATGCCAAGCACTCAAACTTCAAACCTTGTTAACCACAATTCCTATAATTGTGCTCAAGTGTCCTAAATTGATGGTTTTGAATCTTGGGATCTATTTCCTTGTTAAAATGTTGATAAATTGAGATATTTTGTCCTTTGAGGCTTGACATTAGGTGACCAAGCTCTTGGGAAATTCACACTACCCTTCTAATTCACTCTACCTCAGTTTCATTATTTTGAGTGCCTTAAACATGTCATAAAATGAATCATCAATCATTTTGGTCATTTCCTCATGCAATGAAATAATTTATTGTGTCTACAAGTTTTCCTTGTCTATTTTAAAATTTAAGATCCTCTGCTTCATCACCTAGATTCTAGATTTGCCCTATGTTTATTGGGCCTCAATCAATCTTTCCACATCCTCCTCATGAATGGCTACCTCACTGAGATACTAGCCCCCCATAAGGGTTAATCCCATAAAGGGCCCCACCTTTTAAAAGGTGAATTATTCTATTCTATCCATATCTATCCTTGTTGTGACCTTTTCCAATATAGGTATTTTAGGGTTGAATTAGATTGTAGTGTTTAGCTTCTTGAATATGGGAGGTTCAGGGACTTCCACACTGAAGCTACTAGAGGTTCTTGGGGGATCTAGCCTTTTACTTTCTAATCCTTGAGAGACCAAAATTATTTTTTCTTCTTGATCTTTCACCATACCCTTTATCCATGGCTTTATGTCATCTTGTATCTCAAAATCAACAACTCTTTCAATGTCCCATTAATGGGAAAGAGAGGGGATATTTTTTAATTTCCTATAAATGAATGAGTCAGGAATGACTAGTCCATGAATTGGGAATTAATCACTAAAGATATTGATTTAATTGGTTAGGTGAGTGAAATTCAATCTTAGACTTTTTTTTGGTCCAACAAAGACCAATCCTAGCCCTACCTTCCTCTTCTCTTTGAATACCATAGGGACAATCTCTTTTCCTTCATCTTCCTCAGGCTCATCTTTCTTATCTGAGTCATAAGACTCTACAAGTTCCTTGAGGTAACCCTCAAGTGTTTCCTCTAGTTCTAAGCCAATAATGTTTATTTATTGAATTAGTGAAGGTGTCCTTTGGGGTAGTGTTGAAGCTGAGGGCCCCTCCCTAAGTCTCTCCTCCAATCTTACTTCTCCTACTTTTTCATTACCTTTACCTTCTTTATCTTGTTCTTGCACAATTTACTATTAAGGCTATGGTTGTGGTTGTTCTACTTGGGGTTATTTTTGGGCCATCCAAAATGGACCAAGTATCAAGTTATACTACAAAAGATTCATTTTCCATGTCTTTATTGAGGGCTTATCATCCTTGGTCATTACACATTCCCACTGGATGTTGTGGCCTTGGATCTTGGAAAAAACTTTTCCATAATTCTTAGCCTTAATATATAAGGTTTCATGAACACCAATTTGATCTACATATTCAAGCTTTGGGAGCTTCTTGTCCTTTAAGTGGCTAGCCACTATACCCTTAGGATCCCACATATTAAGTTCATCAAGTTGAAAGCCAAATGAATCTCAATGTTTTGCCATAGTCTCAACCTATTTCTAGTCCTAGAGTATGGTCCTTCTAATGATTAGAGGGAAGGGGTGGAGAAGATATTTCTTCTCTTATTTACAAGTGATATCAATGACATGTAGGAATTAGGAAGCAATTTGTAATATTGGGATAAGATGCCCTGAATCTTGATGACTATATAATCAAGGTAATACCATATTTACAATCAATGTATTTCTTGATGAAGGGGTGGACCCTAGGCATAGAAACACTTGTGATGGCCTCAATTATGGTTAGATAAATGTAGTCACAAATAAAATATATGTGGTTCTTATAATTAAAGATATGAAAGTTAGAATAGTTGTGTGAAATTATGGTTTTACCATCTAGGGACCAATTCCTAATACCTAGGAAATTGATTAAGGTAATCAAAGTGTCTAGCAGGTATGATATCATATAAAACTACTTAGAAGTCTTCCTTTTAATGGTAGTGAATTGGTTAGTGAGGAATATATTGATTAAGTCTCTAATTAGAGGGGTGATCTTTTTTTCACATGAAATGTACATATGGGACCCAAATTTTATTCACATAGGTGGTAGAGGGATCTCCAAAGGCTCGGTTCAACAGGGTCATTATTAACTTAATTCCCTCTCTAAATTAGATTATCAAGATTTTTCTCTCAAGGCCCCTAAACATATGAGGGCCTTGGTGCAACCAAGGTCTAAGGATAGAATCCAGGTCATGGTTGTTTGTCCACTCTTTGATCTTGGTTAAATCCATATGGGGAAGAGGGAGATTATAATATTTCTCAAATGCTACAAGAGAAATATATGTTATTTCCTTGGAGTTTCCCTCTTGAATGATATATTAATTATCAATTCTACAATTAACAAAGATGGGAACAAGGATGTCTATATAATGTAGTACCTCAAGCTTTACCACAACGTAGTGGAGGCTAGACATCTGAATAAAAACTAGGTCATAGTGTTTGTGGCATACTATGACAATCCTTTTCTCCTCTTTTATGATGTATTTCAATTCCTAGATCATGAAAAAGAGTTCAAACTAGTTCATAAAACCTAGGATATTCAGGGATACAAGGTCTAATTCAATGTCTTTGAATATCTGATCTTCATTATCTATTGACAAGTAGAGCTTGGTCTCTTTCATTAATTGTTGTTTATGAGCTGTCATTTTCTTTGTTATTAAAAATTGTTTGTACTAGTAGAAAATGATCTCTTTGGAAGTACTCTTTCACTAAGAAACACAATTAAGTTTACCTTAGATCAAGTTGTAACTAATTGAGTCCATTTGGGTTGATTTTATGTAGGGTTTAGGGTTTTGGAGCTTTAATGGTAGAATATATCCAAGCTTTGGTTTATACATGTCTTGGATTTGATTTGCACCTTTGCCTTTATACATTTGCATTATCAAGCCCAAAAGATCCTATATTTTATCCTTTTCTACTTGTGTGGTGCTTATGTAGCATCAGTCTAGGCCTTCTATGGCATCTTTCATAAATTCCATTTGAACAGTAGTCATTGGCATTTTAAAATGCCTCTTTTATTTTACTCTACTAGATCAATATCAAGGATTAACATGAGCCATTGATTGTAATCTAGGCCCTCATATTTTATTTTCCCCTTCTATTGAAAACATCATGGTAGTGACACTTGGCATCTTTATAAACCTCTCTATGCTTCAAATCTTATGTTAGTGTTTTGATGAATGAACGTTGGCCACATGATGAGCTCGTGGGCCTTTGAAAAGTCATTAGTGTTTTAGCATCATTGGATCATCTTTCAGTGATGAAGCATGAACCACTGGATTATCCTATCAGTTTTTCCATAAATGATCCTTCACCATGCATTGATCTTATGGGTTTTTGTGGCCTTTTTGAAAATTCTATGAGAGCCTCGTGTTGTTGGATCAAAATCCAATGATGAATCATGAATCATTAATCTATAGAGATACTTGAACATTAAGTTATCACATTATTAAGACCACAACATAGGGTTAAGTCCATTTGGATAAGGTTTGTTTCACTTATTAATCATGAAATTGACCTTAGGCTAAGGGGTTTATGTCTAAGTTTTTTGATTTATATGCAAGGGGGCCACAACCTAAATATTCTATGTCAATGTTTACATTGTGTTTAATGAACGTAGTTGTAAACATTGTCTAAAATATTTATGCCAAGGCTTATAAAATATACTCAAAATGATCAACATGACATAATGGTTCAATAATAAATGTGATTTTATTGTATTGATAAAACACATTAAAACCTTTAGCTAGGAGTATTTGGTATAAATTTTATGATATAAGGACTCTATTTTGAAATAATACTTAGTATAAGTCTATAGTTTAAGGTCAATTATATTTAAATAAAATGTCATGGGGACCTAAAATTATATATTTAGACTAAGTTTATTTTGCATATACTCAGACCATATGACCATTTCCATATTTTGAGATTTGAATATTTTTAGTGTTTGAATGTCTCTTAAGCACTTCTGTTAGCCTGTAAATCCATTTCTATTCCTTATAGAAAATTTTTGGAGTGTATTTTGACCCAGATCATAATAATTCATTAGCTTAAATTTTATGGTCTCATAGACATCAAATACGTCCTCATAGATGTCAAATGATGGTTGCATGAACATCAATTTTAAGCTAGTGAAGCTTTTAATTTTTTGGATTAAAGTTGATAGGCATGTAGAAATATGTCCTCATGGACATCGAATGATGGTTGCATGAGCATAAATTTTAATCTCATAAAATTCTTTTGGAATAATGTAGGAGTGCCATTTGTCACTTCCATAGGGCCTCCCAATATCTTGGATTTAATTTAATCCATCAAATCAAAATCTATGATGAAGCATTAGCCATCGATTATGATCTAAGAGCTTGCTTCTGATTGGTTGTTTTGTTAGGCAAAACTAATTTTCCTTTCATCATCAAATGTAAGGGTGTTGTGTGTCAACCATTTTGGCCATTTATAGTCCCTTAACTTTTCAATTGTGCTCCTCTCTATATCATTGAGTCTTTGTAATGAAATGAAGACCATTGATTATGATCTAAGAGATTGAATATGATTGGTCCAATGAGTTATATGTGGGATTATGTTAGGATTTCTTCATGTCATTTGATCAAAAGGCCACAAGAATGCACAAACTGTCAGATCATCAAAGATGTATGTTATTTAAGACAAAGCTTGGGTTTTCCTCACTCCATTGGATCAAATGACATGATAAAGTATGGGCCATTAGATCCTAAAAGATGTAAGGAAGTTAAGTCAGGACATCAGAGATATAAAAGGCAAAAGCTTAAGGTGATAAGACTAAGGTCTTGATTATATTAAAAAATACATTGGGGCCATAGGATTAAAATTTTAGGCTATGTTAGGAAACATTAAAATGACCTTGTAGAATAAATAGTAGTTAGGCATTCATAGGAACTTTTAAATGGGGAAAAATAACAAAAAGGAGGCCAAACATTTTAAGTTAAGTTTTAGTTTTTGTTGAAAAACATGACTAAGCTTAAAACATGAGCTTTATCCTTAGGTCCCAAAACAAAATTTAAAAAGGGTCCCACCAATATGGTTCATGCCATTATTCAAATTTAAATTGAGGGTCTTGGCTAGGGTTTTGAAACATGAAATTTTTAGGGATAAATGCCATAGAACCTACAATTAGATCAATAAAAAACCATTTATTAATGATTTTAGTCCAAATTAAAACCAAAACAAAACCAAGTAAGCTTGCCCTTAATAGAGTAGATGATATTCAAACTTTATAAATGACCCTATCATGCTAAATTTTCATGTTCAAACTTTAGGGTTTCTCTAGGGTCCTAATTTTTAAAAAAATGGGGGTATGTTGGTCCCAACACCTGGGTCGACTATTAGGTCATCCCACATGATAAAACTCATTTGTACTTGATTTCATTGATGGATTATCCATCAGTGATGTGCTTGAGTTATTTGTTAGCCTTCCTTCTATGGTTTCTAATGTGGTACCTAATGTACCCATATATCCACATCCATTCCCTCTCCAATTTTTGGATATCATGCATGACCAATCCATGGTCTTACACACCATGGTATGATATTTGATATCTTGACTAACACTCCTCCTCCTCCTATTCCTCTTAGGTCTCTCATAAGTCATACCCAAAATATAGGCATTACTATAGGATCTATTGGGTATGGGAGTCCAAATTACCATAGAAAGTGGTCCATTGGTTATGACTCTTCCCAATAGGTATAGTGGCTTATGATCCACTTTAGATCCATCTTTTGTGCTAAGATTACCTAACTTAGCCAAATCATAATAATATATACATAAGTCTACCACATGATCTCTCCTCATGTGACTATCTAAAGTGATGGCATGTGGGACATAGACTATGCTACGTAGTCCTATCTATATCTAGTAACTTGAGGTAACCTATCATCAACCACATGGGGAAACCTAACTGGCCAATACATTTGGAACCTCTCATATATCCATGAACTTAACAACACCACTAGTCTCATCATCTTATACCATCTAAAAAACATCCCACACATATCATAGACCCAGATGACAGACTTAAAATAATAAATCACTCTATAATCTAACATAGACTGGCACAATGCTATCACATACAATAATATTATATCATTTGAATTGTGATGTAACACTTGTATTGTCATAATTCCTATCATAACATTTTATATATCTAGAATATATGAAATATAAACATTGAATAAGCTCATCCTTAGCTCTAGATAGATCTTATTTAATCCCATCACCTAGCTAGAAAAGGCTCGTCTCTCCTCTAGATCATGTAGTGACCCTATCATCACTGGTGTCCCTCATATAGGTAGTCCAAGCAAATCATGGAATCCTCCAGTGTGATACCTACCTCTATGGTATTCCCATACACCACCCATTAAAAAATGTTGGTCAACCATTCCCATGCTCTAAGAAACATGACAACAAGATCATATCTTAGTAGATGCATCTCATCTCCATGATTCCTCCCAAGCCCAATACAATCAATCTTGCTCTATCCACATTTTTCAACCACCCTAACAAATTAGGTATCCCTAAGGCATCAATCAATCACAAAAATATCTATCACCTCTACAAAATATCAGACAACAAAGGATGTACTAGACCTCCATGTCATTTATAATCAAAATACATTCTTATAGAATTCACAAAAATAAACTAGTTTACTTCATTTTTAGCCACCTTGGCCTTTTTTAGTACTAAGTTGGCCCATATCTAGTTTAATAGTACTACATTAGTCACTCCTAATCTCTACAGAACTAAGTTAGCCACTTAATACTAAGTCAACCCACTAGTTTTTCACCTAACCAACTAAGTCATCCACTTACTATTAAGTTGTCCCACTATTTTTTCTTCTCTTCTACTAATTGCATTGACCTAGTCATTCTTGTTCTTTCACTACCATGACTTTTTACCTAAAATTGTCATAAATGCCTTGGTCATTCATTAGAAAAATTCCTTATAACCCAATACCCCAATTAATCCCCAATGCCCCTAAAACTTTCCTAAGGTTCATTATGGTATCTATATTTTTCGTAATAATCCAATTTCTATAAATTACTCAATTTTAAATAAAAATTATCAAAATTCTAAAAAAAAATAGTTGCTTACCTATGTTGTACTCATTATGGACACATTTCATCCTCCCCATCT
Organism: Torreya grandis; assembly: GCA_037957365.1. Taxonomy (NCBI): domain Eukaryota; kingdom Viridiplantae; phylum Streptophyta; class Pinopsida; order Cupressales; family Taxaceae; genus Torreya; species Torreya grandis. The sequence goes on along the minus strand of JARHVA010006556.1, from coordinate 182,783 downwards.
CAGTTGTCATCTCCCCACCATCCTCACTCTTTAAATATCTCACTCATTTTATCAAATATCTATATTATTCTTAGAAAATAAAATAATGATATATAAATTATTTTTCACCCTATTTATATTCACTATTTTAAAAATTGTTTATCTTTCAACAATTTACAATCAAATTTCTTATTTTGCTTATATCATTTTCTCTACTAACTCTTTTTCAAAACCGTAAAATATTATAGAATCCTAACATCATATAAAAAAAATTACACTATTATATGTACATGTTTAAGAAAAATTAATTTTTTATTCTTTTTCACTCATCTCCATAGGTTTTCCTAATGTTCTTCACATTACATACCTTCACATTTTTAATATCTCCTTATTTATCTCAAGAAATAAGGTAATTACATGTTTTTTCTATAATTATGTCATTTAATTTATCTTATTTTCTCTCTACTATACTTTATTCAGCTTCAACATTATGTGTCATTATGTTCTTTTCCTGAAGTACCATCCTGTGTTTCACCTACATGACACATATGAACTACTAGTGGGGCATATGTATACACCTAATATTTTTAACCTTTATAAAATATTGATGATTTATATCTTGAAATAAATTATGGAATCTTAATCTCTCTCATTTCATGCCTCAAGGGGTGTATCGAGAGAGGGGTGGGTAAACCATTGGTGCTTCACAAGATTATTGTCCCCTTTTACCACTTGCTATTTACACACTTATCTCTTAAAAACCATTCCCATAAAATATGCCTCCTATTTTTCACCCTTATATAGTCTTATACCACATTCATTATGCATTTACCTAACCTAAATCCCTTTTTGGTAGTTTACATAACTATGTTGGTGATATCAACACTATATTATTATTTACAAAGCTTACTAGGAACTAAGTTGTCCATGGCCAACATAATTCATTACCTTGATAGATTTCTCAATTTGAATACAATGTTGATGGGGTTGACCTTGTTAGCCAAAATTTTTGGAATGGTTTAGGGCTAAATCTACCTATATAAACACATTCATTTTACTATTTCTAAGAGAAGAGAAGAAGAAGTAAGATATATTATGCATCTGCTTATCCACCATTCTACTTGAGGATCAAGCTTAGGGTTTCATAATTTCTTTAAAGATATGAACCTTGTCTTATACATAAGTATTTTGGATGAATTGATAGGTTGAGTAGCCTATAATTGATTTATCCTTGTCATCCTTACATACCACTACAACCTCTTGCAAAACACCTTGGCCAAGGGAGAGATTGAGGCTTGGTGGGTTCATCTTCAAAGGTAAGTATTCCTAAATTTATTTATCCTTTGTAAGAGTAGATAGATATGCATTTAAATTATCCTCCATGCATTAGGATTTCATATACATTGATGTGAGGATATGACTTCTATTGATGTTTAATTTTATTATTTATTACCCCCACTTTGTGCCACAAGCTTTGGTGAGAATGACATTATACTTTTTCTTTACATGTTATTAGTTTAGTGAATATGAAAACATATGACCTAGTTAGGGTTATTTTAGAGTTTTCCTTGACTGTAGGCTTTGGAACCCTACCTATATATATTATTGTGCTAATATATCCCTTGGATATGTCTAAGAGATCCATATTGGTCATGACACTGATTATCTAATGTATCCCCAATTGGAAGTCTAATTAGGATCTATCTTCTCTGAGATAGGATTAATTTGTAGATATTATGCATTTAAAATTAGATACACCCTATAACTATATTTAACTTAGTATATTTTAACCATATTCCACCTCATGAAAACTAGTAGTAGAATCAATAACAAAATAAACATCAAAATCTTGACTAGATCCAAAAGTCTCAATTTTAGAAATAATCATCATATCCAGTAAATGATAAAAATGGGTTTGGTCAAAAAAATTAGAACCAAATACCATTACTTTCTTAATTTTTATTGTCTCTTTTTTATTATGATCATTCATGACACCCATGCCAATAAAAAGTATAAAAATTTCACCCAATGAGTTATTGAGAATTAATGACATACATTTTTAGACATTTATTGGGAAGTGTAAATCCAAATCCTCAACCTTACCAAATGGGTCTATGGTGCCTTAAAATTCCAATTTGTACATTTACAAAAATAATTTCCTAACCATAAATATAATTCACCATAAGATAATCTAGTAACTAACCCTTGCCAACTAGTATTTATGATTCCAAAGACTTGACCTCTACTCTAAAAAACCTCAATACAACCCCTTTCATAGGATCTCATGGGAATACCAATATGATAGTTGTCATTAAGTTTGAGATAGATGAGGATGCTAACATCATCACTCATACAATGGAGTATTAGCCATAAAATTCTCATCTCACGAATGTCTTAGATGTTTCACATTCAAGAAAAACCTAATCCATGGGGAATTATGACCTTATGACCAATATCACCAAAAATGTTTTCCACATTTCCGTTTTGGACCTAATTAATAAATATCATGTCTATCATTTGACATTGATTTATTCCTTAGGTTTTAAAAAAATGGCTAATTTTACCCAAAATTTTGAAACACATAAAACATATAGATTCTAGATATGCATCCTCATGGGAAAGATTCTAGGGAAGATGGTTATTTATTTTACCTTATGTTCCTACCTCCTAATGTCAAAAATGATATAATATGATTTCATGTTGTATACCTATAAGTGTGGATCTATATTAATTATGTTAAATTATCAATGGTCGATGATGGGGTTATTGTAAACATATTCCATTTCTCATTTATTTAAAATAGTTTCTATGGAGAAAATAATTATTCCACAAATAGGAACACATTTTGAGGCTATGATATCCTCATATAAAATTCAATTGGGACCATATAACTACCTGTCACTTTGGGACCCAAAAAATTTATTACTAAATTTTCTATCATAAATAAGGACATAAATTATAACATGATTATAGGGAGGCCCTAGATACATAGGATGAAGGAAATTACCTCCACTCTCTTCCAAGAAAACATATTATTATATATAAAAAAGGATTTTATTGCCAAAGTTATCTAAAACCATTTGATATCCATAATGAAAACATCAATAAATATGCATAACTTCACATTGACTATCACTTGTCTCACAACGGGTTAGTAAAGCCTTCTATACCTTTCAAAGAAAAAAATCCCATAAAAAGCATTAATTATGTCCTAAAATTTAATTATAAAGTTCTAAAATCCTCATTCAATTAAAAATCCCAAGGAAAATGGAATATATATAATGGAAAAATGGATGAAAATAAAATTTCAATGATACCATCCATCTCAACCAAGTCAATGGATAAAATCATTATCATACTAGAGAAGGATAAACATATCATGCTTCCATTTGACCCACATAGGTTCAAGACCTATAATCATTATATACCTCTTATTTATAATCTATTGATTCCAAAATTGAATTCCATCATAGTGGCATGGTATAAGTCTTGGGGAGTGAAATAAAATATCAAATAGAGCCTTATTATTTTCCTTATTAATGAAGTAAATTGATGTCACGTTATAAAGGGTAAAATTTATTAAAACATTGGGTTAGATAGTGAAACCATTGATCATCCTCTTCCCATCAAATGATTAAATAAAAAATTCACACTTTAGCTAAAAATAATGTATATGTTAACATTAGGTCAGAGGAAAAACCAAAAAATATTAATCTTGGATATTCTCTCATCTAAGGAATTAAAATACCATAAAAACATCTTGCTAATTTTTCATAATATTTTAATTTCCTCCACTCAAATATGAAAATATGTATGAAAATGATCATGCATTAAAATGAATACCATAAGTACCATAATAAATTTCATGAGCACCCTATATAATTCTATGAAATTATCCTAAGACTCAAAATCAAAATTGATATAAATAAAGGAGTAGATAAAAAAAATTAGATCGAATTGGTTAGGCTCATATTTGGTAACAAAATTGTCCTAGAATGGAGATTTTTATTTATGCACCTTAGAGGGTATGTATTTTGATGAATCTATGAAATATTTTCACATCAAATGTTACTTTATATAAGTCACACATCTCAAATTTCCCTCTTTTGATTAATAAAATCCTTATTTTCATTTTTTTGTTTTGTATTTTGGTTATTTTCATATGATAATTATCTAAATACAAATCTACATGATAAAAAAATTGAGTGCATCACATCCATTCATATCTTCCCCATTACCCTTTTTTATCTTATAAAAATAATCTCAAAATAATAATAAAATAAGAGTCTTGATTATATATTATGGGTCTTATACACCTCATTCCCATACAACTTCTTGTAATCTTAGAGAATATGGCCTACAACCTAGTCTATAAGCTTATCCATGTGAAATCCTCTTTTCAATCCCCTCTAAGAAAATATACTAGCATGTTATAACAAGGTAATATTACCCACCTAATTTTATCACTGGTGATGAGCCCTTTCATATTACTAGTTTCATGGGGACAAAAAAATTTAACTTCCCTCCCCCCTCCCTTAAAAAAAATTATACATTTAAAAAGATCAAGCATAGAAAATTAAGAATCAATTCATCATCTCTTGTTCTTTTCTAGTTTTTGATGTTTAACCCTCACATGTTTTATATTAAGGTAAAAATAGGTTTTAAAGGGACCCCAAAACCCTGAAACAAAGGACAAAAGATATAACAATAACGTCCATAGGTGAAACCTATCACCTACATGCTAAGTAGTATCAAAAATAGGTTTTATAGGGACCTAAAACCACAATACAAAATCATCAAAAGATAAACCCCAGGTTTTATAGAGACCTGGAAACTCCAGTGTGAAAAGAAAACAAAGAACTACATAATGAAACCAGATATAACATCCAACTAAAGGGACCAGGACTGTAAGAACTCAAATATCTTATTCTTCTATTTCCAAAATCATCTTCACCACTTCCTTTCCAATCATAGCAGTTTCTTATATAGATATAGCCACCGATGTAGCAACCTCTTACATTGCTTTCTTCCTTGAGCTTTATCTGGTTCTCTTGCTAGGCCCCTCCAAGGATTTAATTTCCTCATTTGCTTGTCTTCCAATGTTCATAGTGACTGCACATATGCTAGAGTTACCTCCTCCATCTTCATTCTTCTTTCCTTAATGAGCCCCCTTAGATTGTTCTCATAGTCTTTAATTTTGATAGGTATACCCCTCATTTTCATTTCCAGATTATTGTTTTTATTTCAATCTGCTTCTTGATTACGTTCCAATATTTCCATTTTCTTCTTGAGGCCCATTATCTCCTTATATATCCACCAGTCAACTTGAAGGATAGTGTTTGCTTTGAATTTGACCAAATTCATAAAGGGATGCCTCCTGTCATTCTACCCTACATCACTTAAATCTTATGTGTTCTCTTTTGCATCATTTAACCCTCACATGTTACTAGCTATATGTGGTTAAATTTTTTTGGAGAGGCCCTTACTTGACTACATATAGTCTTTGGTGATAAGTTTATATGTTTTATTAGTCACATGAAATGAAGTGTAATGGGTCAAAAAAATAAAAGCAAAAGAAAAATTAAAAAATGGATATAATTTTCCAAAATTTATACATCAATAAAACATGTAAAAAAACTTTAGATGTCTATGCTGAAAGGATATCCTCAAATTTTAACAAATTATTCCTTAATTGGCCATAGTTATATTTAATTTTAGATAAATCCAATGAAAATGATATTTTCTCAGCTTGACTAAAATTATAATTATTCCACGACCCATAAATATTAAGTTAGTTTTGTATTACTTAATATTTTTTTGATGAGTATGTTTTATTATTTCACCCTTTCCTATATCCTATTTCCCATTCATTCCTTTCTACATAACAATATCACCTCATTACGTGGACAGACTAACATGATCATTTCCTAAAAAATAACCATTATTACATTCATATTTGATCACATGTTAAATTTTCATACATTATATTATAGCTTTAAAATATAATCACATCCATAACATTTTTCAAAAATAAAATATCCATAACATTCATTACTTTCCTCTCTATTTATGGTGTAAAAATTAAAATTTAGAATTTAAAATAATAATAATAATAATATGATATAAATATATTCAAACCCAAAAATGGATAGTATTTATAAATATTATAATGTTTTAAATACATCAATTTTTATATACAATTACATCCACAATGAGATGGAAAGTGTGGCTAAAATCCAAAAAGTATCAAAAAGAAACTAGAATAGATGTTCAATCATCCATGCTTTTAGACAAACCCTAAACTAGAGTTTCCAAGGCTCATAATCCTCCTCATTTAATATCCCCTAGATGAAAAATTAGGAGGAAGCTTGATCCATATACCATGTCTCGTATATCTAGTCCCAACTATGGGAAGCCTCCCCTCATATGATCTTCTTTATCTAATAAGTACACCTTATCACTGCAACAAATAACTCAAACTATTTTCATGAGAATCCAACCCAAATACCTTAGACAAAAACACAATTATCTCTACCCTATGTTTAATAATATTTTATTATTTATTTTAGGTAGGATCAAACACGTTAAAATGGCAAACCATGCTAGAAAGTATACTCATGTCCATAAATATCTACTCCATGTTGAGGCCAAAAGTCATGTGAAACAAGTCCACTAGAGAATATAACATCAGTGTGCTCCACTGCATCATGGAATCTAAAAAAAAATCACAAACTAACATATATTATAAATATAGTTAAAAATTAAATAGTTTAACTATGGTAAAATATTAAATAACATTTTGGCTTACATATATCCCCCTATGCTAGTCAGGTTCCAAGTCCCTAGTGAAGCTCATATTCACCTTTTATTCATCCTCTATAGTGGAATAATATCTTAAGCAGACATATCCCTATATATAATCCTACTCTTTCATTCCATCCCTCTCCTATAGCCACTATTAGGTTTTGTGGCTATAGTTGTGGTTAGTACTGCTACTATTTTTGATCCTCACATGGTGGCCATTTTTCCACCTAGAATTTTGGTGTAGCATCCTATCTTACACCTATTAGTCCTACTACTTATTTTTTAGTATCATATCCTCCTCCTTTTATTATCATTCCACTATCTAATATAATTTTATAAGTATTTAGCATCAGTGGTTTCCACCGTATCTTCCCAAGTTATGAAAATATAATCTATATCTTCCTTTTGTATAAACCTTAGGGGATGGGTAAATTAGATACATAGTATATCCAAAATTACTATGGCACCCTATCTATGGGGTGTAACTCAACATATATCAAAAAGGTTTGCACTCTTAAAATCAATTATAGTGATGGTCTTGTCCCCTCACTAGCCCACCATGCCCACATATGGTATGGATTTCATGTCTCCCCTTGTCCATGTTTAAACTACTTGTGTCACTTTTTATAATAGTGCCATACATATCCATATATAATCCTTGATGGATATTGTATATCCAATCTTAAACCATCTTTAATTAAGGAATATTTGTTAAAATACCCAATATAAGATGAGAGTTATATGCCTAATAAATATTTCTACCAACCAATAAATTTGATATAGTTATCTATAAGTGTAAGAGAGCACATTATTTTCCCAAGAAAACCTTTGGATATGCCCCTCACAATCAGATCCTATATGTAAAGGATATTTTATGTCCCCTTTTCCCTAACAAACTTCAAGGCCAAAATCCTACTGATCACCTTACAAAGGGTAGGGATCACTTTCCTTTCAATCCCAACTACAATGATACCCTAATTCACACCCACATTGAATGTGTCTACATTGCCAAAATAGTCTACCCATACCTAGGCCTATGATTTTACTATGGACTCTCTTTGCATCATTTTCCTTCATATAACTAGTAATCTTATATTCTTACTTATGTTAATTAGAGTGATAATCCACTCCCTTGGTGCTTGTGGGAACCATAAAGTGTTCTAGATGGATTCCTAATATGTGAATATGTCACATAGAAGTATGTTATCTAGGGAAACTATCCTCACTTTTGAAACTCACCAAATTCTCATTTTATCCAATATCAAAATAAAATATTTTGTAAGCAATTTAACGACCCTAAAAAATCACTCATTCTCTATATATCTACTAAATAATATGTATCCCTCATGTAATCATAAAATAAGAGCTATATTAGTTAATTTTCCTTAAAAATGTCACCAACCTATGCTATATGAAAACTAGCACTATGTGTAGGTGGTGGTTTTGAAAATATCATCTTTATAGAATGGAAATTACATAATCATTATTAAATTTAAATATATTAAGTATTTTGTATATTTCATGTAAATTACATAACCATTAGTTTGAATGCATAAATATTGATTTAAAAATACTAATGGTTTCATCATGTAACTAATTATTTATCTTATCATTTCCCTAACTCTATAAAATCACCAAAACACTCATAATTTCTACAAAAATTCAAAAAGTTTAACATTTTTCTATAATCTACAATACCACAATCACATTCCAACTCAAAATTTGAATTTTCATTAAACCTAGGGTTTTGTACAAAAAATATCAAACCTATGTTTTTGGTTCAAAAATAAAACTAACTCATCTATGCATGTAGTCCAATTATTACCACATTTACTCCTACCATATTCCCCTCATACTATTTTATTTGCCTATTTTATTGAGAAAATATATCACATGAAATATGGACATCAAATTTGATAAGATCAGAATGTGTATACAATGACCTATGATTGACCTTTAACTATCATATCTAAATATATAGACCTATAAAATGTAATAAAGTAGAGCCCATTAAAATTATTGAAATTAGGATATGACCAATGGATAAGATAAACTTGTGAAGTGGAGAAGCTAAAAAATATGCCAGGAGAAAGGGTTCTAAAGCCTCTAAGAAATCAACACAAAGAAAAACCCCTAACTAGGTCTCTAGTTATAAATTAATCAAATATCATAATTAATCATTGTAAGTAAGCATAGGAAATGATCCATGGTAGTAAAATGGGGACCTAGACTACTTAAGGTGCATAAATGGAAATTTCAATTAATTCTGTGGCCACACTAAGTTTAAGTATTGATATAATTCAAATAATGATACATACATTCATTAACCAGTAAATTATGCATCTTATATATATTAAAAAGGAAATATCTAGGGTTAGAATATACTTACCTTAAAAATATATGTCAAGCCTCAATCTCTCCCTTAGCTAATGGTGCTTCGTAAGAGGTTTTTGTGTTTTTAAGTATCTCAATGGATAAATCAAGATCTAGGATAAAATGACTCTTCATATTCCATCCAATATTTCATATAATAATATTTTAACCCCAGGATAAGATATAAATAATAAACCCTCCAAATGTAGACATAGGTCATAAGTGCGAGCAATAGTAATTGAAAATGAATGTTGATCTCTCTTGGATTGAAATGGTGACTTATATGTATAGTTATGGATGACCCTATCCCACCTAAATATTTATTAGACAATATTTACCACCTTTATTTCATTATAAATAGGTTGAATAACCTTGAACTAGGTCATCTAGGTTGATCTAGTTACAACAAATTCATCAGAAAGTTTTGAAATACATTGATTTGATCGATGTAATTGGAATGGGATGGATAAAAGTTATAACTACATCTATTAGGCTAACATAGCATGAAAATATAGGTATTGACATATTTTAATGATACCATATGTAATTATATATCTTAGGGGATCGAATCTAGGGAAGCTAGAATGGATATGTGAATGCTAGATAAATAATAATGTCTCTTGAAGCACCATCTATTTGACCACCCCTTTCTTAATACACCCTTTAAGGTGTGCACTTAGAGATATTGAAACTTTACATGTTTCTAAAAGAGATAAATCATCAGAAAATGATAAATTTTTAAAATATTATGTGTATACATATGCCCAACCCAAAGCTCATCACATTTCACCAGAGTGTAATATGGTATGGTGTTTTGGGAAAGAACAAATAAACACAATAATTGAGATAAAAAATTAAGTATAAATAATAAATTAATTGAAAGTAATTAAATTTTAAATACACACCTTAAATTACCTTTTTATTGTTAAAATAAATGTTTTGTGTGTAATAGATGTTGATAGTGCCTAGTGTGTAGAGCATAAGGAAGACCTAGAAAGAAGAGAAAAATATAATTTTTTGAAAAAATATTTTTTTATCACTAAAAAATTATCTATCTTTCTAGGATTCTAATTATTATTTTGGTTTTTGAATAGGGCATATGGAAATAAGGATACAATAAAAATATAGAATTTATCGATAAATAACTAAAGGCTGATTTTTTTTTAAATACTATAAAAGGGTAAGTTACAACTCATTTGTTTAATTGATAGTTTTATAAAATAGAGCTTAGGTACATGACTGATATAATAGTTAATTTTTTACAAATTTTTATTTAATTTTTATTATATCTAGTTTATTTTAGTTTTTGGATAGAGGACTAATTATTTCTATATTTTTTGGTGTTTTATAGATTCATTGGAGATTATGGAGACTATTATATGCTATAAGGTTACCAAATTTATTGGAATGGTTTCCTACATTTGATTGAGCATGTTTCATGACATTTAGATTTGATAGTATTATGGAGATGTAGTATATTCCACTTAGTCTATATTTATTCACCATGTTCATAAAAGCATGTGAGAGACTAACTAATACCTTATAGAGGGTGGTGGACAAGGATATCATCAAGGACATAGTCACTATAGTTTTCTATTATAGAGGGTAGTCTTAGGCCTCTCTAGGTAACATATCATGTCCTCATGACTAAAATCAACATTATATTTTTGTTTTTACTATGTATCATTATGTATATAATTTTTTTGACTTATATATATATATAGAGAGAGAGAGAGAGATATATAAATATGTTTCATTATGACTCATGGAGGTTATCTATTGATGTATTTTATTTATATCACATATGATTATGATATCTTATGATATATAAAAATGTATAGCATATGTTTTATCATTTTCTTGTAAATGTGAGAAAATTCATGGTTAATAAGAATGAAAAATGAAAAATGAAAAAAAAATTGTAAATAGATAGAAAGTTTGAAAAATAATCAAATGAATGGTAACAATAAATGTAAAATGCATCACAAATAATGAGATATGTAAAATAATATAATTAAATTTAATTAAAATGTTAAATTTAAATTAAAATATGTAAATTAAAAATAGCACAATCCAAAAAAATTATAAATAAGCAAAGAAAATAGTGAGAAACTTAAAATAAATAATTTTGATTTAAAGTTTGTGTTAGTGTGTCATGGAAGAGATTATGAACATAAAGTGACTTGTGAATATAGGTGATAATGTGTCTATGATAAAATCCTAGTCCTATCATAGGTATTATACTATAACACAAAATATAAGTCAAGAGGCATGACAAGGTGGGTATTTTTGGGGAAATCTTGGTCCTATCCAAGGTCTTATACTGAAACTCACAAAACTAAAACTAAAAGGTGTAATTAAAAATTATGATCAAGGGTGTGATTATAAAGAAGTGATATTTATCAAGGGGAATATTAGTGATGATTGGAAGTGAATAAGGAGAGTAAATCATTACACATGTGATAAAAAAATCATTGTTCATGATTAGACACACTAAACAAGTATGATAGTGCTAATGATTATTGACATGAAGGACCCATGACACTCCAAATAGTGAATGTAAAACTTGGCATAATAAATGAATTACATAGATCATATCATGAATGCTATTTATTGCAAATTAAAAATGGACCTACCTTTCTATAATGTGTTCTTTATTACTCATGAAGCCTTATATATTCATCAATATATAATGAATATTGGGTACATGTGTAAGAAATTAGGTGGTTTTATATGATAAAATGTGACCTCCTATCCCATTATATAGGCATACCATATGAAAATGGACCTTGGATATATTATGAGGCTAATAATGGAGATTAAGAATCAACTATAATAATATATGTGCCAATAGATCATATATTTTAATGTGATCTAACTTTTAATATTGTATTTTTTTTTATCATTACCTGTTATTTATTTTATTATATGGATTTTAATTTTTTATGTATTTTTATATTCCTCATCCATAAAAATTTGGATAACCAATGATGAGTGAAATAAGTGAAAAATAAAAGAGATCTTACACTTGATCATTAGAGAAGATTAATGAAGACCATGGTATGAAAAAGTTTCTAGACTTAGTCATAAGTAAGTGTGAAATACCAAAATTGACCCATGTATGCTTCTAATGAAGGGAAGTACAAAGGAAACATGAGGCTCATAAAATATTAATTGATGTAATGAGTGGTATAGTGATGGTTATACTTGTATCAAATCATGTGTAAATTATTGTAATGATAAATGACATGGCCTATATTGAATATATCCAAGTCACTTGGAGGATATACTATCTTACCAAAGTGATAACACAAGTAACTATGAAATTAGTGATCATATCCAAAATAGGGAGATTAAGAAAATGAAATTGAAGCATTATAAAGAGGACCTAGAGGAGTTATCCAAGTTATAATTTTTTAAACAAATATAGTAAGTATAATGAAATAAACCATAATATAGATAGGATGTCATACATGTAAAGTAATTGTGAAAATGATATAAACCACAAGGCATCACAAATGATCATAATGAAATGTAAATATCAAATCAAATAATATGATAATGTGTATAATAATATGATATGTCACACAAATATGTGATCACAAATGATTATATATATCCTGACATACATCATCAATTATATTTATTAAGTCCCATTATAACTAAAATCTAGATTTGATCACGGTCTTATCTATATTTAAATATAGTCATGTGAGAGAATTTTTACCCATGATCTCTATAGAGAATGTAAGATAATGAGAATAATAAGGAGGTGTACATGGTATCTCATGTGAGGGATAATCAATAATATGAACTTTCACTAGGATATGGCTAATATACTCTGATTTATGAGAATGTGTGGGTATAGGAAAAGATCAATCCTTCATCTTAAAATGATCTTGATGATGTTATTGAAAAGGTGAAGGTGTAGGTTATGGAAAATCATGAAAATTATGTTGGATTACTCTACATATGTCTATATGATGCATATTACATTGATGTCAAAGGCAACAAAATTCCACACAATTGGGAATATATTATATATATCTTAGTAGATTGTAATCTCTCTTCATTATAGTGGTGTGTTATCTTATTATGCATCACATCAATGTAGTTTTGAAGCTATCATAAATACATCTAAGTATGGATAATCATATCTTGTAAAAAATAAGTGTGCTTAGAAGTAAAGAAGCTGGGAGATATCCTATTTACCATAGGAATAGAGATCTAGTTTTGTTGTTATGCTAATAATATATAGTATGATTTAAAATATTTGGCCCAAAGACTAGTTATCTTATGAAACTCACAATATGGATCATATGCCCATTGTCTAGGTGAAGGATCATATATTGGCATGGGTAAAACATCATCAAGTAAATAATCATGATCCATACATATATGAGTAGGATCCTAAGTAGGATATGTATATGTAAGATATAGACTTGATGCATGTTGAAGTAATGTAGACAACATATATAAGGGAAGGTTCCTCGAAGGATAATAAAATATATAAAAGTGGTAAGGCCCCATCATGGCATGATAAAGGAGTACACTCATAAGAGGTCCAAAGGTGACTAGAGTATAATGGGTAGAATATGGTACCTACTCCATCATAAACCTATGAACATCAATTAAATAATAAATAATGTCAGGTGTAGTAGAAGGAGAAGGGACTGCATATACCAAATGAATCCTATGTACATGTAAATCAGTCTCATAAGAATGTTATAAAGAAGATTGATAACAAAGAATATTTGTATCCTTGTCTTGATCATAAATATATAATAATAGTGCATATATGGAATAAACATAATCATAATCAAGTGCATGAATATCACTATATAGGGAATCAATTATTTTATTAGTTGGATAATAATGAGGTTTTGATTGTTTAGGATTGACTTTTGAGGTGGGAATTTTGTCAGTCAATTTCTAGTGAGAAAGAGGTCTCAAAGAAGAGGGTAACTGATCAATAATTTTATGATGGAGATATAAGGTTTTTATTTAAAAATTTATCTCATAAAAATTATAATCACCATAATCTAATATATTAGGAGGTATGTTTCCACAAGTTCATGATGTCTATTGTAACTACAACTAAAATTAATAATATAGTTAAATCATTGATTTTAACCAAAGGGTATGTTAGGCAAGGGTTCAAGGGTAGGCATTTTAAAATCATAAATATATTCTAATTATTCAAAATTAAAAGCATTAGTATCATATCTAATATTGTATATAACACTAGTATGGATAAATTTGACATGCTACCATGTTGAAGAAGTAATAAATATCATGTAATGTGTCCAAGGTCATCCAAGTAAAATGTTATAGGATAGAGGAAAAATAAAAATCATAACTTTAACTCTAACTATGATGGGGTTACTATGATTTAGATCCAAACACAACCAAGAGGAGTAATTTGTCTTTTATCATATCCTTGGCATGTACTTTTGATCAAATTAAGATTGCATTCAAAGTATCCAAGAGTCTTAAAGAAGTCAAGGGAAGTGATAATTTTTTTTAACTCTTTATCAATCAAGTCATGTTTGAATTGAATATGACCCATATCGACACTCATGAATAAAGGAGGATATTCAAAATGATGTAATATTTCATTAGGAATCATATAAGCTATAGGAAATTTAAGTGAAAGAGAAGCATCAAAGGTTTAATCAACTTCTATGGACATTTCTTCCAACTGTTAGAGAATATTATCCTCATACATAGATAAGGTAGATTCTTACCCACATGTGGAAGTCAGGGGATATTAATCTAATTCAAAATTTTCATTAAATTAATATGATGATGAGTATAATTCCTCATAAGTTAAAGAAAATTAATTTTATAGTGAAGGTGATAAAGTTCTACAATGGGATCCTACACATCATAAATTGAGGGTATAGAACTAGAATGCAATAATGGTGTCTACTGCTAAATTAATTTAGATAATGGAGGATTATAAGTACATTTAAATGGAGATGAACCATGTTATTTTAGTTTTGTGAATGTAGTTTGACCTAGTAGATCAAATGAATTTAATATGTTTGGTATATTTTTTTAGACACGAGGACTATAAATTGCATGTATCAATATAGTCAATGTAGTAGCAATAATATAAGAAATAGAAAAAAAATACATAAGCTAGTTGATATAATTTTTTTCATAGGAAGACTAATAACTACCTATATCAATCTGGTCAATGTAGTAGAAATAGGAGAATAAATAGAAATAGAATGCATTGACCTAGTTGATATAGTTTGTTTGGATCTTGTAAAACTAAACTTCATAAAACTCATAAATGTACTTTATTATAATTTAGTTGATGATATAAAGTTGGATAAAAAATAAAAAATATAAGGATGAAATATAATAGATCATATTGTGTTAGCTGATACAATTGAAGAAATATTTTCAAATTGGATCGAAGTGGTCAGTATAGTTTTAATTATTGGAATTATCGGTGACTATATCAAGTTGATTGATGCATTTATAGGCGATGATTTGGTAGTGAATTATGCATATTGAATATCTATAATAATATATGGATGTGTGTCCTACATAGTTTAATAAGTGGGAAAATATTTATAAGTAGAATGTGGATAGGGGTTATTGTAGGACACTATATAGATTATGTTATTCATGTTGACCACTTTTTTAGCATTGGTTAAATAATGAGGATCAATCACAAGTTTAAAAATATTAGAGGAATTAAAATGAGTATATTGATGATTTAGAAGTGGGTCCTTATAGATGATAAGGTGAACATTAGCTTGATTGAGATCATCATGCTTAACTTTGGAATCATGGGATTTAGCTACCTTTTCATAGGCCTATTGAAGTTAACCAATCATGATTTCATGATCAAAATTGGGACCAAGGATAAAATCAATGGAAAAGTTTCTAAGTTCCCTAAATTTTTCATGAGAATGTCCCCAACTTACATGAAACTAGAAAAAAATTTATGGATTATACCCATATTTAGTAGGTGAGTAAGGTCAAGTTCTCTTGCTAAAGGTTTATGAATATGTTTTTGAATTTCTACTAAGGAAAGAGGTTTATAAACATAAACATTGTTTAAATACGATGATGAGGAGGGAGGAGGTTGGGATGGAATTTCCATGAATGATGTGTATATAATAATAAGTATTTGTAATACCATCACTGGTAGCATTATTATTTTTAGATCTCATAAGCATACAAGTGATCGAGATAGGTTGTGAAGGCTCAAAATTTATTATGAGGAAATATTGATACTTATCTTGGTTAATAACTTCTTCCAAATATTTTGAATAGAAAGTCTTAACTATATATTATATTTTAGGATGGATAACATTGGTAAACAAAGGGAATAGGTTATCTTCTAACATGTTGTGTTTGTCTTTTTTAAACAAGGCCTTCTAATGCTTAATGAAAGTCTAGGAAATTTTATATTCTACCTATTTAAAACTAATGAAATAAGCTCAATTAATTTTATTAAGATCATTAGTTTGGAATTATTGAACCAAGGAATCAACTAAATCTTATAAATAGGAGATAGTATGAGACTTAAGTTGATTTTACCAATCAAAAGTATGCCCTAAAAATGTTTTGTCTATAATTTTTGTATAAGTGAAAGTGTTAATCATAATCTAATATTTTTAAAGGTTATCTAAAGCTTTCAAATGTAAATTAGGATTGATAGATTCATTATAAGTTATAGTAGGAGTAATACCTCTAATGCTTATGTTTGAAATTAGGGAATTAATGGTTCACTTTGATGATGCTTCATGACTTTATTGAGAAATGAGGGTTAAGGAATAAGATTACCCTAGGCATATATAATGGGGGGTGGGGGAAATTTGGATTTTTCATTCCCCATGGAAGTTGTTTAGGATGACTTTACAATTTAAAAAGTTGATTTTAAAGTTACATGATCTTATTGGAATTATTAATTTTAAAGGTATCCATTTGATTCATTACTTTCAATAATATTTTATAACTATTTAGATTTTATTGACTAGTATAAGTAGATTGAAATTCACTAGTGATATCATTAAAATGAGTATTAATATTAGAACTTTGAGTATGCCCACTAGAGGAAAGACTTTCCATATTAGTGGTTATAACTAGCATACTAGAAGAAGGAAGAGAATAAGTTTTATATTAACTTTACCCAAATTCTATTGAAATAACATGTGTAGGTGAAGGGTGTCGACATCTTATATGGGGTATCATCATGAGGTTATAAATTAATGTAGGATACTTACCCCTATGTTGAAGTTTTTTTATTGATGAAAATGATCATTTTAAAAAAGTATTCAAGATCACTCTCATCCTCAACTATGGCCATGTGGGGAGGATAGTTATTAGGGTATATAGGTTTAGAGGTAGAGAGTGAATTATAATAATTTTTTCTAATAGTTACATAAATATTGATTTTTATCTTGGTTATTGATAATATTAAAAATAGATTTAGGAAATTTGTGGGAGTTAGTCAGATCCATAATATTATGTTAAATTCTCTATTTAGAATCATAAAATATGTAATTCATGATGGATTTTTAAAGTGAAAACTAAAATCGGTTAGAAAAACTACATAAAAATTAATTATATTGACCAACTCAATAAAGTAAGAAATTGAAATTGTATCAAAGTATTTGGTAGTTTTATAATCAATGAATTTTAAGATACATGTTATATTGAACATTTTGGTAGTTTGGTATAAATTTTAAGGCATAATTTCCAAGTGAAATAGATAAAAATCTTAAATGTAATTACATAGGTGGTAAAAAACAAAACAAATTATGTCAATTTAGTTGATAGAGTTTATTCAGAGAAGTTTATGAATATTAGTAAATAGATTGAATCAAGCCATTAAAAATAGTTTGAAGGATAAAGTATGAAAAATTATGTTGTAAATTAATTATATAGAGTTGTTTGATATAATTTCATAGACAAAGGGCTTGATATATAGTGAAATAGACCATGTCAAGTTGGTCGATTTAGTCATGGATGCAAACATATGAGACTATATCAAGTTGGTCGATACAATCTATAAATACAAGTTAATATATCAAGATGGTTGATGTATTATACAATCATAATATACTATATCAATCTAGTCAATGCAATCTGTAAACATAAGTAATTATAATGATGTTGGTTGTTGTTTTTATAACACAACACAAAAAATATCAATTTTGGTCGATGTAGTTATAACACACATCGTAGAATTGAACTGATATTGGTTGATATAGTATGAAAAAAAATGTAAAATATAAATAATCTATTTTAAAAAATAACTATTTTGCTAATTATTTTTTGAAGAAAAATCAGGTATATGTTATCATGATTTAACTTATTTATAGGCTCTCATAGATACTAACTCATTTATTGGATACTATTGGACTAATGTTTTAAATCATTAAATATGGAGGGAGTATCATGCGTATATCCCAATAATCCTATTATTAAGGGTAATATAAGAGTAACTTCCTAGTGCTAACCACTAATTAGTGCACTACAAAATCAAACAGATGGATGGCTTCCTAAAGTTCAATAAAAAGGGAATCTTGGTCATTCCTTTATACCATGAGGCACATGGAAATTAATGTTTGTTTTTAGCTTTATATTATGGATATGAGTATTGGGACAAGACCTTCATGCCATGATATTTATAAAAAATAAAAAAGTAATTGTAAATAAAACACTTTGTATCCCTCCACAATAATATTTAAATAGTTTGAAAATTGTTAGAACATAATTTCTAAGGAAAACTAAACAAATGTAAAATAAAGTTCAAAAAACAATATCAAAAATAAATTTATAGTATTAAGTAAATTATAATAATTAAATAGTCATGTTGAAATTAAAATGTGTGTGTATATTCAAAAAATAAAGGTTAATTTGCCTTGTTTATGCTTAAAAAATGAAACAAACATAATTATGTTAGTGCTAAACAATGTAGTTATACAAACATTTCAGAATTGTATTGATCAAATCAATAAAATCTATGTAAAATAGGGTTATAAGCAAAGATATAAAACCTAATTGAACATGTCAATTCATTTTTTTAACAATGATTGTGATTATAGAACTAAGTTGAGTAGGTTGATACAATTTAATAGAATTAAATTAAATAAATAAATAGTTCAAATAGATTAATACAGTTTAAATGACATAAAAAACTAAATTAGATAGTTTTATATTATTTTCTTAAAATAATTTGTAAATAGAAATGAAATGTAATTATATAGATATATGTCAATTAGATCAATCTAGTTTCCTAAAAATGTGGTTATATAAAAATAAATTAGCTAGGATGGTATAGTTGGTTGGATAAAATAAGAATGAGATATAAAATTAATAATACATCATACTAGTCAAAATAATTCACTAGGAAAAACATAGAAACAAAACTATGTCATGCTGTTCGATATGGTTTTTTGTAGGCAAAAATTGAGATCGAGCTATATCAACCTATTAAATATAGTTTGATGGTAGAGAAATAAAATATAAATAAATAAAATTATTTATTATATTTCACTATAGAGGTTAAAAAAATTAATATTTTATGTTTAGTTCACAATATTGTATGCAATGAGATAGGATTGACATGAAACTATCCTATCTAGATATCTGGACTCAAAGAACATAAATCAAGGAGAACCCAGTAATACTTAATAAAATTAGTATAGGACCAATGGATATTTTAAATGTATTAGGGAATAATATAAAATAATATGTCAAGAAAAAGGGTTTTAAATTCATTAGGTAATTAACATAATGACTGAGACCTAACTAGGTCTCTAATTATAAAGTATTCAAATATCATAGTTAAAAAATACAAGGGGATGTGCTAGAAATATATTAAAATGGGAAAGGAGAAATGGTAGTAAAATGGGGTCCTAAGCTATGTAAGGTGTATAAATGGAAATTTTTAGTAATACTATGAACACATAATGTTTAACTGTAGAGATAATTCAAACAAGGAGACATACATTCATTAACCAATAAATTATGGAACTTCTATCTATCAAAAAGGAAAGAGCTAGGATTAGAATATTCTCACCTTGAACAAGACTTGTCGACATTCATTCTCACCCCTTCCCAATTATGATTTGTAATATAGTGTTTTGGTTTTAAGGATCTCAATGTATGAATCAAAATCTAGGATAAAATAACTCCCCCAAGTACATCCAAACTTCTACAAGATAAGATTTCAGCCCAAGATAAGATCTAAGTAATAACTATTCTAAATTTAGACATAGGGTAGAAGTGCGATCAATAGTAATTAAAAATGAATGTTCATATCTCTTGTATTCAAATGATAACTTATATTTATAGTTATGGATGACCCTAATCTCTCTCTAGCTCAATTTAGTCCTAAGTAGGCTAACTAACCTAAAATTAGGTCAGTCAAGCTAACATAATGGCAAAGCATGTACCAAAAAGTTCACAACTGTATTGATCTTATCAATGTATATGGGATGGGATGGATAATGTATATAACTACATCAATATAGGCTAACATAGTATTAAATTATAGGCCTTGACATAGTTGGAGGATGTCATATGGAAGTAGATAGCTTAGGGGAACAAATTTGGGGAAGTTGAAATGGATATGGGAATGATAAATAAACAACAATGTCTCTTGTAAAAAACTATAATTCTACCCACACCTTTCCTACTTAACTATTTAATTCATGTGCTTAGAGAGATTAAAACTTGACATGTTGCTACAAGAGAGAAAGCATTAATAAATATTAATGTTTGAAAATATTATGTGTATACACAATGTACAAATGATTTATAAATTGGGAATGTTTTTCAATTTATATTAAAAATATTTTATTGATTTATTTTATAATTTTTTACATTTAATAAATCTTCTATAATTTTTTTATTTTTCATATGTTTTAAAAATTCTTAGTTTTGTAGGCCAAAAATAACACCGAATAACCCAAAAAGTAGAAATTATAATGTTTTATTTCTCATATATTTGTTGTAAAACATTTTGTTTTTTCATTATAATTTTATAGGTTTATGTATCTTTGAACAACACTAATTTTAGTCCCCTAGAAATAAAATTCAAGTTGTATTTTCATCCCCACATGAATTGTATGTAACTTTTTTGCATGTTTCAATTAAATTTTTCTAATTTTATCTTAAAATTGCACCTCACCCCTACTATTTATTTATAGATCACAAAGGAATACATTTTATCTTAGTAATGATACATAAGTATGTTATGTAAGTTTTATAACCTTCATTTTCCTTTTCAATGCACCACTAATCAATTAAAAATCCCTCACTAACATAAGGCAAGTTGTTGTAGACAATAAATCTAAATTATATAGCACCCTAGTCTTTTATACTTGTTATGTACTTATCATGGTTTTACCATTTAGTTATAATACATTAATGATATTGAAATTTATTCATATATCATTCAAATTTCCTACCAATCCAAGCTTTGATACTAAATGATGCATAGGGTTGTACAACTTATCTAAATGTGTCTTATTTCAATATTCACTTTCTTAGCAATGGATTCTTGGTTCATTCTTCATGAAATGGTAATTAATTTCACCTGATATTTTTTTGGTTTCCAAAGTATTTATTATTATTATTATTATTAATATGGTCTCATTATACCTTTCCACTCATTCATAACCCTCTAAAAATATAACAAATCACACCTACACAACTCGACCTCCTTACCACTTAGTTATAGTATCCTTTTCTTAGGCTAATTCCTCTAGAATGGATATGTAAATATGTCATTTATAAAACTAAAAATTGATATAGGTACCCTTTATCTTACTCTATCTATTCATAAAGTTTCAAACCCTAACTATTTTTAGACCACTTTATTATCCTCTTTTAGCTCCATGTTTAAGCCTATTAGGTCTGTCTTGCCTAGAAACTCACACAATCCTCCTTTACTATATGTAAATGTATGAAATTAACCTAAATATTCCAAAATACTTTCAATGACCAATAGAACTATCAATCTATAATTTTATTTTCAAATTTTCACTGATGGATTCTCATTTTATCATCAAACCCTAGATTAGGGATTTCTCACCCCTATTATGACTTGAGATGATAAAAATTTAGGTTTTGCAGTTTATATGAGGTTTCAAGTGACTGTGATGGTTTTAAAGGATGTATGACACCATCAAACAACTTTGATAATCATTTTTTCTATCCTTGTGACCTTTACATGTGGATCTATTCAAATTTTGGATTGATTGTGAACTCAGACATAATCTATATGAAATGAGAAATTCTTAAGTGTATTTATATTCAAAACATATTTTAAAGGGTTATAAATTTTTATTAGGGTTTATATTACATCTCCAAAACTATCCAAATCAACACCACTCCACACTTGTTCTTTTGTTGATTTTTTTCAGAACAATATTTGTCTCATTATGTTCATAATTACATGACACATGGTTTGCACATATTAAAATGAGGGTATTCGATCTTAATAGGATTCTAAAATAATTTTTAATGCTTAATAACCTATAAACAAACTTACCATTACCTAAAATTTCTTTATACACTATTCATGGCATCTCCATACAACATTTGAACTTAGATTCTCATCGAACTCTAAGTTAGACATAGTGTAACATAGAATACACAAACTTCAATACTTGTTACAAAAAATAAATGTTCAAAATATATTAAAACCTTATAAAAACCCTAAATACATTCAAAAAAACTTCTTTCCAATTGTAATTATTTTTCATACAATATTTCTTACTCTCATAAGGAATTATATCTCCATCAACACAAAATATAGTAATTATTGGACTATAATAATGAATTTACATCAAATTAATTGAAACACATTTAAAAAACAGCCCTAGAATCTTCATAAAGGCATATAAATCTTACCACAACACATGGAATTATTGAAACATGTTTTCATTGCATCCTTCCTTCATTGAATATCTATATACAATCATCCTTCATTGCTTTCCTACAGTAAAACAATGTTTGCCTTGCAATAGTTATCAAAACCAAAAATCTTCATTATTTTGGGTTTAAATATTTAATATAGTTCCAATATAACCCAATTTAACTCTCCTTTCATGCATAACTTGAAACAACAAGAAACTATCTATTTAAAAAGACTCCCAAAATCCTATAGCTAACTCTTAAATTCTTTTGTACATTGCATAACTACTGACCTAATCACCAAAATGACTCATCATGTGAGTCAAGTGGGTGTTTTTAACCCTTTATTTTAACCTAAAAACCTAAAAACAAGTTGAGAAATTTTAACACAAGATAGATATCTCTTACATTACACATTAAATTTAAAAATTCAAATGAATGACTTCTGGCATGAAAGTTCATTTCAAGTATAATTCAAATTTTTTAAAGTCATAACACCTCAAAATGACTCCTAAATAGTTATTTTGACCTTGAACACCTTATAAAGACTTAAAAAATGTAAAATATCACACTATTTACATTGATTGGTGATGATACTAAATCATACTACCAAGGAACAAGAAAAACTTCCCATGAAAGTTATAAATGTTTTATCTTTGAAGTTCTTCTGTAACACCTCTTGGTTAATGTAAGTTCTTCCTAGATTCATATGTCTATTTAAGAAACTTATACCTTTGTGATTATTTCTTAGGTTTATGTTAGCCCATCCTTTATTCACCTCTCTCTTGATTTCTCCATTTATTTTGAATTCTTTCATAGTGATCTCTCACTTGATCATCTTTAGCTTCTTCTTATGCTCCTGCGACCAACCTACACATGGAACACACTATTCAATTAAAACAATCTTCTACTTGTCCTCTTGGAAATCACACCCTTGTTCATTCTTTGTTTTTCTCTCTTTTCTTGGTTTTATTGATTGTGGGGGTCCTACTATTACTAGGGATTTTTTAAAATACCTTTCTTAATTATACCCCTTCTCACCTGTAGTTCTCTTTCTATGGCTACCAATTCTGCTTCTAATTGCTTACTACTTTCATATACCAAATTTTAGTTAGTTTTCATGCCTCCTTCATGTGATTGTACTTATTTGTCCTTATTAACACCTAGTTGTAAAATATCCTCTTATTTACATGGCTACTCATTCAACCAAAGCTTATGCATTTATATTTTCAATTAATTGCATAACAACCTCTTTTTCTCTCTCTCTTCTCTCATGGATTGTATTTTCCTTCTCCTCATCTGTTGTTTTATTCTCCACATGATTGAATTATTTTTCATCACCAATCCAAGATTTGGGCTCTCACTTTCTCTTATTTTCTTGATCATGAGGTTAATATATTGTTTTTTATCTCATTCATCTCTCTTTAGAAGTCTTCTTATTATTATTTCCTTCTCAACTCTCTTTCTCTTTGATTTCTTAGCTAGTCATTTATCTTAGGTAGTTCTACCATCATCCTCTTAACCATCTATATTCTCTCAAGAAAGTATTTGTAACCTTGATCCATCCTTTATCTAAGCTTTCTCCTTGGATCCAACTCTAAGAGCAATCACTTTTCTCTCTCCTTGTGAGCTTATTTAGCTCCTTATTTATTATCAAGACTCTTTTGCATTTCAATTACTTTGATGAACTTATTTTAATCACTTTTATTATTATTTATCAATCACATAGTCATATATCACAAAAACCTTTCATTATATTCTCAACAAAATTCAATATGTCTAATGTTCACCAAAACATGAATTCAATGCTTTCAACAAAAATGATAACATACCATACCACCTTAACATAAAATATTCCTAATATAATACCAAATGATGTAGAGATCATTTATATTCCCTACCAATCCAAGCTTTGATACCAAATGATGTAGAGGATTGTAAAACTTATCTAACTTTGTCTTGTTTCAATATCCACTTTCTTGACAATGGCTTCATGGTTCATTCTTCATGAGATGGTTATTAAGTTCACCTAATATTTTTTTGGTTTATAAATTCTTGATTATGATTAATATGGTCTTTTTATACCTTTAGACTCATTTATAACCCTCTACAAAACAACAAACCACCCCTACACAACTATGCCTCCTTACCACTTAGTTCTAGTAGCCTTTTTGGGCTAATTCCTCTAGTATGGATATGTATATATTCCACCTACAAAAATAAAAATTGATACATGTACCCTTTATATTAATTTATTTATCCACAAATTTTCAACCCCTAAGTCTTTCTTTAGACCACTTTACTATCATATTTTAGCTCCCTATTTAGGCCTATTAGGTATGTCTGGCATATAACTCACACAATCCTCCTTTCATATATGTAAAAATATATAATTAACCTAAATATTAAAAAATATATTTAAGGACCATAAAAAATATCAATCTACAAATTTTATAAAGTTTTAATTGTGGATTCTCATTTTATCATCAAACCCTAGAGTAGGGCTTTCTCTCCCTTGTTATGACCTAAGAAGATATAAATTTAGGTTTTGAAGTTTATATGAGGTTTAAATTGAATATTACTATGATGGTTGGAATGGAACTATTCCACCATTAAACAACCTTTCCAAGTATTTCTTTCCAACCTTGTGACTTATATATGTGGATCTATTCAAATTTTAGATTAATTGTGCACTCAGAGATAATCTATATTAGCCAAGAAGAAGTTCTTGAAGGTATTTATATTAAAAATATATTTAAAAGGGTCATAAATATTTCTTAGTGTTTTAATTACATATCCACAACTATACAAATCAACACCATTCCACATTTGTTCCTATGTTCATCATTTTCACAACAATATTTGTCTCACTATGTTCATAGTTACATGACATAGGGTCTGCACATATTAAATTGAGGGTCTTTAATCTCAACAAGGTTATCAAAGAATTTTTAAGCTTTAAAAACCTATACACAAATTTTCCATTTCCTAACCTTTCATTTTACACCATTCATGACATCTGCATACAACATTTGAATCTAGATTATCATCAAAGTGTGAGTTAGACGTAGTGTAACACAAAATACACAAACATCAATACTTGTTAGAAAATATATTATAACCTTATAGAAAAACCTAAATAAATTTAAAAACACATATTTCCAGCTTTAGTGATGTTTTATACAATATTTCTTAATCTTAGAAGGCATTATATCACCCTTAACATATAATACAAGAATTAAAGGACTGTAATAATGAATTTACATCAAATTTATTGAAACTAATTTAAACAACCTTATAATATTCATAAAGGCATATCAAGATTACCACACAACACATTGAATTTTTGAAACATGTTTTCATTTAATCCTTCCTTCATTGAACATCTATATACAATCATCCTTCATTGCTTTCCTATAGTAAAACAAAGTCTTCCTTGAAATAATTACCAAAACTAAAACTCTTCATTATTTGGGGTTTATATTTTCAATACATTTCCAATCCACCCCAATCTAACTCTCCTTTCATGAATGAATTGAAACACCAAGAAAATATCTACTGAAAAGGACTCCTAAATCATATAACTAACTCCTAACTTCTTTTGTACATTGCCTAAGTACTAAACTACTCACCCAAATGACTCAACATGTCGGTCATGTGGGTGTTGTTAACCCTTTATTTAAACCTAAACACCTAAAAAAAAGTTAAAAACTATTGACACAAGATGGAGATCTCTTATATTACACATGAAATTTGAAAATTTAAATGAATGACTTTTGGATGGAAAGTTCATTTTAACTATAATTAATTTTTTTTAAAGTTATAACACCTCAGAATGAATCCTAGAGACTTATTATGATGTTTAACACCTTTTAAAGACTCAAAACACGTAATATAAAACACTACTTACATTAGGTAGTGATGCTCCTATATCAGAGAGGCTCACATATGCCATCTCTTTTGCATGTTTCTTATCTCTTAGCCTAACCATATGTTATTATAATGACTAGGAATTCTATGTTATGTAAAATTCTATAATTTTTTTTATTATCATCTTCCATAATTTCTGGACTTGTCCCTATTCTCCAAATTCTTAAACACTCACATCCCAATTGGATGCCTATGTTGATGCTAACATCTTGTGCCAAACTAAGTGTCCAATGCCCTAAATTCATCAAATTTACAATGGTAATGTGTCCTTATGGTTATACTACGTGATTAAATATGAGATATTTCTTGAAAAGATAGGTATATAAGATTGAAAATTTCTCATTCGATCCTCACTTAGCATAAACCTAGAAACTCACAAGAAAACCTATAAAAAACATTCAATAAATCATTAAAGTGAGTAAATATTCTTTATTATTTTCTGTTTAAATATCAATCATAGGGAAAACCCATCTACAAGTATAATTTACTAAATGAACATTCCATAAGCCATTTTTTCTAAGTTATAAGCCAGGTCACTCTTTGTACTTGTTTATCACATGTTTCATCTTAAGGACACATAATCCAAAACATAGGGGAGAACTAAATGAGTATTATTCCCTCTTATAAGTATTGGATATGTAGGTATCACCCATTGATAGAGGGGTCCTTGGGGTAATTTGCCACCATGTGCCTACTAACCCATTTTCCCATAGTCACTCCAATGGTGAGGAGGTTAGATTTTGATTAATTGATGAATAAAAATAGCTTATGTATAAATCAAAACACAAAAAGAAAAGTGATAGAAAACAAAAAATGCATTAGGTGGTCTCACTCAAATATAGTTGATATTGCTTATTGGACACCCAAATCCAAGGTAGATAATATCATCGATGTAACTTTCTAAATTTGATAAGTGTCAAAGGCTAAAATTATAAATTTATAGAGTCTGATGGTTGATTTAGATTATATATCTAGTCTACTTCTCACTTGTTCCATATAAGATCTTAATGCACATAATAAAATAGATAACTAATCTTGTTTTTAATTCATTACAATATAAATTAGTATCTATATTTTTTATTTTTAGCATATCTTAGCATTTGAATTTATAATATTGTTGATCTATGTTTAAAAAATAAATTAGCCTATTACAGATTTTTTTTATCACACTTATGCCTATTTATTTATATATTATTAACCCTATAATATATTGACCCATCTCAATTTAGGGTTGAACATTTGGTGAACCTGACCTTTAAGTCTTCATTTGCAAACCTAGCCTGATTTAGGGTTTCTAACCTCTTAGGGTTTCAATTCATTGTGATGTATTTTTAGATATTAAATGCTACCCTAGGATTTTATAATCATCTAGTTACAAGTGTTTTATGCATATACACTTTAATTTTATCGTCTTTAATTGGCATATTTAAGCCTCTAAATAGCTGCATTTTAAAATAACTCTATGTTTTTTCATATTTATGTTGATATAGATAAAACACATTTATTTTCCAAAATATTATATAGATTTGGGAAATTTAGAATTTTAATATTGTTAATAAATTTATACGTACATGTTGTACACTATACTTTTGTTTCCCTTTTTCTAGGTTTGTCACATTTCTTATTTTTCCTATAAAACCTATTTTAAATTGTAAAATATCTTATCCAATCACTTTATATTATTTTATATTCATTTAGAAAATTATGCTCAACTTGACCTTTGGTATCCAAACCTCAATTGAGATAGGGTTTCCTCATTTCCTATTTTCTTGAATTCTAATTTTTAGTTTTACAATATTCTATCATTAAAAATCAAACCTTTTTTTTCATAAAAATCATGCTAAAGATAGATATGTATATTGATCACTTTCTCTTACAATATCTCACTATAGTAATCAATTATTAATTTTTTTAGATTAGTAGAAATATCAAAACCATAAAATGAGAGAATGATCCTAATAATAATAAAACTCAAACTTATCTTTACCAATCTTGTTTCAATAATATTAAACATCTTTCTCCTAACTTGAAGGAGGGTGATAACTACCATCCATCTAACTAATTAAATGATATCACTCATTCAAAGGGTAAGGTATATGGTATATGTATATAGATTCAATATAAAATACCTAAGGTTTATACTTATGAAACCCTAAAAGATCAAAACATCACTATGAGCAAGTTAATAAAAGCATTACAAATATAGAATCAATTTATCAGTTCAAAGCTCACATAGTTTTAAAGTCATATTACATACATGAAAAATCCAAAACATTCTAGTTTTAATTATGTGCTTACATATTCATCTACCAATGTTGTGCCAAAAAATGTTTCTTATTCAAATGAAAAGTTATAACACAACACATCTAAAACAAGTGATTCAAGTATTATACCAAAGGTTACTAAGCTACCAAGCAAAATCCTTAGATAAATGATTTGAAACAAAGTGATCAAATTAAATCCTCCACATCCTATTAATAAATCAAAATAATATTCTACATATCATAGAAGGCATGGGCATCATACACATTGTTATTTTGTATTAAATAAGAAAATACAAAGTCATAGAGGTAGTGGTGATTATATCATTGATACATCAACTAATAAAGCTACTTAAATTATTATTACCTCTCCTAAACCATAAGTACCAAAACAAAAAATGTAATTACCAAAGAAAAACTTAGAGAACAAATAGTTTAAAATATCAAATATAGAGCAAGAAAAGGTTAAAAAGGAAAAATTAGACTAAGAAAAGAGTAAAAATCTACCTCTCAATAATGATACTTTGCTTTCCAAACATTATGATTTTAGAAATAAATATTTACAAAAAATTGGTTATCATGGTTAAGGATTGGGAAAATATTCATAAGTCATCACTTGTCTTATCTCAAAATATGATTGTAATA
This sequence comes from Torreya grandis, assembly GCA_037957365.1. Taxonomy (NCBI): domain Eukaryota; kingdom Viridiplantae; phylum Streptophyta; class Pinopsida; order Cupressales; family Taxaceae; genus Torreya; species Torreya grandis. The sequence goes on along the minus strand of JARHVA010006556.1, from coordinate 152,895 downwards.
AGCATCAAGGCTTGGGATATATTGGAAAAACTAATGCAAAACATTAAAATGTTCATTTGTCATATTGCTGAAGCTTTTGTAGCCCTTCAAACCATTAAATTAGTTGTTGAATTGAGATACTCTAAATTATGGCTGGAAGGTGATTCCATGAATATCATTAATATCTTAAATAACAAAAACTTAGTTTCATGGTCTATAGAGGAAATGGTGTTGGAAATGAAAACCTTAATTCAAAAATTTGAGAAAGTAACCATAACCCATACTTACCGTGAATCCAATGGGGTTGTTGATTAGATAGAAAATTATGCAGTTCGAACATGACACAAGGTGAGTTGGCAGGATACATTAAATAAGAATGTGGATCTAAGAGTGTTCATTAATTATGATGTAATTCATTCAAAGGAGGGAAAGATCTGCTTGGAATATAAATTCAATGATTTGGTGGAGTGGCCTCATGGAGGAAGGATTACATTCATTGAATAGAAATATTCTAGAGAACGTGAAGTGGGTTTTGTATGTGCCAAAAAATAGGCGAGTTTCATTACAAGCTAATAATAGTTGGTCTCATTGCTTAGTAATCAGTGTTTGGGTGTTACTGGATAATTGTATGGCTTGCAAAATTAAAGGAGAACCAAGGAAGCAGGAACCTAAAAGCTGCAAAGATTGGAAAGAAAAACAAGATGTCTGGAAGATCCTTCAGAGAGGGAAGGTTGTGAGCTACTTGGAATGGTTACATGGTTCAAAACCTCATATAACGATGGATTTTTTCAAAAATTGGGTTGATGATAGGGTAACCCTCCATGGCATTACAGTGAAGCTCATTGAGGAATTCATAGCGGAGGTCACAGGGCTTCCAATGGAGGGAGTAAAATTCTCAAAGTAGACCAGCATATCTAATGAGGCATTTAGCAAATTCCCAAAGACGGATGCTAAGGAGCAGCAGTTGGAAAAGAGTGGGGATTTTTTTGACCTAGAGCAGATTAAAGGAATTTGGAGAGACATCTTATGTTGCATCCATGAGTATTTCATACTTGATGGAAGAAGCAAAAGAGTCCATAAAGTTCATTTTGTCTTTCTTAATCATTTTAGGCACAAAGTTATAATCTCCTTTCCCTTTTATTTGTGCTTCTCATTGCTCCAAAGTCTGTTCGCTCATAGAAAAAAGGAGTCTCATCCTATATTACATGAGGGATTAATCCTAATAATTAAAGGTTTTTGCAAAAATAAGGCCATTGTCTTGAATCCTTATTCAGATAAAAATAAGGACTCACAGAGTAAGAAGAATGAAATAGTAAAGGGGAAGGAAAAAGATAAACCCAAATCCTCCAGCTTCAAAAAATAGGTTGTTGATGAGGAAATAGAGTGGGAAAGCACTGATAGTTCTGAGGAGGAGAGTATAGAGGAAGAGGAAGGAACAGAAAGCGGGGAATCTAGATCAAGCAAGGAAGAAGAAGATACAGGTAAGAATGAGAAAGAAGGGGTCACTATAGAGGAAAGAACTGAGAATAATAACTATGATCTTGAGGAAAATTAGCAAGTGCTAGGGGAAATTGAAAAAGATATGGATGTCCTATTTGAGGATCCTGCATTGAAAATAGAGAAGGACCATCTAGTTTAGGATGCATTTCATGCAATGGAAACTAGAGATCAAGTAAAGGATGATCTAATCCATAACGAAAGCCCTGTTGAAACTAAGGAACAAAAATGAATAGAAAGGGAGGATTATACAAAAAAGGATGAAGACAATCCAAAAGAGAATACAGAAGATTTAAGTGATATGGGGCAGAATGACAGGAGGCATCCCTATATGAGCTTGGCCATATGCAAAGCAGACACTATCCTTCAAGTTGACTCATGGATGTACAAGGAGATAATGGGCCTAAAAAAATGGAAATATTGGAATGTAATCAGGAAGCAGAGCGGAATAAAATCAATAATCTGGAAAAGCAGATGAGGGATATTCCTATCAAACTTAAATACTATGAGAAAAATCTTAGGGAACTCATTAAGGAAAGTAGAATGAAGATGGAGGAGGTAACCTCTAGCATATGTGCAGCTGCTGTAAACATTAGAAAATGAGCAAATGAGGAAATTAAATCCTTGGAGGGGCCTAACAAGAGAACCAGATAGAGCTCAAGGAAGAAAGCAATGTAAGAGGTTGATATGTCGATAGCTATAACTATACAAGACACTACTATGATTGGTAAGGAAGTGATGAAGATGATTTTGGAATTAGAAGAATAGGTTCCTTGAGTTCTTACTGTCCTGGTCCTTTTAGTTGGATGTAATAACTGGTTCCATTTTCCTATCACACTGGAGTTTTTAGGTTTTTGTAAAACCTGGGGTCTGTCTTTTGATCTTCTTGAATTGTGGTTTCAGGTCCCTATAAAACTTGTTTTTGATACTACTTTGAAGTAGGTAAAAGGTTTCACCTATGGATGTTATTGTTATATCTTTCATCCTTTGTTTCTGGGTTTTGGGGTCCCTTCAAAACCTGTTTTTACCTTAATCTAAAACATTCAAATGTTCATATTCACTTTGTTAATGGAAAATATCAAGAACCTACAAGTGAAAACAAGGTACACAAATATTAATGTGCATATCAAATATTTAAAACATGTTTTATAACAAAAGAGGTTATAAAATAAGAGAGGCTTGGAAAATCTAATGTTCTAAATGTGAATAAAGAAGGAAACTACTAGCCCTTCTTCAAATCAAGACAAATTCATTACTCATATAGATGGTAAATAATATTCATATGAATAATAAAATAAACTATTTTTTGATCTACTTGCTAACATACCACATAATATATTCATACCTATAGGACATGGTACCTATCAATTTAATCCATCACTAGAAAATGAAAAACCACATGAAGATAAATGCAAACTAAATATACCAAATATAAACTTACCAATAAAAACATGATATAATTCCTAATACTAATATTCACACACATGAAACATATTGTTCAATAAATTTTATACATCTACCACTACAAGATTCTCATTCTCATATTGAGATCATAAGATGGTCTTTTTTTTTCAATAGTCCAAAAAATTCAAAATTTTCAAAAATCCAAAAATATTTTTAATATTTACATATTCTATTAACTTCTTGGCATCTATGTTGGTATATATCATATCATTCCATATATATACATGTGTTTAATTATATACAAATAAAATTAACATATAAGCTAAAACTTTGCACTTGTGACCACTCTTTTACACACTTAGCTATAGACCTATCTTAGGGCCCATTTTGATCACTATAAACCATCTTTCACACTCTTCCGAGTTAATAAATGACCCCATAATTTACTCATCCCTATTATTATAAAATCTATACATCTTTATGGCCTTGGATAATGCTTATCATGATAAAATAACCCTTTGGACAAGATCACCCTATGGGATAGGAGTTCATTGCTTTAGTGTCCTTACCCCCTCTCTTATCTTCCCACCAAATAATAGGTAATTTACTAAATTTAAAGCTATAATAAGGTCATACAATGTCCCTAATAATCAACATTTAGTTTTTTTCAATGATATGAATCTATAATAACTTTTAAAACCATCACACTTGCACATTAAGAGTGGAATACCTATTTTTGCCAAATTTTATTGTATATAACCATAGTATCCCATAAATAAAGTCTGATTAAATTTCATAGGTCACAAGTCCATGTTAAATAATATAATCAAATCATAATTTTACTATCATCTAACACCTTGCACAGTTTTTCAACAAAATAGCATGCGAGAGCTACATGAAGTTTGATATTTATTTGGAGTATTGGTATGTAAGTAATACTCAACACATGGGGTGTTGAGGTCTCACCCAGCTTAAATTGATGAATTTTTTCTTACCATTGATTTGTATTGGTCCTCACATGTCAAGGATCTAGGGTTTTAGAGGAAAATTAGTTACATAATCATCTCTACAAGTGATCATAAGTTCTTGTACCAAACATAAGACCTACAGATGAAGATACAAAGATTATAAAAACCTTGAATTCATCATTACAAGTTGACAAGAGTGTATTAGGTTGTATAGGATTTACAACCCTCTATTTTCCTCTTCCTAACACTATTATGTAGGCCTATATCTAGTTCTAGAATCCTAATTCTAGTCATTATAATTTCCTACAGAATAAGTTTCATAACATGATTCCTCCTAAAGGCATTAATTATAGCTAAGTCTTTGTTTTCTCCTTAAAAATTACTATTTTTAGTAAGTTTACATAATATATTAGTTTAAAATCATTTAATGTTATCATTGTTATATTATTCTCCTATTTTTTCACAATATTATTGACATTTAGGGTTTTCACATAAATCAATAATTTGATAAAGCATATCGATGAACCTATTTTTATTGAACATGGTAAGCCCTAGTTTTTCCTATGTATTCCTTCTAAAATGTTATCCTCCTAGGGTTTCAAATTTAATTCTTATTTTATTTTCATTTTGGAGTGTTTTATAGAATTTTTATGTCTCTTTATTCTTATTATCATTTTAATATTTATAAAATTTAAGATGGTTAACAAAGAAGCTCCTCTTAACCCTCAAGGTTATGATATATACTTTCCCTCTAACCAATTCCATGATATAACTATCCCAAGAGGTAATGTATTACATCCTATAGTTATAAATTAAGGTAACCAACCTATCATTCCTCAAACCCCTCCACCTCCTACATCTCCTCTTTTGGGTGTATATATACATGTTCAATCTGAAACACCTAGGGCTTGTTCTTGTAAGACTCTAAAAGATAAAATAATTAATATGGTAAATCTAATGTCATAATTACAAAATAAAAATAATTTTTTAGTGAAAATATTTCATTATTGGAAAAAATAGATTGCATGAAAACTCTTCAGAATATGCTAGTGTTAATTACATATGTGCATCTTCATCTAGGAAAGTTGTGCCTAAAAAAGTGTCATATAAAATGTGAAATTAGAAAAAAATACATCTAAAATCACTTATTAAAAAAGTATACAAATTTCTAATAATATTTCAAGTGAGATTATAGGGGAAATGATTTGAAATAAATTGATCAAACTAACTCCTTTACATCCTCTAATAAGATCAAAATACTATTGTGCATACCATGGAATGCATGGGCATCATACAAATAATTATTTTTAATTGAAAAATAAAATATAGAATATAACTAATATTTGTGATTATATGAGTGATAAATCAATAAAATAACCCACATTAGATCACGAGAAAGTACCAAAAGTTACTAACCAAAAATAATATAAAAGTGATTACCAAAGGAAAAGCCAAAACTAAAAAGGTTCAACAAGCTAAGTTAGAGAAATAAAGAGAAACAAAAATCACAATATTAAAAATAGAAATTATGAAGGGAAAATTGGAAAAAATGGAGGTTACATCAAGAAAAAGTGGTTCTACTAAAATAAAAAATTGTCAAATCAAATTGAAGATAAGCAAAAAAAAACACCCTTAAAAGAGGTTTTGTAAAAAAAAGAGTCTCTAAATAATGAAATACCTAAAAATATAGCATTCCAAGTGTGGTTACAAAGGATTCAACTAAAAATACTTAATCATTCTTAGAGTCTTTGATTCTCAATCCTCTCATATATGGCATGAAATGTACCAATGTGGTGATCAATAAAACTATTGAAATGAATGTTTATAGCATGAAATTCTTACAATTTCTTAGATATGATAAGGAAAATTTGAGTAATATTAATTTATCTAAATCATTTTTTAGATCCATTGAGCTACCTTATGCATTTGAACCAAAAATATGTTTAGTGTCATTTTATATATCTCCTATCTTGGCATAATATAATGTTGAATTGAGAAGATCATGGATGATAGTAATGTGGAAAGAATGGGCAAATATTAAACCATGTCACATTTTAAAATTAAAGTTTAATGATCACATTTCCAAGGGAAGATATAGTTTCTTCAAATCAATAACAATAAAAATCAAGCATACTTTCATCTAGAATATAAATAGATACAACTAATAGCATATCAGTAGAAACACATGAATTAATATATATTTAAAAATAGAATTTAGAAAGGTCAATACCACAGTATGGGGTAGCTCTTTATTCATATTCAGATACAAATGAAGATAAGAGTGGAATTTCACAAGTTTCAAGTCTAGAATATTATTATAAAAATTTAGATTGGTATGATCTTGATGATATTGATTATAAAAAAATATGAATATGGAAATCATATAAATTCTACATAGTTGCATGATACACTTAATCCATAAGAGATCATCATTCCTTTGTTTAATATGGTATGTGCACGGACTTGGGGGATAATTACATGAACATACCATTTAATACACACATGTTATTCATATAATGTGGAAATTTAATGTGAATAATGTGTACTCATTATTAACATTATGGTTTACCAATTATCAATCCATATCATGTACAGGTTACAATAACATGTATGCATTATTATAAAGCATACACATTGCCTTTTTATTTTATGTTATAAAATCCATAGCTTAACACTACCTCTTACCATTTTTACAACTCCCAAGTGTTATTCCACAATCATATTTCTCCTCCAAATACTTAAATACTCATCATAAGTCCATTAAAAATCCCAACACATCCCAACCATCACAATGCTCCCATGTAGATGAGGTAAGTGATAAAAAACTACATCTATTAACCTTGTATTCTACCAATATTTTGTTTTTACATCATTTAATTTATAAATTATTTATATTAAATATAATAATCCACTAAAATAGGACATAACCCTCCCAATTTTTCATTTTTTAATAAGTGATTAGTGAGTAAAGTGAAGGTGATTATAAATGCATAGAATGCATTGTTCAGTGTATAGTTTTATTTGGATTGTAAGGGGCATAAGTAAAAAGTAAAGCATGCAGTGACAATGATAGTGGTAGTGATAATTGCATTTGTATTATAGGGAGAAGGAGATTTTATAGCCTTAAGTTATGATTAAATATACTTGATGTACTTGATGGCCTCCTCTAACATTTTGGATATATCAATCTTAGTCAATCATGATCTTGATCCTGATTTTAATCCTATGCCTAGAATTAATATATCCAAAAACTTCAATTTGTGTTTTTTATTTTAATTTTTGGCACAGGATGCAATACTCTAAGCCTAATCTTGAGCCTGAGCCTGATCTTAAGCTTCAACTTAAACCTAAGCCTAAACCTGAATACCACATTTATACTTGCATCCTATTACCACATAGTCCAAAGTTTCACATTATCCACTCACACTAATGGCCCACTCCATCTCCATATTTACCTCCTCATTATCATTATTATTCTTACCAATACCATCTGATCCTTAAAATATAAACTTAATATAAACATCCATTTCCATTTTAAGTAGTAAAATGAACAATATCCTCATTTAAAATGGTTTTAAAGGAGAGAGAATGATAATGATCAAAAATGATGATAACATAATGAGTAAAGGTACTAAAAAGTGTGATTAATTATCAAATATAATTATAATTTAGATGTTATACATGTACCCTACTACCATAGAGTCCAAAGTTTCACATTGCCCACTCCCACTAATGGCCCACTCTATCACCATCACCATCTCACCACCTAACCCTCCTAATTCTCTAGATAACCCTCCACCTAACCCTCAACCTAACCCTCATAATTTTTTTAAAAAAAAAAGAGAGATTAATGAGTGACATGAAGGTGATTATAGATACATAGGATGGATTACTCGGTGTACATTATTTTTGGATTTTAGGGGAAATGACTATAAGGTAAATCATGTAGTGAAACTAATAGTGATATTTGTAGTTACAATTGTAAGGAGAGGGAGATTCTAGAACATTTAGTTATGCCCACATATACTTGATGTACTTGATGGCCTCGTTTAGAATTTTAGCTATGTTAAGCTTGATTGGTCTCGATCCTAGTTATGATCTCAATCCTATACCCATAGTTAATCTTTATATAGACCTTAATTTTTTATTGATGTTTAGCCTTACATCATAATATGCAATACTCTGAGCCTGGCCCTGAGCTTGAGCCTAAGCCTATGCCTAAGCCTAAGCCTAAACCTGAATACCATATTTAGAATTGTACCCTATTATCACATAGTATAGAGTTTCACATTACCCACTCTCAATAATGTCCCATTCCATCTCAACCTCCCCATCATCATTAATAACTTATCAATACCATATAATCCTTAAAATATAGACTTAATATAAACATCCATATCCATTTTAAGTATTAAAATGCATATATTCCTCATTTAGAATGGTTGTAGAGGAGAGAAAATGACAAAGACCACAAATGATGATAAAATAATGAGTAGAGGTACTTAATAGTGTGCTTAATTATCAAATATAATTATAATTTGTATATTTTACATGCACCCTATCACCACACATTATAAAGTTTCAAATTTCCCACTCCCACTAATGGCCCACTCCATCTCCATGTCCATATTCATCTCACCACCTAGCCCTCGAAATCTTCTAGTTAACCCTCCACCTAACCCTCTTTTTTTTGTTTTTTAAAAATATATTAGAGAGTGATGTTAAGGTGATTATATATACATAAGATTCACTATTTGGTGTATAGTTTTATTTGGATTATATGGGACATGAGAAGAAGGGAAATCATGAAATGACAGTGATAGTTTAAATTGTAGTTGCATGGAGAGGGATATTATAAAACCTCAAGTTGTGCCTCCATATACTTGATGTATTTGATGGCCTCCTCCAACATTTTGAATATGTTAAATTTGGTCAATCCTAATCATTATCCTAATCTTGATCCTCCACCTAGATTTAGGTTCTCCAACAACCTAAATTTTTGGCTGATATTTTTCCTTTTGACATGAGATATAATACTCTAAGCCTAAAGTTGAGCCTAAGCCTCAAACTAAATTCTACATTTAGACTTGTACCTCATTACAACATAATCTATAGTTTTACATTGCCCACTCCCACTAATGGTCCACTCCATATCCATCTTTATCTCTCCCTCCTCATTATTATTATTATTATTAGAAATATTATCCAATCCTTAAAATAGAGACTTAATATAAACATCCATATCTATTTTAAGTAGTAAAATGAACAACATCCTCATTAAAAATGGTTGTAGAGGAGAGATAATGAAAATTATCACAAATGATTATAAAACATTGAGTAGAGGTACTTAAAAGTGTGCTTAATTATCAAATATAATTATAATTTGGACATTATACATGTAACCTATTACCACATAGTCTAGATTTTCACATTACCCACTCCCACTAATGTCCCACTCCATATCCATCTCCATCTCCATCTCACAACCTGACCCTACTAATCCTCTATCTAACCCTCCTAATTTTTTATTTTTTGAAAAGAGATCAGTGAGTGATGTGAAGGTGATTATAGATACATAAGATGCATTGTTTAGTGTATAATCTTCTTGGGATTACAAAGGGACATGATTATAAGGTAAAACATGTATTGATAGTGATAATGATAATGATATTTTTAGTTTTAGTTATGGGGAGAGGGAGATTATATAACCTCAAGTTATGCCTACATATACTTGATGTACTTAATCTCCTCTTCAAACATTCTAGATATCTCAATCTTTTTTTATCTTGATCTTGATCCTCTTCCCATAGTTAATCTCTATAATAACCTCAATTTGTGGCTTATGCTTTGATTTATATCACAAGCTATAATTATCTCAGATTAAGCCTAATCTTGAGCTTGATCCTAAGTCTAATCTTGAGCCTAACCCTGAGTCAAAACCTAAATGCCACATTTGGACTTATACCATCTTCCCATATAGTATAGAGTTTCACATTGACCACTCCCACTAATGACCCACTCCATCTCTATCTACATCTCACCCTCCTCATTATCATTATTATTATTATCAATTTCATCTAATCCTTCAAATATAGACTTCATATAAACATACATATCCATTTTAAGTATAAAAATGAACAACTTCATCATTGAAAATCATTGTATAGGAGAGAGAATGAAATTTTTTCATAAATTATGTTAAAAAAATGGTAGAGGTACTTAAAAGTGTGTTTAATTATCAAATTTAATTATAATTTGGACATTGTACATGTAACCTATTACCACATAGTCTAGAGTTTTACATTTCTCACTCCCATTAATAGCCTAGTCCATCTCCATCTCCATATCCATCTCATCACGTAACCCTCATTATCTTATAGAATTTTATTTGAATTTCAAGGGACAAGAGAAAAGGAGAAAACATGTAGTGATAGTGACAATGGTAGTGATAGTTGTATTTATAATTATAGGGAGAGGTAGATTATAGAACCTCAAGTTGCACCTACATATACTTGACATACTTGATGGCATCCTCAAATATTCTAGTTATTTCAAATTTGATTGATCCTAATCATGATCTTGATCATGATCCTCTACCCATAATTAAGCTCTCTAACAACCTAAATTTGTGGCTAATGATTTACCTTATGGCATGAGATATAATTATTTGAGCTTGGGCTTGAGGATGATCCTAAAATTGAATTCCACATGTGGACTTGTAACCTATTACCATACAGTCTAGAGTTTCACATCCACTCCCACTAATGGACCACTCCATCTACATCTCCATCTTATATCCATATTTCCCTCCTTATTATCATTATTATTCTTACCAATACTATTTGATACTAAAAATGTAGACTTAATATAAACATTCATATCCATTTTAAGTAGTAAAATAAATAGATTTGTCTTTTAAATTGGTTTTAGAAGAGAGAGAATCATAATGATCATAAATGATGATAACATAATGAGTAGAGGTAATCAAAAAAGTATTTAATTATCAAATATAATTATAATTTAGATGTTTTAAATGTACCCTATTACCACAATATATATTTTCACATTTACCACTCCCACTAATGTCACAATCCATATCCATCTACATCTCACCACCTAACCCTCCTAATCCTCTAGCTAACCCTCCACCTAACCCTTCTAATTTTTTATCTTTTGAAAAGAGATTAGTGATTGATGTGTAGGTGATTATAGATACATATAATACATTGTTAAGTTTATAATTTTATATGGATTACAAGGGAAATGATTATAAGGGAAAGCATATAGTGATAGTGATAGTTACAGTTGTAGTTGTAAGGAGATGGAGATTATAGAACCTTAAATTATATCTGCATATACTTGATGTAATTGATGGCTTCCTCTAACCTTGTGTATGTGTCAATCTTGGTTGATCCTAATCTTGATCTTGATCCTTATCCTATACCTATAATTAAGTTCTATAATAACCTCAATCTATGGATGATGCTTTGCCTTCTGGTACCAGATGTAATTGACTAATCTAGAGCCTGAGCTTGAGCATAAACTTGAGCTTGAGCCTAAGCCTTAGCCTTATCTTGAGCCTTAGCTTGAGCCTGAGCTTGATCCTGAGCCTAAGCCTAAGATTGAGCTTGATCTTGAGCTTGAGCCTAATCTTAAGCCTAAGCCTAAATTTCAACCTAACCCTAAACTTGAATGCCACATTTGGACTTATCCCCTATTACCACCTCATCTAGAGTTTCACATTTCCCACTCCAACTAATGGATTACTCCATCTCCATCTCCATATTTACCTCCTCATTATCATTATTATTTTTGCCTATACCATCATATATTTTAAATATAAACTTAAATCCATATCCATTTTAAGTATTAAAATGAATAATTTCCTCATTTAGAATGGTTGTAGAGGAGAGATAATGACAATGATCATAAATGATGATAACATAATGAGCATATATACTATAAAGTTTTCTTAATCATCAAATATAATTATAATTTGGATGTTGTACATGTACCTATACACATGGTGAAAAAGTGAAAGTTGTCAATATGTTTATGAATGGTTGGAGATCTTGAGTCATTAGGAGGACTCCAAGGTGATTCATACATTTTTTAAGGTCATATTCAATGCCTAAAATAATCCTAATAGCTATCAAAATATCCATGCCATGTCATTTAGGTCTCCAAAGTCAATTATCAACAATGATGTGTAATGTTTGGCCATTGATCCACATTTGATAATTTTAGGTGATTTGATAATTTTAAATAATTGAAAGTCAAGTGATAATGGTAAAAATATAATTATTCATATTATATGTATAATATTAATAATGATGAATATTAAATGAAAAATCATATTATATTCACGTACTAAGAAAACATGCAGATAATGTATCTAGGGACAAATTTATCGAATTGGGTAAAAAAATCCATTAAAAATCAAGTTTTTGTCTATATTAAGCATAATGCATATGCATTATAGTATAAGACATATGCATTAATATAACGTGTATGTGTTAATAAATACATACACATTATCATAACATGTATGTGCTATAGCATAACAAATACATGTTATAACATAATGTGTACACATTATGGTTTTCAATTTAAAATTTAAGCCTTTTAGATCGAAAATAGTATGGATTCCCATGCCAAAGACTTGGACCTATCAATCTATAGCTAATTCCAAGAGTTTTGATAAATAAAATCAACTTCCATCACCAAATACACTACGAATTTCAACAAAAACATTCAAAAAATTATTACCATGATAACAAACATGGTCTCCTCTTTTAAAATCTATGATTTGTATAATTTTTGGACAATTCTAAGGTTACAAATTATGTTGATTTCTAACTATTACTTTTTTAGGCCACCACATCCCACAATATACATACCTATACATGTTAATGTATTTTTTTTAAATTAATTCAAGTTCAAAACAAATTATATGGTCATAAAATAGGCCCAATTATACATATATTCAAATAAAAATTATTTTCATTATTTTGATACAGTTAGGGGGGTCACATGGCTAGCTATCC
>JARHVA010006556.1:0-132500 GCA_037957365.1 Torreya grandis | reverse complement strand
ATCTTCCTACCAAATTAAGGCTAATTTACCAAATTCAAAAATATAAGAAGGTCATCCCATGTACATAATAATCCCCATTAAAATATTTTTCAAAGAGATGACTATATAAATTTTTTAAAACCATTTATCACATAAGAGGCTTCCACATCAAAAATAACCATAATCACACTTGCACCTTGAGTGTGGAATACTTATTTTTCCCAATTTTGATTTCATAAAACCCTAGTATCATAGAGATTAAGTATGAGTACATTTAATAGGTCATAATTCATGGTTAAATCATATAATAACATCATTATTTTATTATCATATATCATATTACATCATATTTTCACACACCACCATAGCATGGGATAACTACATGAAATTTGATCATGCTTTAGAGTATTGGTATGTAGGTAATGCTCAAAACTTATGGTGTTGAGGTCTCACCCAACTTAAATCATTAACTCTATTTTAAAATTGATTTGTATTGGTCCTCACATGTAAATTATATAGGTATTTTGAGTAAAATTAGTTACATAATGGTCTTTTCAAGTGATCGTAATCTCCTACACAAAACATAGGCCCTACAAATAAAAGCATAGAGAATTGAAAAAACCTTGAATTCTTCATTGCAAGTGGACAGGAACACCCTAGTTTGGATATGAGAAGCATTTATTTATTTTCCTCTTCCAACACTATTATCTAGGACTATATCTAGTTTTAGAATTAGTCACTAGAAGTTTTTGCACTATAAGTTTTAGAACCTGAGTCCTCATGGAGGCACATTTTCTACCTAAGTCATTTTTTTCAACTTGCACTTTTCTAGTTTTTTTAATTTTATAGAATACATAAATTAAAAATTAATGAATGTTATAATTTATATATTATTCTCCTAATATTGCATAGTAGTATTATCATTTAGGGTTTTCACATGAATCCAAACTTTGATAAAACATTAATGCATATTTTGAGTGTGATATAGGAATACCTAAGCACACGATATATGTACTTTCAGATATTAGACCTTTCCTTTACTAATTTCATATGGACATTGGGGAAATTTTATTCTTTTATCATAATACATCCATATTATATATTTTATGATCATTTTCCATTATCATGTTTGACCTTGTATACTTACACATGTCTTTATCCATGGTTATATCTTTCGTAGTGTAATTGATATGCTATGTACATAAAATTTGTTGCTAACACACATATCCAAGGACTAGTATGATATGACTATGATAGTTTATCACATTCTAATACTTCCTTTTATGCACTACCTTGAGTGTATTCCTTACTTTATATTATCTTTCATTGTATTACTTGTTCAATCATTGGAATATGCTCCATTAATTTTGGCCTCTATGCCTATCTTTGTATATTGTGACATTTACTTATGTCATAGTGTATTATATATGGGCATTTAAACATTTCTTTATATCCTTTATGGATATTTTAATAAGTCATGTACCTTTAATTGTGAAACATTTTAACATGCCCCTTGGTTGAGGTCTCCTTGAGCCATTGCATTTTGATTTTATTTTGAATGATCTTGTGTATATGCTTGATTTCTTATCGAACTTATATTTTTAATATATAGAATTTTCCATGATTCTCATTATTAATCTTAGGGTTTGATGTGATCACATACTATGTAACTAATTTATATATCTACATATACATGTTACTCCTATATGCTACATGATTCATACATATATTATATAGTTATTTCATCTCTTTGATGTAAGGTAACTACCATTTTCTACTTCCTCTAAACTCAAAATGGAGGAACATCAGTCGGGGCATGTCATATAGGCATTTCCTTTACACCTTCATAGTTTCAAATTTTAATGGGGAAATTTTATGGAAACATATTCTCCACACTTATTCCAGTCTCAATTTTAGATTTCAGTTCTTAATTTTAGATTTCAATGGGTGCATGTCATGGGAAATATGTCTTCCAATTTAAAATTCCAAATTGGACAAATTGCACAATTATATTATTTAGATCCACATTTTTGGTAGTATTATATACATTTGTACCATTGTTATACCTATGATTCAATTTGAGACATATATTCAATGCATATTCAATGAAAAATAGCACCTTAAATTGAAAAATCAAATCAGATTTTGGATTTAAAATAGTTATATGGAGTTTAGCATACATCATGTTGGACTTTTATAGACTATTATTGAGACAATCTACTATAGTAAGTAGTTCACTTTTGGTAAGGTTGAGGTAATTACATCACTCAATCTTACCAAGTTTATAGTATGGAGTGATTAAATAACCCTCCCTCACCATATTTATAGTGTTATTTTAATTAGATCACTCACACTCACTAGGTCATGATTATGATTGGGTTACATAGTTGAGCTAATCTCAATTGTTGAGTGGAAACTCACTTTTTCTCCAAGGTTAAAAGAATGTTTCTCTCCATAATTATGACCTAGTGAGTGTGAGTGATCTAATTAAAATAACACTATAAATATGGTGATGGAGGGTTATTATATATATATATAATAACCCTCCATCACCATATTTATAGTGTTATTTTAATTAGATCACTCACACTCACTAGGTCATAATTATGGTTGGGTTACGTAGTTGAGCTAATCTCAATTTTTGAGTGGAAAATCACTTTTTCTCCAAGGTTAATAGAATGTTTCTCTCCAATATATATATATATATATATATATATATATATATATATATATATATATATATATATATTCACTTGTAGGTTTTACCTTCCTCCTAGTCTTAGCTTTAAATATTCATAATGAAACATATTTTCAAATCAAATTACCAAAAGGTAATATGGTTTCATGAATACATAGGTGTACTTATAACATTAATCTTATTTCTTTCAATCATTTTAAATTTTTTAAATTCCATATTGTATGCACTGAATATATGTTGTAACATGCTCTTGATTTCAGGCTAGTTACCAGAAAAGAACTCAAGTGGGACTCATTTAAAGCTAAGTTATGTTATACACACCCATGTATGAATTTATTTTACTTTAAAAGATGAATTCCATTATTATATTAAAGGGGGGAAATGTTGACAAGAAATCTGAATTATATATCACCTTAGTCTTGTATACATGGTAAGTAAATCTCATCGCTATACCCTTTAGTTATAAGACCTTCATGATATTGGAAGGATAATATACATTATCTCTTATTATTATTTATTATATATTATTTTTACCATATGTTATTATAATTACTAGACCTTATATGCTATGAAAAATGTTATAAACATACTTATTATCACCCTCTAAATGTTTTGGACATGTACCTATTTATTAGCTTCCTAGACACTTACATCTTAGTCAGACACCTAAGTCAATGTTGGTGTCTTAGGAAAAAATAATTATATAGTTCCCTAAATTTATCAAATTTTAATTATAATGTGTCCTTATGGTCATCCTAAGTGATTTAATGCAAGATATTTCATAAAAGGTTTGGTATATATGCATGATAAATCCTCATTCATTCCCCACCTAGCATAGACCTATAAATTCATAAGGAAACATACAAAAAATTATTCAATCAAAAATTCAAGTGATAAAAACTCACTATTATTTATTATTTAAATATCAATTTTAGGATAACCCATATACATGTTTCATGTGCTAAAGCAACATTCCATGATCCCTATTTTCTAGGTTACAAGCTAGGTCACTCTATGTGATTTATTATCACATGTTGCATTCTTAGAAAACACAATCAAACATGTAGGGGATGACTAAATAAGTTTGAGATCCACTTTATAGTATTATATATGTTGTAAATTACCATTTATAGAGGGGTCTTTGGGGTAGCTCGACACTATGTGCCCACTAACCCAGTTTTTACATGATGATTGCAAGGGTGAGGAGGCTAGGTTTTAATAATTTGATGAATAGTAAAATTCATGATAAAAACATATCAAAATAAAATATACATAAAACATAGAAGGATATATGTGGTTTCACTCTAATCTATTTGATATTTTGTGCCATAAACTTGTGACCAAGTTAAACAATAGTGTCAATGTAACTATCTAGGTCTAACACAAGCATCAAAGGCCATAAAAAGCAAATTTATAGAATCTGACAATTGATCTAAAATATAGATCGAGTCTAATTCAATCCTCTTCCATATAATATTTCATACACATAGTAAACTAGTTAAATATTCTTATTTCTAATTCATTGTAATATCAATTACTATATGTACTTTCTATTTTTAGAATATCTAAACATTTAAATTTAGAATATTGTTTAAATGAATTTGAACAATAAATTATACTACTATAGATATATTTATCATCCTTGTGTTTATTCCTTTATATATTATTAACCCCATACTATATTGACCATCTCAATTTAGGGTTAAATAATTGCCTCCTTCATGGGGAAATATGTATGCACATTTTTCACAATGTAAGTTGTCATGATATTTAATGATGGTATAATAAAATCCAAAGATAAAAATATTTTTAAACTTGGTATTATATTATTATATTCCATTTAATTATTTATATGCCTTGTGCAAGTGTTAAATTTATAATTTTTATGCTCAATCCTTCCAAACCTATCATAGTGATGTACACAACTACCATAATGATTTTCATGGACACCATAGAAGTTTTATGTAGTATGATGAAACTATCATGGTGATGTACACAACTACCATGATTATTTTAATGAAGACCATATAATTTTTAAAACTAATGAATTAGTTTTGATAATGGTGGTTGTGTAGATGTTGCTTGCATATACTGGTGGTTTTTCCATATTAGAATGCTTTTTCAAAAATCATTCCTAGGATGTTTATTTTTACACATCTTTAATTTTTGACTCCATATTTTGATTTTATTATTTTTAAATTGAGTTTATAATGTTCCATTTATCTCTAAATCATCTCTAATCCAAATTTTAGCTAACTATAAGCTAACTCCAATAAGATCCTAACCATATTTTGTTAATTCCCACATGTAACCTCTTATATTCTCTTATAAATATATCAATTTACCTTTAATTTTAGATCCCAGAGTTTAATTGATATTTTATTATAATTTTTTTGAAAGTGATATATCTTAGCTTATTTATATTCTTTTATAAATAATAAAAAATCCCATAGAAACTTTTTGGTCATCTACACAAATTAGAGGAAGAATCTCATGAGCTTGTACCATAATAATCTATTGTTTATGAGAACCAACCATAGTCTAATTAGCTCTTCACATCACTTTTTGATCATTTTTTCATTTCTTTTTATGTTCCTCATACTGAATAATTTATGATTTTCTATTAAACAACAAATATAGAGTTTTTAACTTAATATTCAATTAATTTTAGTAACATATTAAACTCTTCTTCTCCACCTATCTTATGCTTTGTTCAAGTTGGGGGATTTAGTTTTTTCTATTGATTATTATTTTTATATGTTATATTAAATTATTTATTTTAATTAATTTATTTTTCATATAAATATAATAAATTAAAAATACCAAAAAAAAAAATCATCTTTCATATCTTTTTGCATTGAAAATCATTTAATTTTACATATTTTAACTTGCATATAGAAAAGATGAAAACACATAGCTTCTAATGTTAGTTTTAAAGTTAAGTATATAATGTAATATTTAATTTACATTGGACAATTTATTTTATTTTATATTCTATTATACATATATTCACATACAAGACAAACAACAATCCTCACACCCACTTGCACAAAAACCAAAATAAAGAATTGCATCAATACAATCATTTTTCCTTATTATATATTTATAATATATATATATATATATATATATATATATATATATATATATATATATATATATATATATATATATAATAATAAATAAAAATTATTTTATTTCAATCTATATCTAATTGTATCCAACACATATCAAGAATAGAAAACTTGCATTCAAATTTAGATTGACAGAAATTAGAAATATTGTTTGCTTGCATGGAAAACTAAAATGGTAGGTTTAGTTTTCATATGTACATCTTAATTTTATAATTTACATTCACATATTATTACATTCATTGAAAAATAATAAGAAAACATTCCCTCTTCTTAGGCATTATTTAAATTTGTACACTTTAAAAAAACTAGAAAATGAGGAAAAATCAACACCCACATAGTTTAGCACTAGTTTCAAATTCATTACTACTTTCATATCTTATTTAGAGAAACAAAAAATGAAATTAAGTTTTAATTTATTTTATTTTAACATATTTCATTTTTAGTAATAGTTTATTATTATTTTATCATATCAAATCCTTTCCCTTTGCAAGTAAGCAACAAAACATCATTGAACTAAACATTAAAATTTTGAAATCATCAAGGACATAATTTTGGAAAATAAATCAAATCAGCTATATAAATATTAAAAAATATAAAAATAAACAACATTTTCAAAACCTCAAACAAATGTTTTCCTTTCCCTTGAATGGTGTTTTCTAAACGTGCATGTTTACACAAATAAAAGATGTTTCCATGATCATAAACCTCCATCCCAAATCATATAACCTATAAAAACATATATTTTGAGCTTATGACGCAAATATTTCTTTCCCCACCTATACCTAATCTCATCGTTATTCAACTAAACAATCTAGATGAGAAAAATAGGTTAACCAAAGTCCAATTAGCTAGACAAATTGACCTCTTAACATGTGAATCTTAAAACCTCCTAATTTTACATTTCCTTTCATCCTAAGGTATAGCCTCATCTAATTTAATTATCTTTGGATGACATTGTCTGGGAAATCCAATATTCTAGATCCAATCAAATATCTAGAGCAATCTAATCTCACTTCAACCCATTTAGGTAGCCTAAAATATACCAATAATTATTCTACTTAGTTCTTTTGAATTATAATAATTTTTGGTACATTATTACATAAAATTTTAATACCCTCAATTATAATTTTTATGAATACAAGGTATTTTTGTATAGAAATGAAAATATATGACCACTCACTACCTAAAATTCCATGCAGGTAGCTCATTGAAACCAACAAACTCAACCTATTCAACCACCTCAACTAAACAAACTAGATCATGATCCAAAATATCACATCATTCCTTCTTTGAATGTATTATCATGAAATTGGGATGTTGAATATTCTAAGTTAGTGTGTCACGATATACATTTACATATACATCTTTTGTTATCATGATGTACCTCAAAAGCTAATGTGTCATCTCTAGGTCAAACCCAAACCTTTCTTAGGTCTTCTTAGGTTATAAAAAATTACTATTCATGTTTTTCCCTTTAATCCTTATGTGTCTTTTTTCCCATTTTTGTTGATTATGCACCTATAACATTTCCCCTTGTCATTTCTAAAGTCAACTAACATGTGTATATGGATTATCCTACATATACAAGGTCATATCAATCCATTTCAAAGAGAAGGATAATACATAAGTGATACATAAATAAAATATGAATATCAAATGTCAATCCTAGAGCCAATATATATTCATTATTCCTACTACTAAAATTGAGCTTCATTAAATAATATATTACACACTTGTGGAGTTTTTCTTAATAAATTATCATCATTCCCATTATTCCAAAGGAGGTATAATTTTTCATATATTTTCATTATCACTTATATGTAATATGAGATTCAAAACCATCACTTGAGATATTTTATACACATAATCATGTAACAAAGTGGAGGGTTGGTTTTAATCATGTGGGATACATATTATTCAATAATTATTTGGTATATAATCCACTCCATAAAATTAATTTAATTTGAGTGTTAAGTTATTTCTACATATTATTTATGTAAAAATAATGAAATGAAGTTGTAATAACATCATAAAAGAGACATCACATTGGTGATATAAATATGAGGTTTGATAACCCTATGAAATACAAAATTAGTGGCACAAAAAAAACCTAAAATTTAAAAAATTTACCATAACATGTATGTCCAAGAAAAATCTATGTAGAATGTGTGTCTACCTAAGAAAGTTTTTGACTCCTATATTTTTATATAAGAATCTAGATAGTCTACACAATCACTTTAAAGGTACATAATTTTAGAGTAGTAATTAGGTGAAATAATTAATTAACCTTATTTTTTATTTAATTTTCATAGATAATATTCATTTGTTTCACTTAAAAAATTATTGAGCATAAAATCTTAAATATATATAAATTCTATACTTTTCATAAATGAATGCTTATACATATTTATTTACAATTATTTTATTTGATTTTTTACTAAAACTAGAATCAAGGCAAATAAAAATAATCTAAGAACAAAAAAATAAGAGATAGAAATAATATAATGATCAATCAAAAACAACATAAAAAAGGATTAAATAAAGAATAAAAACTAAGAATTGACTCCCTACTAACCTACTACTTCGTTTAGAACTCAATTCACATTAAGGTTTATGTATGAAATATGTATGTGTTTCCATCATTTAGAATTCCATGTGAGATTATGAAATGGGATAAAAAAAATTAAATGATAAGATATAAGGAACAGTTTAATCAACATAAACCAAGGGAATATAATAATAAACTATTAAACTAAAACATATTAAATAAGGTAACTTCAAAATTTAAAAAAGAGAGAAAAAAAAAGAAGAAAACATAAATTAATAAAGGATAATAATGAAAGGCTTGAAGGAACCATGATAAACCTCAATAAAGAACACTAGAGAGATAAAAAACCATTATAGAGATACATAAGTATATGAAAGTACAAAAATAATAATGTACAACTTTTTTTTTTTAAGTGCATGACATAGGAAATTAATGATAAGTAGTAATTCAAACTATTTTTCCATACTAAGTTTCCATCTTGTATTCATTAAGAACCCCAAAATTTGATGACCATAATTTGATGAGTCAAATGTTCCACTAATAAAAAAAATTAAATCATGAGATATATGGTAACTTCAACTATTGTCTCTAGTAATTTTATCATTACCATGTCATTTATCTACAATATATAATTTATACTCTTGAAAATAAGTAGTTTTGAATCAGAGCATCACTAAGGAATAAAGCATGTAAATGTGTTTTAGAGGTAATTATGACCATTTTTAGTTTTTTATAGGTGTTAGTGGTACTATAGGGTCCCCTATGTTTCATTCAAGTCATTAAGAGTCCTTTAAATTATGTGTTTCAAGGCTTTCTTGATTTTCCTACCCAAAGAGGGAATTTGAAAATTTGAATTTCTTAACTAGCAATGAGAGGTATTTTGAGGTCTTATGAGGTATGCCAATTTTTTATAATATTTTTAAATGGTGATAAGGTCATTGGAAGGTTTATTAAGGTGTTTAACATATAATTCATTGTAAAAATCAATATAGGCCAAAAAAGTGGAAGTTGTAACTACCATTCAACATGAGGATGACAAGGAAGGAGTTATTTGCATGTTTTATAAATGTAAGAAGGATAAAATTAAATAATAATTTAGTGTGTGAATATATTATGGTAGTAGAGATTTAGTATTAGTAATAAGGTTAAAATAAGATAGGAAATATCAAGGAAAATGAATAATAAGTGTATTATCCATAATGAATGTTGGTATGATAGTGAGTTAAGAATGTAAATATTATCTTGAAATAAATACAAAGATGTGTGGTTTTGTATGTTTAATATCTTGATAATTATTTATTAATGTATTTTATTATTTTATATGATTTTAGGTGCCTTTTAGGTCTTTGAAGAGTGTTTTTACATAAGTTGCAAGGTGTATTGAGGACTGTGAGGTTATAATCAATTAGAGTGTTAGTTTCACATACATTAAAGGTTGTTTATGAAAAAGTGGTCATTTTAATACTAATTGAGGGGTATTAATAATCATATTAAATATTTATATTACAATTTTATTGTTTAATAATTTAAATGACATAAAATTCCCAAAAAAAAAACCATATTGTCCTGTAACTTTTGTGTAAGACTGTGTATGGAATTGTTGAGAAAGATTAAATAATGTTTTGAGAGTTTTCTTGGAGTTACTAGAATATATTTGTAATATTTAAAACTCAAATTATTTTTAAATCATATTTATGATTGGTATAACTCTTAGAGTGTAAGATGTAATCTAAGTCCTCATTCTTGTGCACAATCCTATATAAGTGAACATAATTATGAAACTTTACATACTGAAGAGATTTGAGGATCAATCAAAGAAAAATTAATATTGGGAGAGTTTAGGGAAGTTAGGATATAAATTTTCTAGGTATTAATATCTTTTTAAAGTTTTTAAAACTCTATTTGTGCCTTTTTGTTCACCTTCAACTTTGAACATGCTTGTCAAGACCTAAAACTAGGGTTTGACCTTAAAACTCACTTGTTTTGAGTTTTGACCCTCTAAAAATTATGAAACTTTGTAATATAATGTGCTTTGAGGTATAATATAGTATCCAATAGTTTTTAGGTAGATTATATATTATATAGTATAATGTCTTGAGCTGTGTTTAATTAGGCCTAAGAGAGACCTAAAAACAATGAGGGGTGTTGAGTTCATGTGTTTCCACTAAGATTTAGGTCTAAATTTATTATGTGAAGCTATAATATTGTAAAGGGTATCTTAAAAGGTTATTTTTTTCATGGATTCCTTTTAGTTTGTCTTTACCATCTACATTTGTACCTAAATAGGTTTATTATAGAAAGAGGCATAATGAAAGAAAGGGAAAATTATGAAAGAGTTATTATTTTTAGAGTGTATTATTGGATTATATATAGAAGGGGGTCCTAATATGTATATTAATGACCATATGAGTCCTATTTTTATATTTAATATACATAGATCTATGTTTTGGTTTTTAGGCCAAGTACCTATATCAAGGAGAGAGACAAGTGTGAGAAAAGAAGGGAGAATGAAGTAGTTATAAAGGATATATGAGATGATGGAGTTGGTTTAGAATGAGAAAATAATTCATAGGGTGAAAAATATTATAACTCTTCCAAATAGGATAAGTTTATGCATGCGAAGAAGGATTATGAGACTAGAGAAGAGGGATTGATCAAGATAGGTCAAGAAACAAGTAGTGTACCTATAGAGCCAAGATAAGTCAAATATGATAGAAGGAAAATGAGAAAAAATAGATCCAAAAATATGGATGAGATATTTATAATCATATGCCTTGTACTAAAAGGTATCATATCAATTAATATATTGGTATATATTATGATTTTGAATATTATAGGTTACTTTTTAAGGTTATTTAAAGTTCGTATTTGATATTGTTATAGGTTATTATGGATATTTAATGAATCTAAGTTTTAGGAGTATAGTAAAGGAAAGTTAAAGAGTTGTGGTAGACTAGCCCTAATAAGAGATCTAGCAAAATCTCAAGACAGAGAAGAGAGACTCTAGGTGAGAGTTATAATTCCAAGGTGAGAAATACTTGGATAAGAGGGTTCCAAGGTGAAAAATACTTGGAATTGAGGTTTCTAAGGTGAAAATGACTTAGATAAGTGAATATTAAGTTTAATAAGGCAAAGGAGAAGAAGGGCATGGTTAATTTAGACTATCACAAGGAGAGAGAAAAGAAATAAGACCCAAAGAGAAGAGGGTTAGATGTCGAAGAAGAGAGGAGTGAGATATATATAAGGATACATAAGATAAATCTCTTGGTATATATCATTCAATAAGAAGAGAGAGAATTATATGGCTTGGTTATGAAGAAGAAGAGGGTCAAGTGGCCTATAACAATAGTCATGAAGAGAAAGAGAAAGATTGTCATGAGAGACAATGATAATAAGAGTTATTATATAGGTAGATAAGGAGGAGATGAATAATTTCATGAAATATGAACATAAGGGAGGTGAGTAGCACATTATGAAGAAATAAATAGTAATGAAGACAAAATAACATAAGAAGGAGGAGATGGAGGCAATAAATCATAAAATGTTTAAATCTAGTGATATCTTGTCATGTATGAGTTCAATTACAAGAGTAATTAAGGAATAAGTCCATGTTGAGGACTCAAAGCCTGAAAGTGAGAAGGACATCAAGCATGAATATCATGCTTATGTGGAATAAGAATAATATAAGGATGAATCACCTATTGAAGTGATTATAAAACTAAATATGCGAAAATAAGAGGTGACTAATTAGGCACATAATGTAGATGAGATTCAATAAAAATTTATGGTAATATAAGTTAATGAAGAAGAAGAAGAGTCTCAAGAGGATAAGTATCTCATTGGAGACATGAGTGAAGAAAGAATACAAGGAGGAGACTGGAAAATATTATTTAAATTGGATATATGGCCTAAAATGTTTAAAACTAATGAGTATTTTAAATGTTTTAATGTAGGTTTACAAGATAATTTGTAGTACAAAAGATTGTCTAGTTTGACACATGATGCATGTCAAGTGTAAGCACCAATTATGGTACAAGATATGAAGGATACAAAAGAGGAAGAAAAGTGATATGGAGAGAGTTAATGTGGGAAGTTAAAGTTGAGATATTGGATCTCCAAATTAAAAATGGAAAGAAGGTGGAAGTTGTTCAAAAGACACAAGAGGTAGAATTACAAACTAAGTAAAATAAGATTACAAAATAAAGGAGCATTTTTTATATAGGAATACTTCAATAAATTTAAATTGATGATAATATAATGGGAAAATATAAACACAAGAAGTTTTTTAAAATTGAGGAGACAAGAGAGATAATGTGAATGAATACAAACAAGATAAAAGGTTCTCGTATAAGGAACCTAGAGATAAGAGTAAAGACATTAGAAAGAAATATGACATTAGGAAACAATCTAAAAGGAAAGATATTAATGATTAATATGATAATTTTGTATTTGATATGATAAAGAGATTAAGAGGATAAAATAAGGATATTAAGGAGATGAGGGATATGCCCAGAGGGGATTGTAAGGATAATAAAAGAGCAAGAGAGAGTAGATAGGATAATAAGGTCTTTGAAGAGAATAATAATTCTCACGAAAGTCATTTGGTAGATACTAATAAATATGCTATAGGCATGGAGAGGATAGAGAATGATTCACTCCATGATCACATGGAGAAGTGAAACAATGAAGTAAAATATTTCATAATATAACAAGTTAAGGAGGAGAGAAGCCAAGAAGTTGTGTTGATTAAGAATGAATGTTTGGAGGAGGATAATATCATTCTCAAGGTAATACAAGGAATACGTAATAGTAACTTGGCATTAAGAAATCAAGGAGAGTCTAGCACAAGAACTAGTTCAAATGAAGACAAATACAAATTATCATTTATTATAACAAGACATGAATATATACAAGCAAAGAAGACATAAGAAGGTGAGCAAGAGAGTAAATAAGGTAAGAAGTTAGTCTATGTGAATAGTAATGTTACAACTGAGTTGATTAAAGGTATACATGATAAGAATAATATTAAAGGTATCAAAAGATCATTGTGTGTTTATGAAAGTGAATTAGTTGAGGAGAGGTCCTTTCAAGATAATCAAGGTTGTGAGAAGACTCACCATGTATGGTGAAGTATTATGAATAGGTAGTAAGAGATGATATAGAGGAAAATTATGGTGAATATAATTATAGATATAAAACATATAATATGAGGTGAAAAAGGATTTGAAGTAGGTCAAGTAATTCATAAAGGAGAATATGAGTTTATAAGGAAGTAAGGAAAATCATTAAGATAAAGACATAAGAAGCAGATGAGAAGAAAATAGAAAGACAAGAGTAGTGACAAAAAAAAGATCTTGAAATATCATAGGAGGAAGAACTAGAAATAAAATATGAAATTTGATAAAAAAAAAACATTTGATCATGAGTTCAAATTCTCCCACTTAGGTAGTATCATGCAGAGCATCACTAAGAACAAAGCATTTAAATGTGTCTTAAACTTTATTATGACAATTTTTGGTCTTATAGGGTCCCCTAGGTTTTAGAATTATAAGAAGGATAAAATGCAAGGAGAAGTGAGTGTGTGCATATATTAGGGTAGTAAAGAGTTATTAGGAATAAGGAGGTTCAAAGAAGAGAGGAAAGATGGAGGAAAATGAAGAAGAATTTTTATTGTCCATAATGGATGTTGGTATGATAGTGAGTTAATAATGTAAATATTATCTTGAAATAAATAAAAAGATGTGTGGTTTTCTATGTTGAATCTCCTGATCATTGTTTGTGAATGTATTTGAGTAGGTTAGATTATTTGGAGAGGCCTTTTAGGTCTTTTGAGAGTTTTTTTTCATAAATTATAAGGGTGTATTAATGATTGTGAGGTTATAGTCAGTCAAAGTGTTAGTTTCACATACATTAAAGATTTTTTATGAAAAATTGGTCATTAAAAGAATAAGTGAGGTGTATTCCTAAGCCTATTAATTATTTGTATTATGATTTTAAAGTTTAATAATTGAAATAACATCAATATTCCAAAGAAAATAACCTTGTTTTCTTATAATTCTTGTGTAAGACTGTGTATGAAAGTGTTGAAAAAGATTAAAGAATGTTTTTAGATTTTTCTTGAAGTTCCCAACATTAATTTTTATGAATTAAAACTCACATTGATGTTTCCTATCATTTTTTATTCTCGAGATAACTCTTAGAGTGTAAATTGTAAGATAATTCCTCATTCTTGTGCACATAGTCCTATATAAGTGAATATAATTATGAAACTTTAAATATTGAAGATATTTGAGGATTCATAAAATATAAATGAATATTATGAGATATTATATAATTTGGTACAAAACTTTTCTAGGTATTAGTATTTTGTTAAAGTGTTTAAAACTCTATTTGTGCCTTTTTGTTCTCCCTTAGCCTTGCATAGGCTTTTCAAGACCTAAAACTAAGGTTTGACCTTGAAACTCACTTATTTTGTGTTTTAACCCTCCAAAAATTCTAAAACTTTTTAATATACTATTTTTTCTAGGGATATTATATGATTCAATAGTTTTTAGGTAGATTACAAATTGTATAATATGGTTTCTTGATCTGTGTGTTCAACTAGGCCTAAGAAAGACCTAATTAATAATGAGGGATGTTGAGTTATTTTCTTCTAATGAGATTTAAGTCTAGAATTTTTTAATGAAGACATAATAAGTTAAAGTTTATCTTAAATGGTTTTAGGTTTGCATGAAGGCCTTTTAGTTTTTCTATACCATCTAGATTTGTGCCTAAACAAGGTTACTAGAGAAAGAGGCCTAGAGAAGGAAAGGGAATATTATTAAATAATTCCTATTTTTAGAGTGTATTATTGGATTATATATGTAAGGGGATCATAATATGAAAATAAGTGATCATTTGAGGCTCATTTATGGAGTCAAGATCCATAGATCCATGTTTTAGGCTTAAGTACCTATATCAAGGAGAGATAAGTGTGATAAAAGAAGGGAGAGTGAAGTAATGATGAAAGTTGTATGAGATGATGGTGTTGGTTCAAAATTAGAAAATAATTCATAGGGTTAAAAATATGATATCTCTTCAAGATAGGATATATCTATGCATGTGAAGAAGGCTTATGAGCGTAGAGAAGCGAGATTGATCAAGAGAGGTCACGAAATAAGTAATGTACCTATAGGGAAAGATAAGTCAGAGATGATTGAAGGTTAATGGAAATAAATTAGATATAGTGGGATGGATTAGGTATTTTTATGGATAGGCCCTACACCAAGTCTATTTGGATCATGTAGTTAAAACCTTACTAGGTGCTTTAGCTTGGAAAAAATAAAGAGGTTATGATAAGTATAATTTAGTGCATGGATGAGTAGATACAATAATTATATATTTTTTCACTTTAGCTTGTATGATTTTTTGTTTAGGTAGCTCTTTTGATAATAAATAATTTTTAATTTGAATTGGTAACTCATAAGGAGTGCCTCATATGGTAGTCACTTTGTTATGATGTGAAAAATTTAGGCATTGATGTAATTTGGATGAGTTTTCTCTTGTTTAATTAGTACAATGGCATAAAAGTTATATATAAAATGTCTCATTATTTTAAAATACATGAAACTACACTATAAAATTCTTACATCCTATAGTGATAGGTAATGTGATACCCTTGAGAGATGGCTAAGTAAAACTATAATATCCTATAATAAAACTAATTTTACCATACAAATATTATTGTGTGTATCCTCTACTATCAATAAGTTTCATTTTAAACATGTTTAATCTAGAACATTGTCAACCACAATGCCTTTATTTAAGTTTTAATTTGAAACTATAAAATCTTATTTTAATAATGGTATCTTAGTAGAATCATCATTTGGAATATTATGGTCATATAAATTAATAAAAAGATCATATTTAATTTCATCTATGATCACATCTATGAAACCATATAAGATACTTTATTTCAAAAATAATTGTTGTTTAAGTTCTATCGTGTGAACAATATCTTGATTTTTAGTATCATGATTTGGAAAAGGATTAATAGAGACTTTCAAATTTTGATTAGATGGAACAACTAATTTTTTAAATGTATTATTATGTCCTTAAACTTAAATAACATTATTATGAATTTAAATTTGAATGTTATGTCTTAGTGAAAAAATCTAATAGTAGTATGTCATGAATATTTATAATAATCATAAAATGCATTCAAATAATAATTATTTGGTAAATACATAGATGAATCAAAATCACAATGAGGTAAATATATCATATTTCACTTAGTAAATAATTTAATTACTTAGTGATGACTCTTAGATAATTGTGTAAATTATATTCAATATTAAGATCAGAAGATAAAATTATTAGGTGGTTGAGATATTGGATTAAATAAATTATTAGTTTCCTTCTTAAATTGAAATGTGGTTGTATCATTATCCTTAACCTTGATTTTTTTACATTAATATTTAAATCTACTAGAGGTTGGGGAAATAGTACCATATTTAAGCATTTTGGCCTATATAATCTTGATCTCATAGTTTCTAACCATTAAAAAAATCATAGAAATATGATATCTGTTAAACATCTCTCTCTCCTTAATAGGTTGAAAAAAAATGATATAAAATAATTTGTAATTCACAATTACGTAATTCACAAGACATCTTCACAAACATTTTTTTCAAATTAGGAACGTACTCACTAATATACTCATTACTTCATTGGTTAATATGTGCAAGATGTGAAAATGTCATTTTTGGATAATGTTAATTAGAAAATTAACTAATAAAATATCAACTAAATAATTAAATTAACACATGGATTCAAATTTTAGAGCATAAAACTAATCCAAGATTTAATCTTTGAGACTTCCTAGAAATATATTAGTTAATAATATATCATTTTGTGCAAAGTCAAAACATGAAACAAATAATTATTTGATATTTTGGGAATGATCACTCTCTCCATTAAATAATTCAAACTTAGTTACAGTGAAACTAATATGAAAAGGGTATATAAGGATGTCACAATGAAATTGATTAAGTAATATATCATGATAATTAACCACATGAATTTATTTTTAAGATTCTTATGAGAGTTTTTGAATATTGGCTTACATATCTTAAATATTTTATTCAAGGAGTTCATATTGATAAGTATTGTAAGTAACTAATGTAGGAATAGATTCTCTATTTTCTATAGAAAGGCCATGACCAATATATGTGGATTGAAAAATATGTCTAGAATTAGGAGGGAAAATAGTAATAATTAAGGTAAGGAGTATACATGATAACATGAGTAGATATAATATGTTGAGGAACACTAGTAGAAGCAAAATTTGTAGCCTTGATTCATACTATAATAAGAAAACATATAACAAGCAAAATAGAATAATTCAAATATTCATTTGAAATATTTAGGTCTTTAGATACATATTACTTAGCTAGTTTCATATTTTTTCCCTCATTAGAAACATAAATTAAGGCACCAATTTATTTAGGAAACGGAGAAAAAATACAAATTAATATATATAATGCTTACTCAAAGTAGTATTTGTTTAGACATAATTATTCTTAGCATTATTGTTTCAAGTTCTATTATTCATAATAGTTGCAAAAGAAACATCTATTTTTAAAACATTTGAATTTTCATCATTTTAATTTGTAGATTTTAGATTAAAATAAATAAAATATTATAAATTTCATCAATATTCATAATATTATTTTTCAATAAGCATAAGTACTAAGGATATGAATTTGAAAAAATAAATATGTTTACCAGTAAATATATCACTTAACCTGTTATGTGGACTATATATAGTTTTATTGATTGGAATAAGATAGAAACATAGAGAACATTAAAAAAGCTACAACTAATTACATTGGAATAAGAAAGCACAACCCTATATAAATTGATATGAAACAACCACAATATAAAACACTAGAGGTTAAGAGATCATGGAATATTAAGGTTTGATGAGCGATATTGGAGGGGTTCACTATTTTTTTTGGATGGAGTTTATGTGTTGAAACACTATATCAACTATCTAAAATGTGGGATAATATAGACCTAATATAAATATAATAAAACAATAAATAATGACCTAATTTATCTAAACAATGAATATTAATTAATTTACCTTGAGAATTTGATAATTTAAGTGTAAATATAAATACATGTACTTGATTTCATATGCATTTGAGTTATGATAGAGAATCATAATGCTATAAAAAAAATTTATCAAACATAAAAAAAGATCATGTATAAATTAAAAATTAGTCTAACATAATTAATAAAATTTTAGAATGCAACATTAGTCATGACTAGAGTCATATGACCCAATATTGGAAGTCCTCTTGAAAGTGGTTAAATTATTCCATAATTGAATGTGTACATATTTATGGTTTTAAATAATTTAAAACCCTTCATTAGAAAGAGATGTCTAAAAACCCCTCTTTCATAAACAAAATGATCAACATAGATGTCATAATTCATTCTCTTTCACTTGAGCTCAAGCACTAAATAATAAGTCATTAAAAATTTGTGTTTTGGTTGCATGACATTCCTTAATCATCACCCAATTTTCCGTTATAGCATGTGTATAGTTTAACACTCAATTATCATGAATGTCAATAAGAAAAAATGTATATGTTTAGTTTTAACCCTTATCACTATGAGATGTGGGTTACTAGAATATAATTTAATTATCTGTTAATATTGTATCCATTATATTTTTACAATTATATAATGACAAAATTTATAAGCTAGAAAGAATAAATGGGGAAAATTATAAGGTATGATAAATATGTGATTCATTGAAAATTCTTGTATGTATAGGACCTTATGAAACATGTATATATGGGATACATTTTAATTTATGTTATGCCACACTTTCACTTAATCTAACCATAGAAAAGCATGAAAGTTTAAAATCAAGGCATGGAAAACCATATAATTATTTTTAAAAATAGACTTACAATAGATATGCCTACATCATATATCACAATAATGGTCATGGATAATTTCAAACTATATGACTCTTGTCAAGGTGATTAAAACCTAGGTAATAGAGACTTGTGAGTTTGTTAAAAAATGAGTATTTTGAGGCAAAAAAATGATAGATTTGAAAATGTTTATGATAAATTTACGATAATTAAATACATGAAAATTCTAATGTGAATAAAATTTATTTGACATGATCCTAATTTATGCTAATGATGTAAATTTACAAAACCATGATAGAACTAATGAAAATATAACAATATTATCAAAATTAGGTTTCTACACCTAGCCTTTGAGCATAATCCAAATTAAATTTTCTATAATATAATTTATATCATAATAAATCTAGGGTATTCATGATAAGACAAAATAAAGATAAATCCATAAGTGTATCAAGGCTTGAGACTAACATAATTTTTACATAAATACCAAGGAAGGAAATACACATATGTCACATAGAGATAAATTTATCACACATCATGTACCAAGATGACATGAAAACATAATTTTGAAAATTATAAGCAACAAATGATAATCACTACTAAAACTTGCTATTGCTTTAGAAATATAGATAATAAAATATAAACTAGTAGCATATTTAATGCCTCTCATGTTAACCATCTTTCCCTTTATAGTTTTTTATTATCTTCTACATCTATTATGTTTGAATAACCCTCATTGCATTTTGTTCTTTGAATTAATTACCTCTATTTGTAAAGTTCCATTGTGTAGTGATTCACACTTAGGAAATTTAATTATATATATAATTTTTAAATCAATTAAGCTAAATTAAAAAAAGGAATTATATAATTCAAATAATGGATTAATATGTGCATATCCCATCTAGGAAAGTTAGGGATTCTAGTGGGTAGACTATAACCTAGGATAGGTATAATTTTAAGAAAATTTAATAATTTTTTAAGAACCCACATGGGATTGTAACAAGAATTTTTAACCTTTTAATAAAATTACAAGGGTGTATATACTTATGTAGGTAAACCCACATGGGCTTCTAAGGAATTTTAAGGGAGAGTAAAGGCCTTATAAAATAAGATTTGTTTTTTGAGTACCCATATAATAATATGTTTAAGTGGGAATTTTGGGAATATAAAATTCATTAAATTAACACAATGTAACAACCCCAATGGGTTTTACCAGAATATAGTATTTTTTTAATTAATTACACATATTCATCATATAGATTTTACCATGTGAAATCTAATTAGTGATATTTAACTAACTGCATTCATTTATTGAACCATAAGTTTTATAGTTAATCACTTATCTAAGGATCACCATGAACATATATCAAAATCATGAAAAAAGTTGATTAAATAATACATATTGCATATAATCATAAATAAAATAATACAAATTCAACCATGGTTGATACAACATTACAACCATTGTTTTAGAAGTATAATGTATAAATATTATAGTTATCATCAATACATAATCTTTCAAATAATAAAACATGATAAAAAGATACAAGGAGCATTAGTTTCCAAGACTCAATAATCTCCATAATTCAAGTATCAATATTTAATCTCAAGTGTAGTCTCTAGTATAGTACTATAGCTAGGAGGGAAATCATCATTCAAGAGATTTTACACAATAACCGTAGACCATAGATCCCTTGCAGTATCTTCCAGTAAGGGGATACCCCTCTCATCATGAATGGGTAGAGAATGATGGTGTGGGAATACAATGTAATAAAATAGAACCCATGTGTTGTAGATATCTAATACATAACGTGTACCATAAATAAATCCATTCTAATATGATATCACACAAATACGAAAACTACATCAACATATTAAATTATAATGTTTAATTAAAACATTACTTTTGCCAAAGTTTTCAATAATTAATGATATCCTATATTAGTTAAACTCATACACACCACTCAATTAGATTACACCTCATCCTACATTGATGGCACTAATTAAGATATTGGAATCCATCAACTACTTATTTAGAGTCATGAATGTGAGATTGGGTTAAAAATATATAATAATATAAAAAATAATAGATTCATTCAAATTATTTCCTTTTAGATGATACAAATATGCTAAGTACATAAATATCAAATACATTAATTTAGACCATCAAATTAATTCCAATGAATCCATAGCATTTAGTTTATTACAAAATAATAAACATAATAAAAATAGTCCTCAATCAAAAATATTATCTCGATAATGATTTATCTAGACTAGAAGTTACTTAAATCACAAAGCAACTTATAATATTATTTCATCCCCAAAAAAAAATTATAACACATATTTATATATTTTTTTCATATTTCACATATAAAATAAAATCCAATCCAAACCATCCTAATATGCTTTATATTTAAAACTCTTAAATAAATTATCTTAATGCTTTTATATATAAACATTAAAATATTTAAAAACACCCAATTTCACACTGTATGGTAGTAATGTTTTCAAGCACAACATAGATGTGTACATATATACATATATATAAATGGTAAAAAAATTCATATTTATAACATATTCAACAACCATGTATTTTTATCACGTGTGTGTGTGTGTGTGTGTGTGTGTGTGTGTGTGTGTGTGTGTGTGTGTGTGTGTGTGTGTGTGTGTGTGTGTGTGTGTGTGTGCGTAATTCTTGAGTACAATCACAATAACATATAAATACTATATTATATATAATATACTCTAAGAATACCTCCAATATCTTAAAATATTAGAGTATTTCATATACGTATACATAAGTTAATAAAATATCTCCATATCCCCCTTTTATAAACTATATATATCTAAATGGTAACACTGTGAACTCGTATTACCCCATTGAGTTCTGAATGTTATTTATAGAATATCCTCTTCATGAATCCTCAACTAATGATACCATACTCTAAGATCAATCTTTTAAAATATTATTTCCCATTACATTTTATCAAAGAGATCATCAATGCATGGTAGATGATATTTGTTCTTGATCATTGCTTTATTCAGCACCTATAATCTATACATAGGCAAAGAGTGCCATCCTTCTTATTAATTAATACAATTGGTGCACTCTAAGGTGAAAAATTTGGTCAAGTCAAACCTTTAGATAAAAAATCCTAAAGTTTTTCCTTTAACTCAACTAAATTCATGGTTGTCATTATGTATGGCACCATAGACTATAGTTTTAATCCAAGTATATCAATAGATAAATCAAACTCACATTTAGGTGGAAATCCTAGTAATTCATCTAGAAACACATCATGAAATTTTCTCAAAATATTATAATATTTGATATATGGTTACTTATACTCCTCCATATCATTTATATTGATTATGAATGCCTAACATCCCTTTAATCTTTCTTGAGTTAAATTTTAGAAATCTATCTTAGCTGCAACTCCCTTTTCTCACCCTAAAGTTGTGTCTAATTTTTGAAATCATCTTGACACTCAACCTTCCTCAGGTAACATTCAACCTTTGATTTATTCTTTTCAATCCAATTTAATATTAGGATTACATCATATGATCACAATGTAACTATAAAAATATCTACTACTATAGTGAGCTTTGATAACTTAATCTTCAATTCGACTGGACACTTATCAACTTTAACCTTTGACTCATTCCAATATAGTATCGACCATGAATTATTCATAAATTCAACTTTTATATATAATTTACTAATCATTCTAGGAGAAATGACACATTTTGTATCTCCCATGTGAATCAAAATAGAAACTAGATGATCAAAAAAAATACTTGGGAATTCTATGGGTGAAGTTTGATACTCAACCTAACAATTTTCAATAGCTACATGAATCCATTTCTAGAATTTACCTTGTTGATAAGCTAAAACCTTGTTCTTTAATTTTTCCTAAAGACATTATCAATCAAAATGGTTACCCCCATATATGAATCAATCTCCAATAGTTCCTTTCTTATTAGACTATTGGTTTCCATTGAAACCACCCTTGAAACCATTACCAAGTTTCAT
The DNA here is from genome assembly GCA_037957365.1 of Torreya grandis. NCBI lineage: Eukaryota > Viridiplantae > Streptophyta > Pinopsida > Cupressales > Taxaceae > Torreya > Torreya grandis. Next base: position 109,177 of record JARHVA010006556.1, on the reverse strand, counting down.
GTTCCCTAAACCATTATTGAAGTTGGTGTTCTGATTCTTGAACTTACCCTTGGAGTCTCCACTCTACTTCCATTTCTTCTTTTTAAACTTATCTCTAACTTGGGTAAGAGATTTCAATTTCTATTCCTACTTAACTACCTTCTCAAACACCTAATCCATGGTATATGACCATGAATATTTACATCACAAATAATTTGGGGTCTCAATCCCATGATGAAATTCTTGATTCTAAACTTTTCATCTATTGATACTGAGGTACATAATTAAGGATCTTGGTGAATTAATCCTAGTATTCATTCACTAACAAATCCCCTTTATTAATATTCTAAAAATTCATAAGATTTTGATAAAAGCACACCTATGGAAGCTATCATAACCTATATAGTGTCACAAATTGTTCCCAAGTGGTGGTGGTTGACTTGATATAGGATAAATTCTCCCCTCAAAATCTATCATGCATTTGGAACTAGTTTTGTAGCATTTGTGAAATCACAAGTTATATGAAAAGTTGTTTAAGTGTGCATTTAAAAAAAATAAAGTTTAGTATTTGGGACATATTAGCTCTATGGATGGTATTTAAATGGATCAAACAAAGATAAGTGCTAGAATGGAATGGTTAGCAATAAATAAGGTGTATGAGTTAAGATGTTTCAAGGGATTAGTGAGATAATACAATAAATTCATTTTGAATTTCTTTAAGATAGCTAATCCATTCACCTCAATCTAGAAGAAGAATAAGAGTATTGCCTAGTTGGATAAGTGTGAAGTAGATTTTTATGAATTAAAAATGAGGCCTTCTTAAACACTAGTTCTACGAGTTCTTGATCGTAATGGTCAATTCTCAGTGATCACTGATGCATCTAGGGATGGATTGGGAGGATTTATTATATAGGATGGTTCATTGGTAACCTATGAGTCTAGGAAATTGAAGTCATATGAGGTGAATTATGCCCATCATGACTTAGAACATGTGGTAGCTTTTCATGCTTTGCAATTTTGGAGGCATTATCTATTGGGGAAACCCTTTAAGCTCAAGACTGATAAATTGAGACTCAATTTTATCTTTATTGAACCAAACTTGAATGTTCATAAAAGATGATGGTTGGATTTTTTATCTGATTATTATTTTGATATTAATTATATCAAAGGCAATGAGAATAGAGTAACTGATGCTACAAGTTATAGGAGTCACATATAAATCATGGCTATTATAAGGAGTAATTTTTAATATCAAGTAATCAAATTCTCTCTAGGTGATCAATTCTACTATCAAGTTAGGGAAGCATTATCTGAGAATGTTTAGAATCCTAGATATAAAGGATTAAAAATAGAGAGTGGTGGTCTTTTTTAGTATAATGGTAAGATGTTTTTACTTTATAGAGATAATATAAAGAGAATAGTGCTAAATAAATTTCACAATTCCCATTATTTAGGACATCCAAGAGTAACCAAGGTCATCTCTAAGCTTATACCACTCTATTTTTGGAAAGGAATCAAGAGAGATGCAATAGATTTTACGTCTCATTATTTGGAATGTCAGTGTTTGAAATTTGAACATGTGAATCTAGTTGAATTTGTATATCCACATGATATACCAAATTGGAAGTAGTTGGTGATTAGTATGGACTTCATCTAAGGGATATCATTACCACAAAAATTAATATGACATGATCTTGGTTCTAGTTAATAAACTAACCAAGGTAGCACATTTCATACCAGGCAACTTGAATGATGATGCACCTATTTCACCCAACATCCATATTTTATTCATCTAGAAATGGGGATGCAATTTTAAAAATTTGGTCTTGTATGTTAAGCCTTTATTCTACATGTTTATGTAAATGCTAAATGGATTGATCTTTAATCTTTACACTTAAATAATCAAGAACGATATTATATATTTTTATAGACTAAATTTCATAATGCCTTTTAGGAGATTTTTTTAAAGATATGTAGGTTTTTTTTGACTTAGTTTATTTAGAAAAACTTATTTGAGACTTAGTTTATTTGAAGAATCATATTCAGGTCTTTTTCATTGGTATTTTTTCTCAGGCATTTTGTTTAAGCATTTTATCCAATGTATTTTGGTCTTCAAGTTTTTAATATCAGACTTTGTGTTTGAAATCTTATTTGGCATTTTTAATGGCATTTTTATATCAAAATTTTTAGGAATTTATTCTTTAAACATTTTATTTTGAAAATTTACACTAAACTGAATTGGTCTTTGGGTCTTTTGTATCGAACAAATTATCTGAAATAGTCATCATCAGATTTTGTGATTCAGATATTTTTCACTTCAAATATTTTGTATCAAGTATTTTTTTGGAAATTTTATTTTATAGTTTTTGGTCTTCATGGTTTTTGTTTAATATTTATGTTCAAAATATTTGTTTAGATATTTCTTAGGATCGATCTTAACATAAAACTTGACTCTTAATTCTTGAATACCAAAAGCCTATTGTACTTAGCCAATCAAATAAAGTACTTCCCAATACTCAACAATGTTACCCACCAACTAAACTAATGAGATTTGAATTCTGAAAATAATAAAAAACATAGGAATGTTGAGAATTTATAATGCACAAACTAGAATTCAATGCATACATGATGTGTATCAATTAAAGTATTCACTGATTACAAATGAAATCAAAGTTGACTACTATCCTTTAAATGAAAAGCCCTATCTACCTATGATATTATTACAAGTAAAACAATGACTAGTAGAAAGGAGAATTTTTCATAGACCATATAATAAAATTGAGAACACTACACATAATTTTAATGTCACATTCATTGAAGGCATTCAAGGGATCACTTTAGCCATTGCCATTTTCTATTAAGGATTTGACTAAACTTAAAGACACAATCTATGATGCCAACATGTTTGACAATAGGTACAAGAACTACTCTAAATTATGGGATGTTGTCAATTGTATCAACATATTTTCACCAGATAAAAATCTATTTGGTATAGAATGCTAATTCATTATAGACTTTCTCTCACTCAAGAGATAAACAATATATTTAGCTATAGTCAGGCTCAAGGTGATTCCCTACATCGACCTTTTACAAGACTTATTATTCATAGGGAAGGTTATGTAGGATGCATTATTGTACCACATAGACAACCAAATAGTCATGTAATGCATCTTCAGAGCTAATTTTAGAGGTATTTATCACTACCAATTCAAGATACATATTTTGATAAGCATAGATTAGTTTCATGAAATCAGAATAATTCAATAGATAAGGTGTTGTGTTCATAGATCTACCTAGAGAAACCATGATGTATAAATGTAATAATCCCACCCATATCAACAAATTCATGATATGAGTGAATATTGGTATGGCACTACTTAATAGGTATATGGCATGCCTAACATCCATTTCCTCAATTTGGACTAGGTAACATTGTTACATATGATGATGACCACTGATGAAATTTTTTCTTTGGGTGAAACTATAATCTTTCATTTGGGAGAACACATTATATAAAATAAAAAGTGGCATACTCTAATGGGTCAATTATATATGATGTCCTATCTTTTGGATGTTGTAATGGGCACAATATATTTTGGATCCCAACCACTGACTATGTCAAGAATCACAATTGAGATTATTTTCAATTTATGTATATATAATCATATACCAAAAGTATGGTTAGGATTGTTGAGGATATTTATCCTCAAGTATGGAGAGTAATCCATTGGTCTCTAATGTCTAGAGTTAGAGAAATAATAGTGAAAACACTATGTTGAAGGGGTAACTATTTTTTATATCCTAACTACATGGTGATCATGATTACCAGACATAAGGTTTATCCCTTACACCTCCAAAAATATGTACCTAAAAATTGGTAGAGAAAGAAACTATTTTCTAAGTTTGGTGGAGCATTGGGGAGGACTTGACCAAAAATAAGAACACATTCTATGGGCACCATATGGTCATTGGTAGGACGTGCTAAATAATGAGCAATTGCTTTAGAGATGTGGGCATAAAAATAAAGAGTTATCACTTATCCATAGTGCCACACAGGGAATGGGTTCCTCATGGACACATACAAAGACACATTTAAGGCCTTTGTATGCCCTACCAACATGTCCATTATGACTATGACTTCTTATTCATGAATTTAGAAGATGATGATTTTGTCTTGGAAAGGGAAAAAGCTGTTGGCTTGAAGGAGGATCATTTAAGGGTGATTCAATAAGAACCTTCAATTATAGTGAAGGAATTACATGGTATATTACCACTCTTTTCAAGTTGGACACCCTCAAATTTTTGGATTGGCCAACTTCCAAAGTAGACTAAGGAACAAAAGGAACCTTCACAAGAACTTCCTTTTTATTTAAGGGATGTAAAGAAAGAACCAAGGGTGAGTGAGTCTGATCTTAGTAGAGCTCTAAGAGATCACATTAATATAGATTCCTTTGATTATGAATAATAAAGACAAGATCAACTAGCTACAAGTGCAATATAAATGCTTATAAATACCCCAAGTACAAAAGTCCACATCATCAGGGATAGCCATGGATGAAGTTGTTGCCCTAGCTTAACAAGGTTCTTACTTATATCCCAAAAATAATATTTTCTACAAGAGGAATCCTAGGACTCCCCTCATAGGTAGTCCAACAATTGATTAATCACAAATCCTTCCTATAATACCTCAATAAGTAAAAAATTAGGAAGCAAAATAACTTGATGAAGAATCAAAACTAAAGAGAGACAAGGCACTAAGCCTTACATCCAATAAAGGAAAGGCACTAACCATAGAGGGAAACACTAGTAAAAAGGCTTTGCCTTTAGGGACCACTACCTTACTTTCTTCTTTTATTCCTATTTTTGGTTCAACACCAATTTCATATATTTTGAATACACCCAGGGTGGAAGTTGTCACTTCCACCCCTAATGATCCATTAACCTCTTTCTCTCTTTTACACATTCCTCTGCTCACTCCAAAATTAGAGAAGGAATCTTCCACCACCTTTACTCCATCTTCCACCACTATGCCATCCACTTCCATCATGGCCACTACTAGTTTCCATATAGTATTACCATGATTATATCTTTGAAGAGGAAAAAGGTAGCTAAGAAGATTGAAACAACCATGGCCACTCCCCAACTCCGTGTTTCATCCACCCAGATTACTCTACCCATGCCATCCCAGGAGACCATTGTCACAAGCTCAAGTGGAAGAAGTAAAATCAAGTCATCATATTACATCCACTCCCCCAATATGGAGGTTTGGATTGGTCAAAGATCATTTGTATTACTTTCTTGACACCATCCTCAAGGTAGAAAAGAAACAGCAACCAGTTGAATATCTAGAGGAAGAGGTTTTGGTTAAAATCACACATGAGATAAAATCCAACCAATTTATAATTCATGTTTTGGCCACTAATTTAAGATATAAAAATTCTTAAATGCCTAGCTTCAAGATAACAAATCTCCCATCCATTAATTTTTTTTTAACAAACCATCTAGGAGATTTCAAAGGGTAAGGAAGATGAATTTGGAGGATGAATCTATTAGGGAAATGATTCTCAAAGAGACAAAAGAAGTATTTTACTTATCTAAGAAATATAATATATAAATGGGCAAATCCCCTTACAATAAAGATTTTAGGTCTCTGGCTAAAACACATAAAGATGCCATGGTCCAAATAGATGAAGGCACAAAGCTAGTGAGACAAGACTGGAGGTACAATTGGAATAAATAAATGAATAAAAAAGATAGTGCACATCCTAGTAGGTATTGAATCTAATGTGAAAGAGGTAGCATCAAAATTCTATAATTATATAGAAGCATTAGAATTTATTTATATTTAATTATCCCCCCATATTACTAGCACTCATCAATTATTTAATTCTTTAAAGTCAGATAAGAATAAACTAAAGTTAATTATTTACACAACCAATAAGGCATATAACCATTTGGATCTAATGATGCCACTAGAGGCATCCAATTCACTCAACATGGTATTCATTAGAATAGAAGAGGTCAGTGAATGGGTAACAATTATTATGGAATTCCTCCCTAAATACTAGGAACATGAGGCCCTTATGCTACAAAATTTGAATGACTTGAAATTGTTAAAAGTGAAGGATGCTATAAGAAATTTTATAAATAAGATGAACTTTGATCAATTTATTTAAAAGTATTTAGATAATTTCTAGGAAATTTTACAAGTAGTATCATTAAAAGACATCAAATAAGAATTGAGCTTTGCTAGGAAAAAGGTGATTGAAGCTGAAATCTTCAAAATCAACTTTCAGATGATGAAAGAAGAGCATGAAAATATAATAAGATAGGTTCTTAGGATACATATACCCTCTCCTTTGAACTTGGATATAATTATATAATATCATGATGTGTCACACAAATTCTAGCTTGAGATAGAGGCAAAGAAGTAGACTAGAGTTATCAAATCCAATTCTACATCGATAACTACAATTATAACTCCAACTAAAGTCAATACATCTATGTAGACATTGACACAATTGTAAAGGGCCAAGTTTTATACATTTACATTTCATAGTGGTGTATTTTATATATTTATAGTTTTCTTATAATTTTATCATATTGTAAAGGTTTCCTATTTACTTTGTAAAGAATCACACATTGCATGATTTTGTAAAGGCTAACTTGAATTATTAATAACTATAAGATAACCTTATACGATTTTGGGACCATAGTTAGAAAAAAAGTTATAACTATGTAATGTAATAAATTTTTTCATGTACTTAGAGGATGAGGAGACCCCTTCCCCAAGTCTATTTAAAAACATATAATCCATAATTTAAAGGGTTAGAAGATTTCAAGATATAGGAGCAGAAGCAATTTTGGCTGTCAACTCATGTGTTTGTGTATTTTATTTCCAATTTTTGTGTAATTATGTTTATCTCTTTTGGTTGTATGATTCAGTAACTCTTAATGATAAAAAGATAAAAATGAGTTTTTTCTTGTTATAATCAATATGTTAGTCTTAAGATGTGTAATAGATATTAAAGGATTATTAAAATTACATTGATTATTGGTAATTAAGTTGATTGATTCATATTCTTATGTTTGTAAAGATGTTTTAATTTGATATAGTTTTCTATGCATGTTCAACAACTATCTCAGATACCTCACTAAGATCGAACCATAATCTGCTAATTAATAATGTGCCACAACCACTCTAAAATTAGTAACCTTTGATTGAGGCCTATGAGTTTCATATATCTAGATTATCCTAGATTGCTTGACCATGTCTGAATACATGTGTGCAATAGCTACTAACAATAAATAGAGGTTTTGAAATAAATTATCCACTTAGAAAAATAGCTAAATAGGTGATTATTGAAGTTAGAAAACATTTCTTTTCTATTCTTCCCTTCCCTCATTTTTTGAAGGTTATTTTAAAGACTTGCCCACTCTAGATTAGTAACTATTTAGCCACCAACTCATCTAGATTTTACTTCCTTTTTAGAGACCACCCCTCCATCCACAATACTTATTAACAACCTTCATGACTTACCTACTATTATATCACTTATTAATTGACACCACATACCTATAAATCATGCCTTGGAGTGGAGTTTACCTCCATTAAGATCATAAAATGTTAGAGGCTACCTCATTATGAGATTGGTGTGCATAAAAACCACATCAACATAATCTCTCTAGCACTAGAAGGAGGACCTTAGAACCTCTAATAAAAGAGGTTAATTTATACATAGAGTTATAATAGAGTCACCCAAGAGAGTGACCAAATCTAGTTCTTAGGCTGGTCTTCTAGTTTCACCCTTACTAAATCATAGGAGACCTAGATTTATACCAACTACCCCAGTCCATAATAGATCCAAGACACCTTCCCTAGTAAGGAACACTTCCTCTACTAATCATCTCATGGATCAACCACCTTGGTAGGTTGGATCCACTATTGCCATCCTAAGGGATGTACATGACCTACCTAGGAATCTTGAAAAGTATTTTCCATTTTTTTCTTCTTTAGGAGAAAGAACAATAGAGAAACACAAAAAATATTTTAATGTTTCATTAAGATTAATGAATGTTTTTAATGAGGATGTTGCATGTAGTATTTTCCATTTTATTTTAATGGATGTTGTTTATTATTGGTATCTAAAATCTAATGGAAAATTCCATCACTTCTTAGAATGCATATCAATAAGATTTTCTTTCACAATTTCGACAAGTCACCAACCCCATTTTCATATACCAACACTTCACTAGAATGAAAAGAGATCCTAACAAGCCAATCCATGCTTTAAATGAAAGATTTCAAAATATGTATCCATGCCTAAGTCTAAGGTATAAACCAAAAGAAGCATCAACATTAGAAATGTATAAGAATGCTTCTAGATCTAATTACTATAGTGTTCATATGAATGGTAGTTGCTACCACCAACTTGGAATTAGGATATGGAGAAGCCATCAACATTGATAGGTATATCAATCCCCAAATTAATAGCACACCTAACATCAATAATGGCTTCTTAACATTAAATATAGTCCCACATATGAATTAGAATGTTATTGTGTTCAATCAAAACAACTTATACATGTTACCTCCTTTGACATAGACAACACAACTAAATTATAGTTTCTTAAATAACTATGCATAAGGAAATGGTCACCAATAATTTGTTTTATCTTCTATTATTATTCTATAGGGCACTGAATCTATAAAGGTGGAGCTAGATGTTATTCAAAATATGGTTCAAAATCTAAGCAATGACTTCCTTGGCATGCAAAGAAAAATGGGTAATACTAATGGCACAAGTGGTAACCTGTAGTCATATAAAATGTGAAAAATTGATAACTTGAGTGTGGATAATGATAGTCAACCCTTAGGTCCCTCTTACTTGCTCCGATGACCCTCATAGGTATATTTTCACTGATTCCCAATCATTTATATCCTTCTAAACTTGATCCCAACTAATCTAGACTCCCCTTTCCATGACAAATTCATCCCCCTAGGTCTCATCTACTCAAGACAATAGCACCACACTAGGACTATAGTGTTGGTGCCACTCATATATGCTTTTTTTGCTCTTGTCCAAATCCATTTATGGCCCTAATGGTCAATTTATTTTGGTTTCCCATCTTTCTCCTTATTGGCCTAATGTGAGTACATTCAACCCATGACCAATAGATCCCTATAAAATCCCATTCAAGGATAATATGGAAATGATTATAAATTATCACTAAACAATCAAGAATACAAGCAAGACTACTCAAGAAATCTTCCCTATTCTTTGCATATAGCTAGCCAATACACTTAGAAGCTTATTAAAATCCTTACACTAGTCCCTAGCCACTTCAATCACATATAGTTTAACATTATCCATATTCATACACATAATTTCACAAAGCACATCAAGTGGGCAAACTACATATGGTTTGATGCCTCTTCAGATTATTGGTGTGTAGGCAGTGTGCCCACACAAGGGGTGTAAATCTACATCTAGTGAGTCTTACACACTCTAACTCCCCTCCCCCTCTTTCTAAAAACTGGTCAAAACACAATGGAACATAGGTTTTGAAGATAAAATCTACTTATCAAGGTGATCTATAGACTTTAAAATGCTGAAACTTCACAGATAGGGTCACACAGACCTATTGAAAAAAACCCCAAAAAGCTCAAATCCTCAAGACAATAGTGGTAAAGGTGGACTATAGTGTTAGTGCCACTCCTATCCAGTTATAGTGCTCCTATCCAATCATAAAATGAAGTTTAGACCTTAGTTTTTGATAGTGTCCTAGTCCTCCATCGGGAATTCCAACCTTTGTCTTAGTCAGATCAATTAGTTTCTAGTTAAGTGTTATTTTCTTCCCTTTATTACTATTTTTAGAAAAATTTGAATTAAAATCAAATTTCACAAATCAATAACTTAATAATTGCATATTTATTTAGTAATTTTACTACTTAAACCCTTTAACTAAATTATCAATAATACACTAATATTTCCAAAATTATTAAAATATTTGGTGAACTTGATTTACTTTGTTTGCACATAAAAACCCTAGAAACACTAGGGTAAATTTTCTACTAATTTTATTCCCATATTTTTTTGATTTTTAACCTACATAATAAAATTAAAAAATTATAATTAAATTTTAAAATTTCATAGTAATTTTGAAATAATTTTCTTTCAAACCCTAGTTGCCCATACCAGGTCCTAATATTTTCCCAATAATTTTCCAACAATTTTTTGATTTTCTACTAACATATTAAAATCAGAAAATCCACTCAAATTTCAAAATTCACTAGTAATTTTCAAAAACATTTATTTTAAAAAACCTTAGTTTCATATACTATGTCCCATTACTTCTTAAGGTATCACCTTACATGTTTGTGAATTTCATATCCTTTTTATGCAATTTTCAATTAACTATTTTTAGGACTTTACATTTCCTATATTCAATACTTTCATTTTCTAGCACTTTCTCTAATACAAATTATTACAAAAACTTCAATCAAATCTCAAAATATTTTCCTAATTTAATAATGGCCCAATATACTGGTTTTGATGAAACTAATAAAAGGGAACTTCAAGAACACTTAAATAAACACCTTGACATGCAAGATGACATGATTAAAATACTAAAAGAAGAACAATAACAAGTGAATAATGGTCAATCCTCTCAAATAATAGGGCAACCATTTACAAATGACACTACAAGGGAAAGTATGTCTCAACAACCCCCTATAGTATCCCAACCTACCTCTATGCCACTAGCTATAGCTAGTACATCTTTGTCTCCTAATGTGGCATCCCTTGTACAAGAGATAACATCTCTTCAATCCAAGGTGATACATATTGACCAAGTTGCCTCTAAACCTATGTAGGATTTGGATTATTTTTCTCTATTGTATAAACTGGCACATCACATTGCTTCTACACCCTTGCCACAAGGTTTTGCTTAAACCAAGCCTACTCTATATGATGGAAAGGGTGATCTAGAGACACATTTGAGACCTTTTCACATAACATGCTTACCATTATTTCCATGGAGCCTAAAGGACTATGATTTACAATTGTTATATATTTTATCAAATTAGTTGATCACTACATTCAATCCTTTAGTTGACATGTTCATATCTTTTTTTAGCATTAGCATTGGTGATAAGTTTTCATATGCCAAGTTGCACAACAAAAAAAAAGTTTAAATGAGCATCTCATAGATTATGTTCTTTGATAGAGGACTATTTTGGCTAAGATGACTATCCCCATGGCTCACCAAGAGTTACAAGATATCTTCAAATAGAGTCTTCTACCAGCCTTGCATGAATCAATCATGTTAAAAATATTCTCTTCCATCACTGAATTGTGTCACACACTAAAGTAATGATAAGCCAAGCTAATTTTAATGGGAAAACTTAAGTATATAAGTATATTAGACACAACAAACAAAATTAATAGAAAATTCCCATAAAAAGTCAAGGTTAATAAGAGCAAGAGTTAGAATCAACCAAAAATTAATATAGCTTTTGATCCCCCTCAGTGAGTGGTTTTATTATTCCATCCTTGGTGAACCTTTACCAATCTACTAGTTTCTCCAGCCAAATTTTTATAGTAGCTATTAGAATGTAACATCATATATCTCCCTCCTATTTAGGAAGTTGACCCAAGAAATCCTCTTCCATGAGGATATAATTAGCATGCATTTTATAAGTTTCATAGGGAAATAAGACATACAACAAATACATGCATCAATTTTAGACACAAGATATAGGATTTGATAGATGGCAATCATATTGATATTGGCACTTTAGTTGAGCCTCCATAGGAAAAGAAAACATAGGACAAAGCTTTGAAAATATTTTCATATCATTTTCCATATCATTTTAAATAGGAGATAAGGGTCACATCAGGGGTTCACCATGCATATCATGCACATCCTATACCAGATACATATAGGGCACCTTCAGTTGAGACACATCCTTTAAGCAACATGATTGGTGTATAAAATTTTAGAGTTCTAGCTAGACATTCCATATCCTTTCAGAGTAGGAGATCATTAAGGATGATTTAGATTATCATGCACTCTTTATTAGAGATTACATTCATAATCATTTTATTCATAGTGTTCTCATAGATAATATATCTAGTGTGAACATGTGCACTATGACATTATTACAACATTTGGGATATTCTAAGCAGGATATTACCCATATGGACATAGTTATCAATGGATTCAATGGGAACATATAGAGTTAATTAGGTGAGATCATACTACCTTTATAGGTTGGTCCAACACAAATTGCCAAACCATTCACTATTGTTTCTAGTGCAGGAGTCTTTGATATGTTACTTGGTTAACCATGGGTCTAGAAACTTCAAGTAGTACCTTCTATAGTTCACAAATGTGTGAAATTCATTCACACTAATTAGGTTATTACAGTTGGTAGAGTTCCATATGAGTTACCATTCCCCACTTCATAGCCATCTTCTACTTTTTAATCACTAGTTTCAGTTTCACCACCAATTTAGTTTGGCCAATAGTTATAGTTTTGACACTAGTTATAGTTCCTAATCTATTTTCAATTTAGACATAGTTGAGGCATCCATCGCTAGCATAGAGAGTTCATACACCTCCATAGCTTCAAGATTCTAGATAGCTACTAGCTACAATGTTCACACCCAAGACATAATCATTGATATATCATGCATCTACTCATAGAACACATGTTTAAAGAACTTATCCTATTATTATATGGGTCCTTAAGAACCCTATAGTTTCATCCACTTCTTAGAATTATAAGGGGAACCCACAGTTGGTTTCTAATTCAAATATTTTAGATCATTTATAGCATATACAACATTTAGATCCATAGTCTTAGCATTTCCATCATGCTTCACAATCACACATGATTCCTTTCTTTGATATAAAACATCATCATATGGAGTCTCCCATGAGACTCATTGATTAGTATCATTATTTCCTAGCTTACATGTAAATTATTTCTTATGCTTGATTATACATATCTTATATCAAAAATTCAAAAACATTCAAATATTTAAAAATACAAAAAAATGAAAATAACTTCAAAAACACAAAAAATATTTTGATTGTATGCATTATCCATGCTTTACATTTCTACTTTCATGCTAAACTTACATATGTTATTCTATACTATTGTTTGTTGATTTATCTACATTGCCATGCTTCACTTGATCTATTTTGAGTATGTGTAATGACATCCATCTCTTTTATTGCCTCACTCTACCCATTGAGGGGGCGTCCTACTTCTACATCAAGACATACACTAATATGAATACCTAGTTGGGGCATATTCTACATGACTACACCATGCAAGTTATGTCATTCCTACACCACACACTTTAGTTATCATATTGATGTATATTACTTACTAGGTTACATAGATTATTATATAGACATCTCACTAGTATATAACACTTGTGTATTTCTTAGCATATACCTACTCTTGTATTAACATGTCTTGAATAATTTACCTCTTGATTTGATTAGTTATATGTGATTTTATTTCTAGTTATTACATGCTTTCTTTTCTTGCTTAGTATATCTTGATCTGATTGCATTTTCTAGATCTTATTTATCTCCTATATGTACCTTAAGACATTTTCCATTATCCTTTACTTCTATTCATGTGTTTTCCTTTGGATATTTTACAATGTCCTTTGCCTATACTCTTTTATGTGATTGTGGTTTCCATGTCAACCTTGCTTGTTTCAATCATATGTGTATGTGGCATTTGAACATGCCTTATATGATTACCTTCCAGTTTGAGTTACATGTGCCCATTTCCCTTATTTTCTTGTCCCCTTTTCCACCCTTATACACTTATTTCTTCTTGCCTTGTGTGATTATTACTTGTTTTATTCTCATTTTTTGTAATGCCATGATCCACATCATGCATTATCTTGATTTCTTGGATGCCATGATAGACATCATGATCCATCCCTACATAAAAAACTAATAACTAATAACTAACACTTCCTATTCCAATTTATTATATTTCACATGATATTACATTTTTATATCTATATAGGCATACCCATATTGATCTACCAGTCTCTCATTACAAATCATGTTATATCTTGATATATCTTATCGATTATCATTGCTATATCATGTATCTTTATAGCATAACACACTTGTTAGGATATTTATTTTGATGGTAGTCATTGGAATGTATTTATTTCTACCCTCAAAATAGGGGGTAATAAATAGGGGGTTTATCATAAAGATAAGATCTCTTAAAGGTTGTAAAACCAACATTCAACACACCTAGAATAGTAACTAGACATCAAAATAGTCATAATAGACTAGGCAAATAGTGAGAATATCAAAATAGTTACTAGATTTGGCCTAGGATAATAGAATCTAAATTGGACTATAGTTCCAATGTCACTAGTGTCCAATTTGGATGCTTATGTCTAAATAATAAAAAATTAGACATTCTAAAAGTAGGCAAAAAAGTGGGTTTACCTACAGTTTTACATAACCAGACTAGTTAAAAATTAGTAGTTTTCAATACTCTTTTTCTAAGAGAATATAGATATATGGGGTATCATGCATGACATGATGGATCTCACTTTTATTTTTAGACATGGTAGTTGATATAACTTTTAGATTAGAATCCATGTTTTAGAAACCAGTGATTGGGGGCAATGTGCACGACACATTTTTTTTATTTTCCTTTCTAAGTTCAATATCACCTAGGAATTCTTAGTATTTGCATGCATTATTCCATCCATATGTGGTTGGAAACATTTTAAAATGGATTTCATATAATCCTAACTTCCACATTCCTAAGTTCTTGAGTTCTTGAATGGCTTTCATATAAGCCTAGTGTACCAATTTTGGAGTGGATTTCATACAAGCCTAATCTCCATATTTTGGAGTGGCCAAGAGTGGCCTAGTTTCCAGTATACATTTGGATATCCATGCCAACATTTTTATATTATATTATATTCATGGGCTCAAGAGCCATCTCATACAACATACATTTCATATCAATATTAGTTCATAGCTTCACTTCACGGGGTAATGATGGATCCAAAAGACTAGCTAGCCTTTATATTCTTGACCCACCTATTCAAAGGGATTGGACACACATTCTAAACATTTAAAAACACATGAATTATCATCTAGTTGTACATAGTGGGTGATGATGGAGCCAAAGGTCTAGCCTTTGCATTATTGAGCTCTTAGGGAATTGAGCACTCAACTCTATTCACAATATTACTCTTGATACAACACATACATGGCATCACTCAACATCACAATGGGTTTTGTATTGGTCTATGTACTTGGTGAGGTGTATTCATTCCTTTCTCTTCCTCACTCTTTTATATAGCCTTATACATTATTACTCTAGACATAACATATCTAGTAAGAACTAATCTACTCTTTGTTTCTCTTGCATATTTGAGCTTTATAGTGTGCTCTCTTTACACACACGCAACATCAAATAGCTTCATAAACTTCACCATTATACGTAATTTTAGGTACACTTTCTAATTTTCCTTTAGCCTAGTATTTCATTTTGTTGCATCACTAGAATAAAGGGGGGGGGAATGTAGTAATATAAAATGTGAAAAGTGGTAAATTGAGTGTGGATAATGAAACCTAACCCTTGGGTCCCTCTTTATTGCTCCCATGACCCTCATAGGTATCTTTTAATTGATTCCCAATCATCCGTAGCCTTTCAAACTTGATCACAACTAAGCCAGACTCTTCTTTTCATGATAGATCCATCACATTAGGTCTTGTCTACTTAGGACAATAATACCACACTATGACTATAGAACCAGTTCCACTCCTATCCACTTTCATCACTCTTTTACAAGTCTATTTTTGGCCCCAATGGTCAATTTATTCTAGTTCCCCATCTTTCTCCTTGTTGGCCTAATGCAAGTACATTCAACCCATGACCAATAGATCCCTATAAAATCTCATCCAAAGATCATTTGGAAAGGGTTTGTAATTATCACTAAGTAATCAAGAATAAAAACAATACTACTCAAAAAATATTCCCTATTATTTGTATACAACCAACCAATACACGTAGAAGCTTAATCAAATCCTTACATCAATCCTTAGTCACTTCAAGCACATCTAGTTTAACATTTTGCTTCTTCATACACATAATTACACAAAACACATCAAGTGGGAGAACTACATATGGCTTGATCCCTCTTCAAATTAGTGGTATGTAGGTAGTGTGTCCACATAAGGGGTGTGGATCCACACCCAGTGAAACTTACACATATTAACCCCCCCCCCCCCCCCCCACTCTTTCTTGAAACTAGTCAAAGAATAATGCAACATATGATTTTAAGAGAAAATATACTCTAGATGGATCTCTATAGACTTATAACTACCAAAAATTTATGGACAGGGTCACATAGACCTAGTGAACAAAACCTAGAAAGATTAGATCTTTAGGACAATAGTGGCAAAGGTGGACTACAACATCGATGCCACTCCTGTCTAGTTTTGGTACTCTAGTCCAATAACAAAATGAATTTTAATTCTTAGTTCATGATAGTATCCCAATCCTACATAGTGAATTCTAGCCTTTGTCTTAGCCAGATCAATCAGTTTCCAGCTAAGTCTTGTTTTCTTTCCCTTATTAGTCTTTTTAGAATTTTTTTGAATTGTAATCAAGTTTCATAGATCAGTAGCTTAATAATTGCATATTTATTTACTAATTTTACTACTCAAACCCTTTAACTAGATTAAGAATTACACATAATTATTCCCAAAATTATTAAATCATAACCATAATTCTTGATTTCATAGGTATAATAGACCATTCAATAGGCTTGTGAACAACACATAGTATCCTAGAAAGCTTCTAGAGATCAACATGGTAGAGACAACTCTACCAAATTGGTATAGAATCCAAAATACTTCTTAGTATGGTGAGCTTGATTGTGCTAAATTTTGTATATCATTTGAAATGTTTCAAAGAGATGTAGTAAGGTAGGACCAAATAAATAATCAACCAAAATACCACTAGGATCCTAGCCCTTAAAACACTACCATTTTCTTTGATACTCATAAGTTTCCCTTTCCAAGTGAAGATGACAATGTACCAAAGGAAAACACCAATGAGATCCATTCTTTCTAGAAATTATAGAAAGGTGGATACAATCTAAGGAATAGGTAGCCACTCACAACTTTTATTCCTCTAAATAACACAACCATTCTACCCAATCCCAAAGTTGACAACAATCCACCTTCCCCAAAAGGGAATGGTCATCCTTAGAAAAAGGATGAATAGAGAAAATGAGGACACAACATCATTGAAGACATAAAGAAAATCAAAGAAAATAGTACTCTTCATGAATTACCTTAGATCACTAAACAAAAGGAGATATTGTGGAATTATATTATAAGGAAGACCCATATGGAAATTATAAAAGCACTATAGATAAGGTGAAGGCTTCCAATACCAATGTTTTATATAAAATAAATCCATAAGTTCCACCCTTCTTATTGACTATCATGACATTTTCTAAGAATATTAATAATTTTGTAGTTGATTTTAGAGCCTTATAAACTAATATGCCTTCTTCCATATGTTAAAATCTTGGTCTAACTCTAAGGCCTTTAAAGATAATAGTTTCATAATTAGATAAAATAGTGGTACTAGTGGTTGGAAAATTCACTAATGTATGTATTCAGGTAGCATCGGAACCATGATTCTAGATGACTATTGGAATCCTTGTAGTATACATACCTAAAGGCTATTGACTATTGCTAAGTAGGGACTAGTCTAAATTTCAAAATAGATATCTCTCTATAGACTTCTCTCACATTTAGTTTCCATGGAGGGGCACTGTAAATCAAATTTAGATTGATAAGGAACCAAGGATGAAATATCTTATCAAAAAGTATAATTTCAAGAATGAAGAAGTAAAGTATGAATATCCTAGCCTTGGTATTTACACTTTTACTATGTAAACTCAAATACAAGAGATAGGATCTAAAATCTCCAATTAGCTATAGACTTTACACTTTGATGGTGCTAGATCTAAACAAGGGTTAGGTATAGTAATTAAAATAATTGATCTATAGGGGAATAAATACTTATAAAAATCTAGGTTATACTTCCTTTGCATTAAATATAGGGTTGAATATAAAGCTTTAATTCTATGATTGCAATATGAACTCAAGAATAATGTAAAGTAGTTGCTAGTGTTTGGTCATTCAAAACTGGGAGCCAATCAAGTCAAAAACAAATACTAGTGCAAGTTATCTTATTTGAAGAGATACAAACACAAAGCATGGGATTTTATTGATATATTTGAAGCTTTCAACAAATTATTAGTTATTAGAGAGAGAAATCAAGCTACAGACTCACTAGCTAATACTACTACTAATTTAGATCCCCTCCAAGAATCTAAGGTAAAGAGATTCTCTATTGAGCTAGTACCTTATCCTTCTATTCCTAACAATGTAGAAAATTTGTAAGCCTTTGATGATGATCAATAGATAATTTAGTTTATAAAAAATTCAAGGAAATTTGAGTACCAAATCATTAATGATAAGGAAGTCAATAATCTCTATCAAGATGATTCAAACAAGGAATGAATTCTCTAGCTCAAAGAGAATCATCTCCCAACTAGTTTGGTCTCCTTAGAAAGACTATTTGGCATAGATCCTCAATTTAAATAGCTTAGGAAACCCAAGGTCAATTACTCTAACTTTAAAAGGGAGAATTTAGGAGATGAACATATCCCATGCTATGTTAACATTGGCCTCAATTGTACCCTATAAGAAAGATAATGAGTGCAGGATTTAATCACTTAATATGAAGATGTGATTATTTGGACATATGAATACTTGAAGTTTTATGACCCAAAGGTCATCAATCATATACTTTAATTGAAACTAGATAAAAATACATTAAGATGGAGACAAATATTAGAAAATCCTATCTTGGAGCTTTTTATTCAAAGATAAGTGTAAAAGTTTCTAAGTGCAAGGATTGTTTTCCCAATCTGACATTATACTTGGGTGACCAATTTGGTTCCAATTAGAAATATGAATGGTGAGATTAGGTTATGTATTGATTTCAAAAACTTGAACAATGATTATGAAAAGGATAACTATCCCATGCCTTCCTTAAATGAATTAATATAGATAGTAAGTGGCTCTAAAATGATGTCCTTCTTGGATGAATTTTTAGGCTATAATCAAGTGCTAGTATAATTAGAGGATAGAATGAAGACTATATTTATTGTGAATTAGGGTACTTATGAATATAAAAGAATGATTTTTTGCCTAATAAATCTATGAGCCACCTTTTAGTGAGCCACAAATCATGCATTTAAAGGACTAATAGGTAAATGTATAATCATTTATAAGAATGATCTTACAGTGTTCTCCAAGGATAGAAATGGCCACATAGGCCATCTAAATTTAATATTTGAGAGATAAAAAAGGTTTGGAATCTTATTAAACCCAAAAAAGAGAATATTTGGAGTGACTAAAGGCAAGATACTAAGACACATCATTACCAAAGAAGGGGTCATCATTAATCTAGATAGAATCCATGGAATTTCAAATATTATACCACCAAACAATAAAAAAGAGCTCAAGTCATTTTTTGGGAAGATTAATTTTGTAAGGAAGTTCATCTCAAGATTTGTGGAGATTTTTAAACCTTTGAATCTAATGCTCAATTAAGATGTTAAAATAGAATGGAAAACTAGAGCCCAAAAGTATTTTCAAGACATTACATATGTAATATCTCAGGACCTAGTACTAATTAGTCTATATTTTATAAAGGATTTTTATTTGTAATCATTTGATTTAGAACATGCAATTTTTATTGTCATAACATAGAAGAAAGATGAGACTTATAATCCATTTAAATTTATGAGCACCAATTTGAAGGATGTAGAACTTAGGTACTCCATGATTGATAAACATATATTTACTCTTATCAAAGTAGTAAAGAAATTTTGGCACTACATCTTGAAGAATAAGACTATTTCCATCATTCATGATCTAGCTATTAAGCTCACCTTATCACCAAATGAATTAGGAGAACATAAAGGGAAGTGGATGGCAAAGATATAGGAATTCAATATATATATTAATCCTTCTATGATCATTTAGGTTCCAAGCATTATTCAACTCATGGTTGAGCCTGATCCAAATATTACTATTAAAAAAGTATGTGAAGACCAAGTATCTAAAAGAGAATGGTATACTAACATAATATAATATGTACTTATAGGTACATGTTCCTTATAACTCAATAGAGAATAAATGAGAGCTTTGAGGCTTAAATACGGTCATTACATGATAAATAAAGGATTTATATATAGAAGAAACTATGAAGGCATATATCTTAGGTGTGTGTCTATAGAATAAGCTAAAGAGGTCCTAGAAAACTTGCATTATAAGATAGGTAGTGGTCATCCATCGGGGAATACCACAACCCACGAGATCTTAAGAATGGATTATTACTGGCCAACAATTTTTATGGATGCTCATGCTCATGTAAGAACATGCCATGAATTATAAACTTTAGTTAAGATAGATGTACATGTAGTAATTTACTTGTAACTTATTTTTGAAGAAAGGCCATTTGTACAATGGGGTTTAGACTTTATCACTGTCATTAAACCAAATTCTTGAGTAGGCCATAAGTTTTTGCTCACTACCTTAGACTACTATACTAGATGGACTAAGGTAGTAGCCACAAAGAATTACACATCACAAGATGTGATTCACTTATTGAAGGAACACATAACAACTACATTTGGCACTCCTATTTATCTATTTTGTGAAAATGGGCCAACATTCATATCAATTGAGTTCACTAAATGGGATCATCACAACCAAATCACTATCAGGTCATCTTTTAACCATTAATATTAGGAAAATGGATTGGTAGAATAAATTAATAAGAACTTGATAGATGTAATTAAGAAATTAGCTAGGGATAAGCCTATGGATTGGCATAATCTATTGAAGTATGCTCTTTGGGTAGACCAAAAAAGATATAAGCAAGCCCTTAAAGCTTTACCCTATCTATTAATGTATGGACATAAGCTACTATTCCCAATCATGGTAAAATTTTTGATATATAAATTTATGTAGGAATACATGTAACTAAATGATAAAGTATAATTTAGACTACTATACATAATATAAATGGAATATTCAAGGACTGAATCCCTACAAACCTTTAGCAAATACCAAGATGTAGTATGAGGTAATTTAATAAGAGATCAAAGGTCAAAGAATTCATGATCTTAGATCTAGTGATACTTTGGAATAAACCCCATGAAAATAAAGGACAACATGATAAATTTACCCTATTTTGGATTGGACCATATAAAATTTCAAACATCCTAAGAAAAAATGCATTCTATCTAAAATACCTACAAGGTAATGAACTCATATATCCAGTCAATGGATAATTTTTGAAGCATTAATTCATGGTTGTACCATCTAAAGTTACTTCATATATTATTTTATTGCTTCCATAGTATTATATTTCTTATTTTATAGGCTTAGTTTTATTGCTTTCTAGATTTGTTGTTTTGTTTTTTCCTATGACAGTTTGATTTTTTTAATTTTGACACCACCAAATCTAAAAATAAACTAGCTAAGGCCCCTATTTTATGCTTAAATGGACTTATAATATAAATTTAAATTTACAAAGAGATTCACAACTTGGGACCTATTTGAAAATTGGGTATATTCATGTGTTTAGAGTATTTAGGATGTAGGTATGTAATCACAAAACATTATGGATTGTGTCACAATTGAATATTTCTACTAGATATGTGAAATTTTCTCCAAAGTACTTCATATGAATTTATAAGGATTTCTTACTTAATTAGATCAAACATAATTATTATATTAATACTTGTTGGAAGTAGATGTAGATGTAGCAAGTAGGGATGTTTTGGTACTAATTTGTTTTATAACCATACCAAGTCATAGGGGTTCTAGCTTTCCTCTTTCCATTCAAATAAAAGAAAAGGAAAATAAAAAAAAGAACCAATGAATTCAAAATTTAAATCAACAAAGCCAATAAAATATCTAAAGAAAATAAAAAGGGTTCACATGATGAAATAAGGTCAATGTAGCATGCATCATGATTAAGAAAATGAAGGAAAGGGAAGAGAGGGAACCCAAGGTATTTCTATGAGGGACATGGATGCCTGGATTGAAGTAGAGAAATGTTAGAGCTTCCCTTGATTTAATGAGATTTAATAGAAACTAGAAAAAAACCTATATCTTTATCAAGCCTTTGAAAATCTCATTACAACAAGGGTTAAATAGACTTCACTCTTATAATACATAGGTCCATGGATGAGAAGGCAAGTATGTTATATGATTGTATTCAAGAGTCTCTTTCATGTTTGTAATTCTAATATTTTTTTGTGGCATAGTTTAGGTTTGCTTTAAAATTACTAATCAAAGTTATGGGTTTTAAAATAATTAAAATTATTCCCCGTGTAAGTCACCATTCATTGTACCCAACATCCTACTTTTCTTCATCTAGAAATGGGGACCCACTTTTAAAATTTTGGCCTCATACGTTGAGCTTTCTTCTATGTATTTGTGAAAATTCTAAATGGATTGATCCTTAATATTTACACTTAAAATAATCAAGCATGGTCTTATTCATTTTTTATGGACTAACTTTATTAATGCCTTTTGGGAGATTTTTTTTGAGCTATGTGGGTTTTTCAGGACTTAGTTTATTCAAAGAAACTTATTTGGGACTTAGTTTATTCATATAAACTTATTTGGGTCTTTTTTATTGGGATTTTTGTTCAAGCATTTTGTTTAGACATTTTATCTGATGGATTTTGGTCTTTGGGTTTTCTATATCAAACTTTGTGTTTGAAAGCTTATTTGACATTTGTTCATCGGTATTTTTGTATCAAACTTTTAAGGAATTTGTTCTTATGAAAAAATTTTGATACTTTTTCCATAGAACCAATTTGGTCTTTGGGTTTTTTTGTATCAAACAAATCATCCAAAATAATCATCATTAGCTTTTATGATTCAAAGACTTTTCTCTTCAGACTTTTTGTATCAAGCATTTTTTTAGACATTTTGTCCAACAAATTTTGGTCTTTGGGAAATTTTTTATGGATTATGTTTGAAAGAATTTTTTGGATATTTCATAGGCTCGGTCCCAACACAAAACCTAACTCCTGATTCTTGACTACTAAAATCCTACTATACTTATCCAATCAACTAATGTACTTCTCAATACTCATCAATGCTACTTACCAAATGATTTAATGAGATTTGAACTATGCATAAAATAAAAAATATATGAAAATTGAACATTTATAATTAATGAACTAGAATTAAATGCATACACAATATGTAGCCATTGAAATATTCATTGCTTGTAAAAAGACTCAAACTCAACTGTTATCCTATGAATGAAAATCCTTAGCTACCTATGAGATTATTACAAGTAAACTAATGACTAGTGGAAAGGATAATTTTTCATAGAGCACATAATAAAATTACAAAAAATACACATAATTACAATTGAATATTCATCTAAGGAATTTGGTGAAGCAATTCTACCATTGCCATTTTCTATCAATGATTCAACCAAAATCATGGACACAGTCTATGATGCCACTATATTTGAAAATAGGTATGGGAAGTATTCTAAATTATGGGATGTTTTAAATTATATTGATGTATTTTCACTTGATGGAAATCTATCTACTATGTAACACTAGTTTATTAGAGTCTTGCTCTCACTCAAGAGATAAGCATTGTGTTTGGTTACATCTAATCTCGAGGTGATGCCCTAGATCAACCTTTTATGATACTTATTATTCATATAGAGGGTTATGTAGTATGTGTTCTTGTAATACATGGACAAATAAATATTCATGGCATGCATTTGTGGAGTTGATTTTTATAGATATTTATCACTACCATTTTTAGACACATATTTTGATAACCATAGATTGGTTTATGGAATTAGGATAATTCAATGGATAAGGTGATGTGTTCATGTCTTATCCTTAGAGAAACCATGACATATAAAGGTAATAATCTGACCACTATCATAAAATTTAGAATGGGATTGTGGATTAGGATGCCATTTTAACAAGTTTTGTAGCATGCCGAATATCCATTTCCTCAATTTGGACTATATACCATTATTACATATAATGATGAATAGTGATGCAACATTTACTTTGGGTGAAATTATAAGCTTCCATTTGAGAGAAAAAGATATAAAAAAGATCAAATGGCACAATTTGGTAGGAAACTTATATATGATGTCATATATTTTGGATTTTCTAATAAGCATAATGTATAAATTATTTGGTGAGCTTTGGAGCCCGGCCACTGACTGTGTCAAGAATCAGATTTATGATTAATATCAATTTCTACACATTTATGCATATATAAAGAATATGGTTAGGATTTTTTAGGATGCTTATCCTTAAGTATGGGAAGTAATCCATGGGTCTCCAATGCTTATAATTAAAAAAACATAATGAAAAACACTATCTTGAAGGGTTGAGTATTATTTGTATCCTGACTACAAGGTGATCATAATTATTGAACATAAGATCCATCCCCTTTTCCTCCCAAAATATGTACTCAAATTTTTTTTAGATCAATAAATTAATTTCCATATTTGGTGGAGAATTAATGAGGACTTGACTAAAAACAATAAGAGCACATTCTATGAGCACCATATGGTAATTGGAAAGATGATCTACACAGTGAAGAAACACTTTGGAGATGTGGGTGATAAAAGAAAGAGTTATCACTTGCCCATAGTGCCAAATAGGGACTAGGATCCTCGTGGTCACATTAAAAGACACATTTAGGGCCTTGGTATCACCTACCAACATGTTTATTATGATTATGACTTTTTATTCATGAATGTAGAGAATAAATGACTTTGTCTTGGAAAGGGAAATGTTACTAGCTTGAAGGAGGATCATTTTAGGGTGATGTTGATGCTTGAAAGTGTATCACAAGGTTTTTAAGTGTTTAATAAAAAATACTCATTTATATATTCAAATAATCCATTGTATGAGTTGTACGTTGTGATATTCTTGACATCTTTGGTGAAATTATGGAAAAACAAATGAGCTATTTCACAAAATTTGTAAATGTTTGGTTATTGGTAGTGACCATGGAATATTAGTTTGCTTGTGCAAATGAGAGTAATATTAACTAAATATATTAAATTATGATCAAATCCTAAGTCTTAAATCTAATCTAGTGTGTATATTCACAATGAAAGCTAAACTAAAGTGACTTGATCAAAAAATGAGAAAAAAGGGTAGGGTAGAAAGAAGGTGTTCTGATTTTAAATCTAGACATTATGACAAAGTTTAAATTTCATCCAAACATGCACTTAAACCAATATATGACCTTAAATATCTAAATCTCAAATCCTATCATATATTAAGCAAACATTTGATGATTGTAGAAACAATTCAAAATAAGAACTAGATTCAATTTAAAGATTGACCCTGCAAACAAATTACATAAGCACATCTACAAGAAGAGTAAAGAAAATTAAATAAACCTATGATATTTCAATCAATCTATCATAATAATAAATTTAAAACTCTAAATTTAAATGTACACATCTAAAATCCATGAAAATAATTCAGTCTTGAACATCCAAACAAATAATTGAGAGAGTAGACATAATAGAAAACACACAAATAAATACTAGACAATCTTTCCAAAATTTCTTGCTTATATTAATTTCTCAAATTTTACACAAAAAACTTTCTCAAAAATTCCCTCCTTCCTTTCACATATGACAATAACATTTTATACAAGACTAAGAAGGTATGTTGATCAGTCATATCAAATGATAATTGTACAACTGTCATGGATAACTATCCCTTTTATAACATTCTAGAATTTGATGACACTTGCTAATGGATTAACCTATAATAGATTCACTTTAAAATATTTCACATGTTTTTAAAAACAAATTATTACCT
The DNA here is from genome assembly GCA_037957365.1 of Torreya grandis. Classification (NCBI taxonomy): domain Eukaryota; kingdom Viridiplantae; phylum Streptophyta; class Pinopsida; order Cupressales; family Taxaceae; genus Torreya; species Torreya grandis. Next base: position 83,177 of record JARHVA010006556.1, on the reverse strand, counting down.
TTTAAAAATAATATACATGTAAAGTTATAATAGGAATATACTTAAGTCAACCAATTTGACTTTGAGACTCTTTTGTTACTGTAGTCTTTTTCTTCTACTACAAGATATTCATTCTGTACTATTATTCATCAATTAGCTTAAGGTTGACAATGAGTTCTATGAAAATCTCATTATCTTCATCTATCGGGCCCTTGAGATCTTTATTATCCCTCTCTATATCTTCATTTATGCTCCTAGCATCATTGATCTTTTTATCAAATGGTAAAATCATGTCCATGATCCTCTTATTATCTAATCTTGTCTTGCCCATGCTTTGGTTATTTACCTCCTATGTAAAATGAGTATCTATTTACTTAAATTCATAATATGTGATTAAACCAATTGGGCTAAGTGAATTAGGATATTTGATTAGTTTCCCAAATATGTGGTTATCTTATCCTCTAATTATTTGAGACCATTAAAAAGTTATCCTATAATCTTAGACCATATGTTCAAAGCCTTGATAATATCCACCAATATATCTATGTAAATATTTAAATGTGCTAATCTCATTGTTTTAATCCCCAAAATTTGGTCATCTGCTAGGACATTGATCAAATCCTTCACTTTGTTACTTGAAACTTGCCATTGGAAAACTTGACCTGTAGCCATTTAATTTTTTTCACTGCATCTGGCTTATATCTTATGTCTTTTAATGAGATGAATAATAAATTCATGGTGGTCTCAAAATTGGTGACCATCTCTCCTAGAAATAATAATATAGCTTGTTCCTTTAGGTTCTTTTTTGCTGCTTTAGCACCTTGATGGTTGGTTGCAATTATTTTATCTCTATTTGGACTAATTTGAGAACATCTTCCTCAAAAATTGGATCTTCTCCTGAAGTTTTCCTTTCCTTTTAAGTCAAAATAGTTAGTGGTTCCACCCTTTTATATGTTATTTATTCATCTCCTCCCATGAACTTATTCTATATCACTCTTTTCAAGCTAGTGGTTTCTAGATCAAATTTGACTCTAACTATAGAATGAATCACCTATGGGATAGGGATCTCAACTTGTGATGGAGATATTGAATCACTTGGTATGGTTAATCTCATTGATTATTCCTCTTTAAAATCCAATATCGATGGTTTAATCTCTTGATGCACATGAATGTTAATATATTTCGTCATAGCCCATGGATGGTACATAGTGACCATTCTCTGCAATTTAGGTTCACACAACAAACATTATGGATTTGATGGTCCATATACTAATTTATATTCACTAAATAGGTTGAATTCACTTAATGTAGTAATGATAGTCATCGTGGGTGTCAATAATAACCAATTCCAAATATTTCCCTTTATCATTCTTAGTTTTCTCAACACTTGTATTCTCTTATTCATCTAAGTCTATGTATGTCATAGATAACATATTTAGTACATCCTCAATAGTCTCTTAAGGATATATAGTTGTCATATGTACCTCTTCTTGATATACCTCTTATTTTTCTACTTTGGGAGGTTCATTCATTTATGAGATGAAAGCTATTTCATCTAGACTTCTCTCATTAGCCCCATGTTTTATTTGTTTTTTGGTTTGTGTATTGACTAATAGAAGTCTAGATTATTCACCACTTATTAGGTGATAATACCTAGGGACAAATTACCACATATCATCCACATTTTAATCTCTTTGTAATCTAGATTCAAGTATTACGTTATGCTCCTTTAATCTTCTTGTCACATCAAAGTATGTGGATGTTTTAATGTATATGAAATCAAAGGAAATGGGTTCATGATTTTAAGGCACATTAAAAATGCCTTTGATAGTTAAATGCTATTTTAACTTCCCATAAGGGTCCCGTTATTAAGGTCATCCATTTTTAGGTTGAAAGGAAACCTATGTTTTGATGTTGCCTCTATATTATCCCACTATTTGAATGTAGTCTTGACAATTGTCATTGGGAAGCTATGAAGAAGTCACTTTCTCTTTATTTTGAAAATACCATCAATACCATAGAATAATTGGTAGGCTACCTCTTGCTCAACCAACTTATCAAGAACATGGACATGTAGCTTGAGAGGATAATTATGAGTTCCCTCAATCCTAATGACTATAAAATCTGAATGCAACCATATATCTCTTATTACTTCTATATATTTATTGATTAGAGGGCTTCCTCTTAACATGGGGATACCATTTATAGATTTATTCAAGGTTAGATAGACATAATCATAGATAAATTAAATGTGATCCCTATATTTCCAGATGTGAAACTTAGAATAATATTGGGAAACTATTTGGGTTCCATTTATAGACCACTCCCTCTCATTTACAATCTTTATTATTTTACATAGGGAATCTATGATGTAAGACATCATGAATAATTCATTTTTCTTCTTATACCTAATTGCATAGATTTATCTACTCGATGAGATATTGATTATCTCACCCAAGGGATAAACAATTACCTTTTCAATAATAAAGTAGACCATGGGCATCCATAATGGGTATACATATGTAATGGTTGCATTTACACACAACTTATTCAACATTGTTATTATAATTCTAACCCTTGGTCTAAACTTCCTGATAGGAATGCTTTTATTGAGGTTTTAAAATAGTTGGTTCCAAAAATCTAACCACATGGCAAGGGTGCCCATCAAATTGTGTTCCTTAACCCAAGAATTGATAGAGGCTAGGTCAATTTTTGGCTTGGGTAGCTTATTATATAATTCAAAAGTAATATTAGAAACATAAGCCAATTTACTATGAGTATGTTCATTAATAATCATGCCCTTGTCTATCTTAGTTTCCTTGAAAATGAGAGTGAAAATATCAATGTAATGGTGTACCTTAGGTTTTGTAGTTGCATAATGTAGGCTAGCTATCTGGATTGCCACTATATCTTCATAGAACCTTTTGGCTAAGAGATTCTTCTCCTCTTCCCTAGTAATGTCTAGTTGGTTCTCATCTCTCTAGAACAATTTTGACTAATTAATATTTCCTTTGTTTAATGTAGTAGAAATAAACTTGGTGTCCTTGAAAACACAACCTTCAACATCTATTTTCAAATATAGTTCAACATCTTCCTTTGAAACATGCTTATGTGCCACCATTGATATAATCTTGATTTAATTATTTAGTTACAGATAATAATTCTACCTTTTCTTAGCTCAATATAGTGGAATTAGAGATAAATAAGGGTAATATATATGCTTAGCTATTTTTTTAAGGTTTATGTAGGGCTTTAATGGTGTAAACTAGTTCAAACTTTGAGCTTCATGACTTAGATTTTACTTTGATCATGTATTTATACATTTCATGTCTATGGGTCCATAATATCTTTTAATCTGACTTGTCTTGTTTAAGTGGCATCACCACATCAAAATGTTCATTTATTTTTGAAATGTGACTATTCATCCTTTTGGGACATGTATCACCATATCATGCTCTCTCATAGCTTGATTAAACATGCTCCATTTATCTTATATGGGGCTCACTAGCCTTGGATTCATCATGAACAATTGATCCTCATTTTCACTCCCAATAATGTGCCTTGTGGTAGCTCCATGTTCCTTCTATACTCACTATGAAAACACTCCATCGTTTAACACCTTTGTGTCACATGGTAGCTTCTCATTCCATCTAGGCCTATTGAACTATTGACCTATTGCTCACTATAGATCTAGATCTAAGAGATTGAATGCCATTGGTTGATCTCCATTCCATTCATCATGGTTGTGACACTTATCACTACCATGTTTATTCTAGGCCATTTGAAAAGTCTACCTTCACCTCACACCATTGGATCTTAATTGCATGGATCAATGCACTTTGTAGATCTCAATCCACTTGGTTCTATGCTTTGTAATTCTAACTACATATGGACCATTAATCTTGGGTTAAGTTTTAGAGATCATGAAATTTGTCACTCTTGTATTCCTCTATAGACATTGACTCATTGAATTTTCCATATGCTTTTATATCTTTGTGATTCTTCACCATGATTATGAAACTTGTCACTACCATGTTCTATCTTAAGAGATTTGATAATTTGACCCAAGTGAATGCCTATGTACTATTTATCTCCCTTCCAAGATCTTAAATCTCACCACCTAGAGTCTTTGTGTTGATTCATTCCCATAGGAAATGAAAATATACTAAGTTAGGGCTTGAGGAATATAAAGAAACTTAGGATTAAATTTTTTAGGGAAGGTCTTAGTTTTATTAATAAATAAAATTAGGACTTACGCTAAATTTTAAAATAAGTTTAGAAACATAATAAAGTTACTCCCATATTTAGTTAGTCTTTGTGAATAATAACATAGACTACATGAGGGTTTTCGGCTATAAATAACTTTAAAAAAATTATCCTAAGGTTTTCATCATGTTAATAAATAGGATTAGAACTTTAGGATAGAATTTAAAATAAGGTTAAGACATAACTAAAATTTTCCCACACAAATTTGATCCTACATAAATTTGAGTCTAGTTTAAAATACCTAGGCTAAAACATATTAGACTAAGGTTTTTACATGATTTAAACATAGATTCAATTAATTGATTAAAAGACCAAGGTTTGATCAAAATAAAGGGTCAAGTTAATATCATTATTTAACAAACTAAGGGTTAGTTTGTCATTAAATCATAAAACCCTAAAAATTTTCATTCCAATGACATTCCATTACACCTAAAAAATGGAAACAAAGATCAACATTATCAAGATGGGATAAATTTAAATGAAAATTAAATGTTGACATGCCATATGTAAACATGATGAGAAACATGAAATTTGAAGCAAACATAATATTCAATAATGCAATTTTGATCAATTTAAATGTCAATTTATAACACAATTTGAAAAATTGAAAAAGGGTTGTCATTTTTCAAAAATGGGGGTATGTTTCTCTCAACAAATGGTGACTTCTTTGGAAAATATTCCAAAATGTTAGAACTTAGATACACTTAGTTTGAACGAATAACCAAACTACTTATTCCATATGGTCAAGTACCATCATTAAGATCAATTTATGATTAAAACAAGTTTTACACATAAAGAATTTGTCTCAAACATAAAAAAGTAGTCATGTTGTGTGTGCGATTTGATGCTTTAATTGATTACCATGGGAATTAGAGAACAACTTCCATTCTTTATGACTTGAATCATTAACACTGACTTATATCATATTTATATTTTCATTAAGAATCATTCTTTTAGAATAGTGAAGGCTTGGGCATTTCTCTACTTCCAACCAAGAATTCATATCCCCAACAGAGATACCTTTGACTCCACTCAAGCCCTTGATCCACTTCCATCCAGATTTATATAGCCTTGGTAGAGATTACCAAAATAATGTTTGCTTAGAAGGCTTTGTAATTTTTAATAAATCTCTTATTTTTTTATTTTTCAAGTATATTTTGATTTTAGTAAAGGTTGGGAACCATAATTGGATAGGTTTTAGGATTTGGTCAAATGTTTGATCTTTAAAAAATCATCCTTAGTTATAAACTTTATCTTAAGAAATATTATTCTTTAAGTGCTAACATGACTTTATTATAATGATTCAAACTTTCACTCAACATATGAGATCCTTATTAGAACCAAACTTAGATCATAATAAGGTTTTATATTTTAATAAACATTTAATCAAGATATAAATCCTCACCAATTTATCAAAATCATAACATCAAGCTCAAATCTCTCAAATCCATAATCAACAAATGTCTAAGGTTGACACTTACATTATTGATTTGAAAGGTTCCTTTGAGAAACTACATGTATTTGAGTTGTGGACTATCTTGGGAAAAATTTATTAGAAGTAACGAACATGGTAGAGAAAATAAATAAATAACATGAAAAATAAATAGAAAGAAAAATAAATAACAAGCAAAATAATATGCACAAACACTATTTACAAATAGAGAACATAAGAGGAAACTAATCTAATCTTACCTACACTAACTCTAACTTGTCTTAAAAAATTACTCCATAAATACTTGAGGTGGCATAACAGAGAAGTAGTGCTTGAGGTATTGCCCATTAGTTGGTAAAGTAAACATTACTCCTTAGAAGTCTTTGAGCTTTAATATGTTGTCTCTCAAAGTTATAGTAATATGATATGGACCAATCCACAAAGGAGTGAACTTCCCATTCTTTCCTTTTGGTTTTGAGGCTTTATCCTAAAGAAGAGCTAGGTTTCCTTGTATAAACACCTTAATCTTTAAATTTTTATCAAACTATCTCTTGACTATGGTTTGATGTCTGCTAAAGTTGGAAAAATGTTTCTAGACTTGTATCCTCTATTTGTATTATGTCAAGGAGCCTTAAATTTGTAAACTCTTTATCTTCATCCATATACCCTTGCATGAACTTGTAGGTTGGAATCTTGAGATTAATGGTTAATATTGGATCTTAATCATATACTAGAAGAAATGGTAATGCTTTTAATCCTTGCTTCACCCTAGTCTTATCTATCCATAGAGCATACTTAAGTAATTTATGCCATGTCCTTGGTTTTTTAGTTGTAGATTTTTTAATTGATTTCATCAAGTTCTTATTTTTTAATTTTGAGACTCTATTACCTTGAAGGTAATGATTTGATGAAAATTTGAGGATGATGTTTTTATCATAAACCCACTTAGTCATATCATTAGATATAAAGGTTGATTGAATATCATAAACTAGAGATACTAGTGTCCCAAATCTTGTGAAAATGTTCTCTTCCAAGAACTTGATTACATCTTCAATTTTACATTGCTTAGTCTCCACTACCTCTATCCACCTTGTATAATAATCAGTAGTAGTAAGCACATATTTGTGTCCTTATAAAGAATTAGGTTTTATGACCCATATAAATTCTAGTCCCCATTGATCAAAAGGTTTATCCATCACAACTAGCTTCAATGGCATGGATGCTTTTGCTTCTTTGGTGTTGAAGACCTAACGTTGATTACACTCTCTAACATGTTTACAATCATCTTTGAATAATTTAGGCTAATAGTACCCTACCTTCAAAATTTGATGAGATATTGTCTTTCTAGAGGAGTGTCCACTTACAATATTTTCATGAAAATCACTCAAGATCTTAGTTGTTTTTTCTTTTGAGACACATCTCAAGTATATGCCTTCATATCTCTTCTTGAAGAGAATTCCATCTTTGATCAAGAAATGTGCTGCCTTGAACCTCAAATCTCTAATTTATCTCTAGTCAATCCTATAGGCCAAGAGACATTGATTAGAAGATGAATAATTGCATCATACCAATCATTTGGTTGAAAATGTTGTTGATCCACCTACATGACACTCAATTTATGATTAGTATTGGTAATCATTTGAATCAATCCTTAACATATTACCAACTTGGGAGTTTTAATCTCAAGATCATACTCTTGGAGAATAGAAATCTAGTTGACCCTTCTCCCTCCTAGTTCACATTGATTAAGAATAATTTTAGTGGTTGGATTTGGCAATATTGCATGCACTTTATTCTTAAGAATGTAGTACCTAAACTTATTAATTGCCTTTACTAAATTGAGTGCTTGTTTTCCAATTAGAGAATAGTTTAAAATTAGTGATCATAAATGCAAAAGGGTGATCAAACTTATATATTTTTTGAGTTAAAACAATAATTATTATATGATCAGAAGCAAAAGAATAAAGATATAAATCTTTTTTGAAATCAGGACTTATCAACACTAGTGCATGTCTAATTGCTTCTTTGATGTCCTTGAAATATTTCTTGGCTTCCTCATTCCATGTGATCTTGGCATCCTTATTGAACATGTTATTAAGTTGTCTCAAAATTTATTGAAAACCAAAAATGAACTTTCTCACAAAATTGATTTTTCCAAAGAAAGACTTTAACTCTTTTCTACTATCAGGGGGTTATATTTTGGATATGGTATCCACTCTATTAGGGTCTATAAAAATCCACTATTTGGTTATAACATGCCATAATAAATTTCCCTTCTGTAACACAAAATATGAATTTATTAGGATTGAGATAAATTTCATACCTTCTACAATGTTTAAATACTTGTTGCAACTACATAATATGGTCTTTCTTATTTTTAGAAACACATTTAGATCATCCATAAATATATGATAATGCACTTACCTATGAGACCTTGGAAATCATGGTCCATAGCTCTTTAAAATGTTTATCCTACATTTATTAGCCCAAGAGGCATTTTTTTAGTTAAAAGTGCCCCACTTAGTAGTAAACATAATTTTTATTCTATCTTCCTTATTCACAAGTACTTGATTATAACCTAAAAATCCATCAAGAAAAGACATTATAGTAGAACTACTAACAATTTAAACAACTTGGTCAAGAGAGGGTAAAGGATAGTTATCCTTTTTAGATGCTCTATTAAAATTTATAAAGTATATGCATAATCTAATTTCTCCATTTTTATTTTTGATTGGTACCAAATTGGCAACCCAGGTAGAGTGTCTAATAAGAAAAACTATTTTGGCATCTAATAGTTTCTTGACCACTTTGTAGATCAATGGTTATAAAATAGGGTTGACCTGACTTTTTGCTTTTGTCTAAAAGGTTTTAAATCCTCTTTTAATGGAATGGTGTGGGTATTGACTATAGGATCAAAGATCTTTAAGTCTTCATAGGACTATGCTATAACATGTTTATATTTGGTCAACAACTTGTTAGCTTTTCTCAGTTATTCATTTGTGCAAGATGTACCAATATTTACTAAGGTTGACATAGAGTTCCAAGGTCAAAAAAATTATCATCTTTCCCATTCACTTTGGAAATCTCAACAATTTGATCTATTTTTTCTATGTTAAATAGTCTTTCTAAGGCAATCATGACTTTGGGAATTTTAGTGTCATTTAATTGCACTGTCTTGTCATCAAGTTCATCATTATCAAGATTATTTTTATTGACCTCATCAATGATGTGAGACTCAAATACTCTTGATTTTTTTATGAAATATATTATTTTTTTATCATCACTAAATACTTGTAAATGATTGACAATATCAGGAACTGAGGGACATGCAACCAACTCAATGCTAAGGTTTCCTAGTTTAGAATCTTGATCTAACATAAGGTTGGATGTAGTTGAGGATAGCTCATTAGCAAGATTATTATTTTATCTATGAATTGAGACAAAATTAAAAGTATCAAAGTACTCTATAAATTCCCACACTATAAACTTATACTTCTTAAGATAGTAATAATTGCATTGGTACTTAATTCTAACTTGATTTACCATTAGCTCAAAGTTATTATACACTAGCAATTCTTTGACCTTGTGTTTGATATCAAACTACAATCCTAATATTAAAGATTCATAATTTGATAATTTATTAGTGTACAAAAACTAAAGTATATAATAAGTACTAAATTATTTTCCAATGGGATTGATTAGAACAATTCCTAGTATAGAATTAGATTTACAGTTATCACCATCAAAGTATAATTTCCACATTCTAGGCATAACATGAAATTCTTTAGAGTCACATACTTTATAAGTGTCAAGAGTATAAACTCCTAACTCAAAATTTACCATTTTGACCTTTTAATTTTAAGTATTATTCTCTATGATCATGTGTTTCATCTTTGGCTCTCTCTCTCTCTCTCTATCTATCTTGATTTGATTGGGAACTCTATTTCATGGAAGCCACATATGATAATAGTTAGTGTACATGTATCCATTTAAAGACTTTGTCCAATATCTATTGAGTAACATACCAAAAGCATCAAGAATGTCCACCACTTGAATGTCTATAAATTGATGTATCCTTGGCTCAGCAGTAAGCTGCATGTGAACATTCAACATGTCTCTAATTACTTTAACCCTTGATTTGTCTAATTTAATAAGTACTCTATCAGACTTAATTATAATTAAACCAAATTTTTTATAAATACCTTTTTTCATGATATTTACAAAAGCACCTGATTCTAACAAATAATTTTTCAAGTTTTTGCCAAAAACTTTAACTATTAAAAATGAAGGGGGAACTTCTAATTTGTTCTTGTACATAACTACATTGGCATTTGCAACCTTTGGTTATTTACTAGGATTCTTGGAAAAGGAATCAAGAAAAAAATATATTTGCATATTAATTTGAGTTAGCTCATGTAAATTTATATTAGCTTTAATCTTTTTCATAACCTTAGATATATTGCATCCAATCTTAGTAGAACTACATATATCAACATTATGTTTATAAGTACTTCCCTTTTGAGGCTGGATATTATTGTTTGTTATAGGATCTGGAGGAGTATAAAATTTATTTGGTGGAGTTGAAGTATTCAAAGGTTTATTTTGATCTTTATTTCTCAAAGGATAAATATTCTTTAGATACTATTAAAATGCATGAATCTATTTATGGGTATCCTTAGGATCATTCTCATCTTGGAATGGAAAATTAAATATCTCCACCATGAGAGTTGTATTACTATATTTAGATGAATTTGAAGAACTAGATGTACTTACATTATTATCTTTATTAGGTCCACATTCAGATATATCTAATTCATCTTGAAACAACTCAAAATCATTACATAATTCAATACAATACAATTCACTATGATTTGAAGTGTTATAAACTATACCATATTTAGGATTGTTCTTGTTGGTAGATGACTCATTGTTGTTTTTCTTGTTGTTGTTATTCTTTCCATTATGAAACCTATTTTAAGGTATATTGAACCTTTTGTATGAATAATTTATATTAGAAGTTTTCCCACTATTACCTACCTTTTTTTGTAACTAAAGGAAATCAATGCTCACATTTTGAACCATTTTGAGTATGGATTCATTATCACTTTTTGGTGCCTCTAAGTTGATAATTTGAATACTATTATTAGTTTTTGGAACTAAATTTCTTTGATATTGTAGATGAAATCCATTTTCATTTTTATTCAAGAGTCTTAGGTTTTGGCCAAGATTAGCATCACTCAAGGGTGATTGATTCAACATTAGTGTTTGATTTAAAGCAGACATGTTCTGATTGGAATTTGGAATGACATTAAACATAGGTAGATTGGTATTGATATTAGGGATAACATATTACATTTGACATTGAGGTTACATTTGATCATTTATTGTCATAACTTTAGCATAGGCCAAGGCTAATGTGTTTATAACTCTAATATACATTTTCAAGAAAATATAAGTCATGGGATCTAAAGAATCATTATAAATCTCTAAATCCAAGGCTTCATCAAGTCTATAAGGAGCTATGTTATTGCTAAATATATTTTGGAATCTAGCATTAACTACTCTAATTGTTTCAATTGAGTCTCTCTTTTCAATGGTGAATTGTTGATAAAGAATACAAGTACTAATGATTTTTCCAAATTTATAAATTAAAATACTATTAAAATCATTCCAACTAGTGATATAATTCTCAATAAGGTTGAGAAACCAATCATATGTAGCATATTTTAAAGTAAATGGAAACAATATACATGTAACATCTTCATAAAATACATTTAAAAGTCTTAAAGCATCCTTGAAGTTGTTGATATGTTCTTCAGTAGTTATAACACCATTAGGATTGAAAGAAGGAAAATATTTATTAGGATTCCTAGGTAAGTCATGTACCTAACTAGACACTTTGATGGAAGATCCACATAACCAAGCCATACCCTAATAAGGATTGAACACATGAGCACCAAGAATAGATGAAGTAGGTTGTGATTTAGAATCCCTTCACTTACCTTTGTCTACTCTTTCCTTCCTATGAACTTCTAATGAAAGGAGAGGTAGGCTTGTCACTGAATGTAACCTAGTCTTCTATTTTTGGTAGTTCTAGCTTGTAAAATTTAAATCATATTCAAAATAATACCTATAAACCCTCTATTTTTAAATATTAATGATTATATTTTCATGTTAAGCAACTTTTTGCACAAATATATGTAAAGGGTAACTATCTTTAATTGAATTAGCTCAAAGATGTGTTTAAACTAATGAATGTGAATGATCATTATGCTTCTAAGTTCAAATAAACTTAAATTTTAAAATACATAATCAATATTTAAAAAAATTATTATTATTAGCCTTTAACACAACATATTCACAAAGCTTAAACTACCTTTACAATAATTTCTCATGAATCTTAAGAGAATATAAATCTTTAGCTAAGTAAGCTTAAAGACTAGTATGAAACCATGAATGTTAATGATATTTAAACAATTAAAGATAAAGAAGAACAACTATGCAAATAATTCACTAATATTTGAATAAATTTAACTAAAATCAGCAATGAAACTTCAAATTTACAAAGATTTATCTATGTCCCTCCTCCTAGCACTAGTGAAACATTATCTATTGATGCCTGAAAGTGTATCACAAGGGTTCATAGTGTTTATGAAACACTTCTCATTTTTGGATTGAAATAATCCATTACATTAGTTTTAGGTTGTGATAATCTTGATATATTTAGTGGAATAATGAGAAAGAAAATGAATTATTTCACAAAATTTCTAAATGTTTGGTTGTTTGAGAGAAACTATGGCTTAATAGCTTACTTATGAAAATGAGATTAATCTGAAGTAAATAGATTGAACTATGGTCAAATACTAAGTCTAAAATCTAAGATATCATGGATATTCACAATGAAATCTAAACTAAAGTGACTTAAACAAAAAATGAGCAAAAGAAAGGGTATGGTAGAAAGAAGGTGTTCTGATTTTCAATCTAGATATTATGATAAAGTTTAAATTTCATCCACACATGCACTTAAACCAATACATGATTAAAAATATCTAAATCTCAAATCCTATCACATACCAAGGAAACATATGAGGATATTATAAACAAAGTAAATCAAATCTAGATTCAATTTAAAGATTTACCCTACAAACAAATTACATAAGCACATCTATAAGAAGAGCAAAGAAAATGAAATGAACCAAAGATATTTCAATCAATATATCATAATCACAAATTAATAACTCTACATTTAATTTTACACATCTATAATCCATGAAAATAATTCAATCCTTAACATCTAAATAGATAATTGAGAGAGCAACCATAATAACAAACACACAAACAAATACTAGACAGTCTTTATAAAATTCCTTACTTTTATTAATTTCTCAAAGTTCACACAATGTTTTTGCTCAAAAACTCCCTCCTTTCTTCACATATGACAATACCCATTTTATATAAGACTAAGGAGGTATATTGATCAGTCATATCAAATGCAAATTGTATAAGTGTCATGAATATATATCCATTTTACAACATTCTAGAATTTGATGAACTTTCTGATGGATTGACCTATAAGCACTGCACTTTACAATATTTCACATGCTTTTATAAAGATAATATTACCTTTTCAAAATAATAAATGTCAAGTTACAATAAGAATATAATTAATTCAACCAATTTAAATTTGAGACTCTTTTGATGCTATAGTCTTTTTCTTCTACTATATGATCTTCATTCTATAGTATTGTTCATCAATCACCTTAAGGTTGACAATGGGTTCCATGAAAATCTCTTTTGCTTGATGTGTCAGGACCTTGAGATACTTTTTATCCCTCTCTAAACCTTATTTGATGTTCCTAGCATCACTAATATTTTCATCAACTGATAAAATCATGTCCATGATCCTCTTGTTATCTGCCCCTATCTTGCCCATGCTTTGGTTCTTTACCTCCTACGTAAACTGAGTATCTCTTTACTTAAATTCATCATCTATGGTTAAACCACTTAGGCTAAGTGAATTAGGATATTTTATTAGGCTCCCCAATATGTGGGTTATCCTATCCTCTAACTTTTTGAGATCATTAGAAAGTTCTCCCATGCTTTTAGACCATATACTCAAATCCTTGATCTTATCTACCAATATTACTATGGAAACATTTAAATGTGCCAAACTCACTATTCTAAACCTAGGGATTTGGTCATCTGTTAAGATATTGATCAAATCCTTCACTTTGTTGATTGAAACTTGTCATTGGCCAAATTGGCATGTAGCCATAGAATTCTATTTGTTTACTACATCTTGAGTGGATATTATGGCCTCAAAGGAGATAAATAATTAATTCATGGTGGTTTCAAATTGGTTGACCGTCTCTCTTGGAATTTATAATATAGCTTGCTCCTCTAGGTTCTTTTTTGGTTGTTTTAGGCCCTTGATCATTGCTTGAAATTATTATTTCTATGATTAAGTTAATTCAAGAACATATTCTTTAAAAGTTAGATATTCTCTTGGTATTTTCCTTTCCTTTTGAGTCTAATTGGTCAATGGCTCTACCCTTTGATATGTTATTTCTTCACCTCCTACCATGACCTTCTCTATCACTCTTTGTAAGCTAGTAGTTTTTGGATCACATTTGGCTCTAGATATAGATTGAGTCACCTATGGGATAGGGATCTCAACTTGTGATGGAGATAATGAATAACATGGTGTGGCTATTCTATTTGATTCCTCATCTTGAAAATCCACTATCCATAGCTTAAGCTCTTGAAGCACATGAATGTTAATAGATTTAATCATAGCCCATAGATGGTGCATAGTGAGAATTCTCTCTAATATAGGTTCATAAAAGAACCATTCTAAAATTGATGGTACATATAAAAATTTCTCTTCACTAAACAAATCGACTTCACTTAAAAGAGTATTGATAGTCACTTTGGGTCTCTTTGCTTTTGGAACAATAATTAGCTCAATTTTTCTTTTTGGAGTGTCAACATGAACCAAGTCTAAAGATTTCCCTTTATCATTCTTAGTTTTCTCAACACTTGTCTTCTCTTCTTCATCTAAGTTTGTGTATGTAATTTAAAATATATTTAATACATCCTCAATAGAATCATGAGGATATATAGCTATCATGTGTACCTCTTCTTAATGTTCCTCTTGTTTTACTTCTTTGGGAGTTTCATTAGCTGATGAGATAGAAGTTATTTCATCTAGCCTTTTCTCCTTAGGCACATGTTCTATTTGTTTCTTGGTTTATGCATTGAATAAAGGAATTATAAAAGATTCACCACTTATAATATGATATTTCCAAGGACCCAATTTCCACCTATTATCCACCCTTTAATCTCTTTGTAATCTAGAGTCAATATTGATGTTATGTTCCTTTAATATTATTATTACTTCAAAGTATGTGGATGTTTTACTGTACATGAAATAAAAAATGTTAGGTTAATGTTTTTAAGGCACATTCAAAATGCATTTGATCCTTAAATTCTCTTTCACCTTCCCATAAGGGTCCCATTGTCTAAGGTCATCCATTTTTAGGTTAAAAGATAGCCTATGTTTTGATTTTGCCTCTATATTATCCTATTGTTTGAATGTAGTCTTGCCAATTGTCATTGGGAAGCTATGAATAATTCCCTTTTCTCTTTGTTTTGCAAAGGTAATCAATACCATAGAATAATTAGTAGGATACCTCTTTCTTATCCAACTTATTAGGAACATAGACATGTAGCTTGAGAGGAGAATTATGAGTTCCCTCAATCTTGATGACTATATATATATATATATATATATATATATATATATATATCCTATTAATTCTATATATTTTTTTATTAGAGGGCTTAATCTTGACATGGGGATAGTAGTTATAGCTTTATTTAAGGTTGGATAGACACAATCAGAAATAAACTGAATGTGATCCTTATATTTTTAGATGTGTAACTTAGAATAATATTGGGAAATTGTCTAGGTTCTATATGGAGACCACTCCTTATTTGGAGTATTTGTTGTTGTATATAAGGAATCTAGGAGGTAAGACATCATGGAAAATGCATTCTTCTTATTATGCCTAATTTCACATATTTATTTACTCAATGAGATACTAATTATCTCACCCAAAAGAGGGATAATTACCTTTTCAACAATAAAGTAGACCATGGGCACCCATATTGGGTCTACATATGTAGTGGTTGTATTTACACATAACTTGTTCAACATTATCATTATCATTCTAACCCCTAGTTTAAATTGGTTGATAGGAATGGTCTTATTAAGGTCTAAAAAGACTTAGTTCCAAAAATCTAACAACATGGCAAGGGTGTCCATCAAATTATGTTCTTGAGCCTAAGAATTCATAGAGGTTAGGTCAATTTGGGTTTTAGGAAACTTATAATATGATTTAAAATTAGTAGCATAAATATAAGCCACTTTCCTATGAGTATGTTAATTAATAATCATGACCTTATCTATCTTAGTTTCCTTGAAAATTAGAGTGAGAATATCAATGCAATATAGTAACTTAGGTTTTATAGCTGCATAATATTAGATTTCCATTTGGATTACCACTATATCATCATTGATCCTTTTAGCTGAGAGATTATTTTCCTCTTCCCTGGTAATGGCTGGTTGGTTCTCAACTCTCTAGAATAATTTTGACCAATTACTATTTCTTATGTTCAAGGAAGTGGAAATGAACTTCATGTCCTTGAAAACATGACCTTTAAAATCTATTGTCAAATATAGTTGGGCATCTTCCTTTGAAATATGCTTATGTGACACCATTTTTATAATCTTGATTGAATTATTCAGTTATAGACAATAATTTTACCTTCTCTTAACTCAATATAGTGTAATTACAGACAAATTAGGGCAATCCATATGATTTGTTCTTTTTTGAAGGTTTATACATGGATTTAATGGTGGTATCTAGTTTGAAGTATGGGCTTCATGATATAGATTTTGTTTGGATCATGTCTTTATACCTTTCATGTCTATGGGTCCACAAGATCATTTAAAATAACTTGTCTTACTTATGTCGCATCACCATATAAAACTATTCATTTATTTTTGAAATGTGATAGTTTATCCTTTTTAGGAATGTGTCATCATATTGTGCTCTCTTGTAGCTTGATTAAACATGCTCCATTGATATTCTATGGGGATCACTAGCCCTAGCTTCATCACAAACCACTGATCCTCATTTGATCTCTTGAGAGTGTGCCATGTGATAGCTCCATGGGTCTTCTATGCTCACTATGAAAACACTCCATCTCTTAACACCTTTGTGCCACATGGAGGCTTCTCATTCCATCTAGGCCTATTTAACTATTTACCCATCACTCACCATATATCTAGATCTAGGAGATTGAATGAGATTGGTTGATCTCCATTCTATTCATCATAGTTGTGATAGTTATCTTTACTACATTTATTTAGGGCCCTTTGAAAATTATACCTTCACCTTGCACCACTAGATATACTTTGCATGGATCAATGTTTTTCATGGATCTCAATCCACTTGGTTTTATCCTTTGTACATTTAGTTAAATTTAGATCATTACTCTTGATTTAAGTTTATGAGATAATTACATTTGTCACTCTCAAATTCCTCTACCGACATTAACTTATTAAATTTGTCTTGCATTGTTAGATCTTTGTTCTTATTTGTCATGATTGTGATACTTGTTTTTGCCATATTCCATCTGAAGAGCTTTGAAAATTTAACTTAAGTAGACACTTACATACCATTGATCTCCCATTCGAGATCTTAGATCTCACCACCTACCATCTTCATGTTGATTTATTCCTATGGGAAATGAAAATAAACTAAGTTAGGTCTCAAGGAATATAAAGAAAATTAGGATTAAATTTTTTCAATTAAGGTATTAGTGGTATTAATAAATATAATTAGGACTTAGGTTAAAGTTTAAACTAGGTTTAAAAACATAATAAAGTGCCCCCCATGTTTAGTTAGTCCCTGCAAATAAAAAAATAGACTAGATGATGGTTTCACACTATAAAGGACTTATAAAATTTTAACCTAAGGTTTTGGTATTGTTAATAAACATTATTAGAACTTTAGGATATAATTTTAAATAATCCTAAGACATTATTAAAATTTTCCTACATAAATTTTATCCCACGTAAATTTGAATATAATTTAAAAGACTTAGGCTAAAACATATTAGACTAAGGTTTTTACATGATATAAACATAGATTCAATTAATTGATTAAAAGACCAAGGTTTGATCAAAATAAAGGATCAATTTAACATCATTACTTAACCAAGGGTTGATTTTTCATTAAATCAAAAAATCTTGAAATTGTTCATTCCAATGACACTCCATTAGACATGAAACATGGAAACAAAGATCAACATTAGGAATATGGGATAAAGTCAAATGAATATTAAAGTTGACATGCCAAATGTAAACATGATGAAAACCATGAAAGATAAAGTAAACATAATATTCAATAATGTAATTTTGATCAATTTGAATGTCAATTTATAACACAATTTACAAAATTAAATAAGGGTCCTCATTTTTTTTAGATGGGGGTATGTTGACCTCAATAATTAGTGACTTTTAGGGGAAACATTACAAAATGTTAGAAATCATATAATCTTAGTTTGAACTAATAACTAGACTACTTATTTTATATGGTCAATTACTATCATTACGATCAATTTATAATTAAAACAAGTTTTACACATAAAACATTAGGCTCAGACATCAAAACATAATCATATTGTATGTATTCTTTGATGATTTAATTGATTTCCATGGGACTTAGAGAACAACTTAAAGACTTCATGAATTTAATCATTAACATTAACTTATATAATATTTATATTTTCATTAAGAATCTTGATTTTATAATAGGGAAGGCTTGGGCATTACTCTGATACAAGTTAGGCATCCATAACTCTGATGCATATACCTTTGGTTCCACTCAAGGCCTTGATCCATTGTTATCCAGACATCCATACCTTGGTGGAGATTACCAGAATCACCTTTGCTTAGAAAGATTTTAAATTTTCAATAATGCTCTTATTTTTAGTATTTTTCAGGTATATTTTACTTTTAGTAAAGGTTGGGAACCATAATTAGCCAATTTTTAGGATTTGGTCAAATGTTTGATCTTTAGAAAAGCATCCTTGGTTATAAATTTTATCCTAGGCAATGCTATTCTTTAAGTGCTAGCATAGCTTCATTATAATGATGCAAAATTTCAATTGACATGTTTGATCTTTATTAGAACCAAGCTTAGATTAGAACAATGTTTAATATTTTAAGGAACAACTAACCTAGATATCAATCCTTACCAATTTCTCAGAATCATAACATCAAGCACAAATATCTCAAATCCATAATTAACCAATGTTTAAGGTTCACACTTATATTCTTAATTTTAGAGGTTAATTTGAGAAAATACATATATTTTAGCTATGGAATATCTTAATAAAGACTTATTTTAAACAAAATAAACAACAAGCAAAAAAATGCACAAGCACTATTTACAAATAGAGAAAAGAAAAGGAAACTAATCTAAGCCTACCTACACTAACTCTAACTAGTATTAAAAATTTCTCCATCAATACTT
Organism: Torreya grandis; assembly: GCA_037957365.1. NCBI lineage: Eukaryota > Viridiplantae > Streptophyta > Pinopsida > Cupressales > Taxaceae > Torreya > Torreya grandis. The sequence goes on along the minus strand of JARHVA010006556.1, from coordinate 63,893 downwards.
GAGGTGGAATAGTAGAGAATTATTTCTTGAAGTATTTCCCATTAGTTGGAAAAGTAAACTTTATTCCCTACAAGTATTGGAGCTTTAAGGTATTGTCTCTAAAAGTTTCAGTAATATGATATGGACCAATCCACAAAGGAGTGAAATTCCCATGATTTACTTTTGGTTTTGAGGCTTTGTCCCAAAAAAGAACCAATTCTCCTTGTATAAACACCTTAATCTTTGAATTATTTTCAAACCATCTCTTAAATGTGGTTTAATGTCTGCTGAAGTTGGTAAATGCTTTTGTCATTGCATCCTCCATTTATATGATGTCAAGTAGCCTTTAATTTTTAAACTCTTGATCTTCATCCATATACTCTTACATGAACTTGTAGGTTGACATATTGAGAGTAATGGGTAATATTTGATATTGACCATATACTAGAAAAAATGGTGATGATTTTAATGCTTGGTTCACCCTAGTCCTATCTACCTATACATCATACTTAAGTAATTTATGCCATGTCCTTAGTTTTTCATCTACATAATTTTTAATTGATTTCATCAAGTTCTTATTTGTTGATTCTAATAATCCATTGCCTTGAGGGTAATGATTTAATGAGAACTTGATGATGATGTTGTTATCATAAGCCCACTTAGTCATCTCAATGGATATAAAGGCTGATCCATTATCACAAACTAGAGATACTAGTGTCCAAATATATTACAAATGTTATCTTCCAAGAACTTGATCACATATTTAGTTCTATATTGCTTAGTCACCACTACATTTATCCACCTTATGCAATAATCAGTAGAATTAATCACATATTTGTGTCCATCTAGAGAATTAGGATTGATGACCCCTACAAAGTCTAGTCCCCATTGAGAAAAATGTTTATCATTCATACTGGCTTCAATGGCATGGCTGATTTTGGTTCCTTTGTGTTTAATATCTATCACTAATGACACTCTCTAACATGTTTATGAGTATACGTAAAGATTTTAGGCTAATAGTACCCTACCCTTAGGATATTGTCGGTTGTTATCTTTCTAGAGGGGTGTCCACTTCCAAGCTTTTCATGAAAAATACTCAGGTTCTCAGTCACTTCTTATTTTGAGACACATATCAAGTATATGACTTCATAGTTATTCTTGAAGAGTATTCCATATTTGATCAATAAATGTGTTGCCTTGAGCCTCAAATCTCTCTTTTATTTTCTCTACTCAATCCTATAGGACAAGAGCCATTGATTAGTAGATAAATAATTACATCATACCAATCATGTGGTTGAAAATTTTATTGATCCACTTACATGACACTCAATTTATGAATAGTATTTTCATCCTTAGAATCAATCCTTGACATCTTACGAAATTGGAAATTTTTATCTCAAGATCATACTCTTCAAAAATAGGCATCCATTTCCCCCTTTTTTCTCCTAGTTCACATTGACTAAGCATAAGTTTAGTAGTAGGATATAGAAATATTTTATGATATAGTCATATAAAATGTGAAAAATGGTAACTTGAATGTGGCTTGTGACACCCCACCCATAGGTCCTTCTTGCATGCTCTCATGACCCTTCTAAACATCTTTTTGCTTATTCCCAATCATTCATAGGCTTTTAAGACCTAATTCCAACTCAGTCAAGCTACATTCCTTATGAAAAATCCATCCTCAAAAATATTTTACCTTCAAGATAATAGCATCAAACTTTAATTATAGCACCAAACCCTAGGGTGTCTATTTTTGGTGCTCCTATCCAATTGCATTTTTATCTCCAATAGTCACTTCCTTCCAGTTCCTATCCGTCTTCTTGTTAGCCTAACATGAATATATTTGACCCATGACCAATATATCTCTATAAAATCCCATTCAAAGTTAATTTACAAGGGGTTAGCAGATATCACAAAGCAAACAAGAATACAAGCAAGACTACTTAATCATATTTCCCTATTCTCTACATACAGCCATCCAATACATCTATAAGTACATCCAAATCATCACACTAATCCTTATCCACCTCAAGCACACCCAATTTTATCATTTTGAATATTCATACACATTATTACATAAAACACATCAACTGGGAGAACTACATAAGGATTTATCCATCTTCGAAATATTGGTATGTAGGCGAATTGCCCACACAAAGGGATATGGATACATGTTTAGTGAATATTACCCACACTAATCCCCACTCTTGATAAAATTTTGTCAAAGAATAATGGATTATAGGGTTTAAATACTAAATCAAATCTACATGGAGTTTGTTAGACATCTAGTATCTAAAATTTCTTAAGCACGCTCACATAGAGAAAATAGGCAAAACCTAGAAAACTCAAGTCTCTTAGACAATAGTGACAGAAGAGGAATATAATGATAGAATCTAGGGTGTCCTATTTTGGAACTCCTATATTTTAATGAAACAAAGGCTAGATTCTAGTTTAGGACATTTTCCTAGTCCTACAAATTAGATTCTAGACCCTGTCTCATCCATCTCAGTACAATTTAAGCTAAGTTAAATTTCTCTTCATTTATTGATATTTTTAGAAAGCCTTAAATTATAATTAAATATGTAAAAATTAGTATCTTAATTATTGAAATATTATTTATTAATTTAATTAATTTATATCCTTAACTAAATTAGCAATATGACTCCAATATTTACAAAATAATCAAATCATTTGGTGAACCTGACTTACTTCGTCTGTACACAAAAACCCTAAAAATCTTAGGGTAAATTCCTTGCTGATTTTTCCAATATTTTTTTTATTTTTCCTAAATATTTAAATCAGAAATTTACATTTAAATATTTAAATTTACCTTAGTAATTTAAAAAATATTTTCATTCAAACCCTAGTTGCTTATACTAGGTCCCAATATTTTTCTAAATATTCCCAACATTTTTAAATCAGAAATTCACATTTAATTTTAAAATTTACCTTAGTAATTTTAAAAATAATTTCATTCAAACCCTAGTTGCATATACTAGGTACCATTGATTTTTGAGGTATTACCTTATGTGTAAAATTAGATTCCACATAAAAACAAAAATGTATCTCACTTATTTACACATATTTCTTGTATTTCTTGCAAACAATAAGGAGACCATACTCAATATTATCATGTACATGAATGATAAAGTTTACCATATATTAGTAAAAAGCTTTATTTTTTGCATTTCATTCTTAATTTTCATAATATGGGATGATATTAAGAAATTTATTGTTAAACATAGTAATATCCCTCTCCTTCAAAGCAAGGTTTACTTGACTGCAATAAAAGGTTTCATTACTTACTTTCTATCTCTCATATGGAAAATTTTTCAAGTTTATATTGCTAAATATATTAGAAATATCATATCACATATCAAATTTTTTTATGCATTCGTGCAAAATTTCATGATCTTTATACCTTTCTTTCTATCTCTCATATGGAAAAATTTTCAAGGTTATCTTGCTAAACATATTAGAAATATCATATCACATATCAAAGTTTTTATGCATTTGTGCACAATTTCATGCTCTATACCTTGATTTCTATCTCTCATATGAAAATAAATTAAATTTTATCTTGATAAAAATATTAGAAATATCATATCACATATCAAATTTTTTTATGCATTAGTGCAAAATTCCATGATCTCTATCCCTTATTTGCTATCTCTCATGGAATATCATTTATAACCATATTTATATACAACTTATTACTCTAATTACTTATTTAACATGTTATGTCTCTATTATGTGTAATTAAATCAAGAATAAAATTCTTCCATACTTAAAGGATTCATTGCATAAGCTAATAACCACTAGTTAAGTTTCAACGTCATATCTTATGTACAGAAAAAATTTCCTTCTCCTTTCCCCCAAGAGGGTGATAGTTACTTTCCCTCTAACCAAGTCCATGATATCACCCTTCCAAAATGTGAGGCAACATATACTATTGTTCTTAATGCATATATTCAGCCTATATCTTCTTTAAATCCTCTTCAACATATGTGCTTACATGTTCAATTGAAAGCAATTAGGGTTTGCACTTGTGAGACTCTAAGGGATCAAATCACTAGTATGAGAAAGTTAATTTTAGATTTACAAATGTAGAATCAAATATTACATGAAAATATCACAACATTGGAAAATTAGATTATAATAAAAAGCCTCAAAGGCATCATAGTGCTAATCATGTATATGCGTCTTCACCTAGTTAATTGGTTGCAAGAAATGCTACATATCAAAATAAGAAATCACAACAAAGTATCTATACAACTAGTGATTCAAAAAGCATTCAAAAATAAAATAAGAGTTCAAGTGAGGTACTAAGGGAAATGATTAAATCTAAATTGATAAAACTACCTCTTCTATATCTAGTGAGAAGATCTAGGTATTATTATACATATCATAAAATGCATGGGCATCACACAGATTCATGTTTGGCATTGAAAAAACATATACAACATATAATTGATAATGAAGAGCCTATACAAGGTAAATTAGTCAAGGAATCCATAGTAACACAAGAACACATTCAAAAAGGCTCAAATTTATAAATAGTTAAACATTGGTTACCAAAGCATAACTCTGATCAACAAAGGGATTAAAAAGCAAAATTAGATCAAGAAGCAGTAGCACAAGCATAGGTAAAGCATGAAAAAGATGTAAATTTACCTCTCCAAAATGAGGCTCAATTTTTAAAATAGCGTGGCTTTGGTCAAAAATATCTATAATAGTTTGATTATCAAAGTCAAGGATTGGGAAAGCATGCTCAAGGCATCAATACACCTATTCTAGTAGTTGATATTGTTTGTCACCAAGGTTTGGTATTTATTGAGCATCCTAAGGAAAATAATTCATAGACACAATTTATCAAAGGAAAAGATCTAGATATAACAAAAGTCAACACTAACATTTCATTGATTCAAAATCAAGATGATAATGATGAGTGGAATAATACAAGTTATTATGATTTCTAAGATACCAACAATGAATACAAATATTCAAAGTCATATTCACAGTCATTCCTTCATGCTTCACAATCACGCACAATTCCTTTGTTTGATATAGGAAACCATGATAGGGAGTCTCTCATGAGACTCATTGGTTAGTATCATTTCTTCTTAGTATTTATTATACATAACTTCCTTTTGCTTACTTGTACATATTTTCTTAGCCTTCTTATACATAATTTTTCAAATTACATGTATATATATCCTTTACTTGTACATAGTTTATTTATGATTTATTATACATAGATTATATCAAAAATACAAAAAACATTCAAATATATATTTAAAAAAAAAACATTAAAATATGTCAAAATATAAAAACATTCAAATAATTCAAGAACATTTCAATTGTATATCCATGTTGTACATTTCTACTACCATGTTATACTTACATTCTTTTATTTTATGTTATTATTTGTTGATTTATCAACATTACCATGCTTCAATTGATCTTATTTGAGTGTATGTGATGACATCTATATCCTTTATAGATCCACTCTACCCATTGAGGGGGCATCATACTTCTACATTCAAGACATACATTGATATATCTACCCACTGGGGGCATCTTCTACATGACTAAACCATCCAAGTTATGCCATTCCTACACCACACACTCTATTTATCATGTTGATGTACATTACTTACTAGCTTACATATATTACTCTATCTACATTCACTAGTATAAAGAACTTATGTATTTTTTTAGCATATACCTAGTCTTGTACTACATGTTTTGCATACTTTCACTTATTTCTTTGATTAGTTAGATGTGATTGTATTTATAGTATATTACATGAATTCCTTTCTTTATTTTCATATCTAGATGTGATTGCATTTCTCAGTTCCTATTTTGTCTCATGTGTGTGCCTTAGGAAATTTACCAATGCCCTTTACTTCTATTCTTATATGTGCCTTAGGATATTTTCCAATGTCTTTTGATTATATTATTCTATGTACTTATGGCCCTCATTCCAACCTTTCTTGTTTAAAATGATGTGTATATGTGGCATTTGAACATGCCTTGTATTCTTTCTTTCTTGTTTGAGTGACATGTGCCCATATCCCTTATTTGATTGGCCTCTTGGCCACTCTTGTATGCTTTTTTCTTCTTACCTTGCGTGCTTGTTTCTTGTTTGCTTCTCACTATTTGAAATTCCATGATCCACATCATGCATTCTTTTGATTTTTTGGATGCCATTATGGATATAATGCTCCATCCATCCTTGAAAACTAACAACTAACAACTAATAACTAATAACCAACTAGAATTCTAGTTACAATTTAGTACATTACACATGCTATTACATTGTTATATCTATCTAGGCATACCCCTATTTGATCTAAAAATATATAATATAAACCATTTATATCTCAAGATATCATGGTGATTATCATTGTTATATCATGTAATTCATAGTATAACACACTTATAGGGATATTTATTATGAGGGCAATCATTGTAGGGTCTTCATTCCTACCCTCAAAAGAAGGCGAAATAAATAGGGGTTTTATCACAAATATTAGACCTCCCACTAATCAAAAAATTATTTTTTAGAACACTTAGAATAATAAATAAAACCCAAACAAGGCATAATAGACTAGAAAAATAGTGATGATTACATAACAGTCATTAGTTTCAGCAAAGGACAACAACACCAAACACTAGGGTGTCATATTTTCAATGTTCCTATCCAAATAGAAAAAAACCTATATTTTTTAGAAATAGGCAAAAAGGTAATCTTAGCTATAGTTTTGCACATACAGACTAGTTTAGATTCAACAATTTCAATACAAATTTTCTTAGAGAATCTAGATATAGGGGCATCATGCATGACATGATGGATCTCACTTCTAGTTTGAGATTGGGTATTTGGTATAAATTTTAGATCAAAATCCATGTTATAGACATCAATGATTAGGGGAAATGTGCATAACACATTAGTCTTCCTTTATTTTTGATTTTAGTATATTACCCAATTATTTTGAGTAGTTACATGCCTTACTCCATCTATAGGTGGTTAACATCATTTCAAAGGGGATGCCTAACCTCCACATTTTTGAGTGGCTTTCATATAATCCTATGGCCCATTTTTGAAGTGGCTCTCATATAAGCCCAATCTCCACCTTTTTTTGAGTTGGCCAAGATTGGCCTAGTTTCTAGTACACATTCAATTATCCATGCCACATTGTTAATATTTTAGAGCATTCATGGGATTTAGGAGCCACCTCATATATCACACATTCATACCAATATTAGTTTATAACTTCAATTTAGGGGGAAATAATGGAGCGAAAGTTCTAGATAGTCGTTATATTCTTGAGCCACCTACTTAGAGGGATTGGACACACAATCCAAACATCAATTATCACATGCATGATTACATATATTCACTTAATGGGTGATGATGGAGCCAAATGGATAGACTTTGCATTCTTGATCCATTCTTAAGGAATTTAGCACTCAACTCTATTCATGATATTACTCTTGGTAAAACACATACCTAACATATTTGGCATTACCCAACATCATTCAACATCACTCATCATCATAATAGGTTTTATATTGGTTCATGTACCAAGTGAGGTGTATTTATTCCTCTCTCTTCCTCTCTCTCTCTTATCCAATTTTATACATCTTTATTTTAGATATGTCATATCTATTAAGAAATGATCTACTCTTTATTTTCTCTTATAGATTTACACTTCATAATGTGCTCTCTTTATGCACAACAAACATCACATAGTTTCTTGGGCTTCATCCTTATAGGTAAGTTTAGGTACACTTTCTATTTTTCCTTTATCCTAATATTTCACTTTGTTACATCATAGAATAAAGGGGGGGAAATGTAGTCGTATAAAATGTAAAAATTAGGAATTTGAGTGTGGCTTGTGACAACCAACCTATAGGTCCCTTTGACATGCTCTCATAACCCTTTTAGACATATTTTATCTTATTCCTAGTCATTTTTAGGCTTCCAAGACCTAATTATTGCTCAACCAGGCTTTATTTCTTATGATAATTCCATCCCCTTAGGTCCTATACCTTCATGACAATAGTGTCTAACTTGGACTATAGTGTCAGACCCTAGGGTGTCCATTTTTTGCACTCTTGTCCAATTTCATTTTTAGCTCCAATGATTACTTCCTTTTGGTTCCTATACTTTTTCTTGTCAAGTTAACATGAATACATTCAACCCATGACCAATAGATCTCTATAAAATCCCATTCAAAGTTCATTTAGAATAAGTTCATAAATATCACAAAGTAAGCAAGAATACAAGCAAGACTAATTAGGCATATTTCCCTATTCACTGCATATAACCATCCAATAGAGCTACAAACAAATCCAAATCCTCACACTAGTCTCCAGCCACCTCAATAACACCTATTTTTAGCCTTTTACATCTTCATACACACTATTTCACAAATCACATCAAGTGGGAGAACTAAATATGGCTTGATCTATCTTTAGAGTATGGGTATGGAGGCAATGTTCCCACATAAAAGGGTGTGGATACACATTCAGTGCATCTTAAACACACTAACCCCACTCTTGCTCAAAATTTGTCAAATAATAATGGATTCTGATGTTTTAAGACCAAATTAGCTATATAGGGAGTGAACTCAACATCTAAAATTTCATTAGCAAGCTCAAACAGAGACAACAAACAAAACCCAAAAAGCTCAAGTCTCCTAGATAAAAGTGGAAAAAGGAATATAATGTTGGACCCTAGGGTGTCTTATTTTGGTGATTATATACTTTCATGAAATGGAGGCCAGATCTTGATTCATGACACTATCTCTATCCTATGTAATAAATTCTAGACCTTGTTTCAACCCTCTCAATCTAGTATAAGCTAAATTACATTTCTCTCCATTTATTGCTATTTTTAGAAAGGTTAAAATTATAATTAAATTATACAAATCAATAGATTAATTATTTAAATATTATTTATTTATTTAATTATCTTAGACCCTTAACTACATTAGTAATAAGACTTCAATATTTTTAAAATAGTTAAATCACATGCACTTTATTCCTAAGAATGTAGTGCCTAAACTTATTAATTACCTTTACTAAATAAAGTGGTTGTTTGTCAATTAGAGAATAATTTAACTAAATATTTATAAAATTAGTGCTCATAAATTTAATAGGGTGATCACACTTATCTATTTTTTGAGTTAAATAGTAACTATTATACGATCATAAACAAAAGAATAGAGATATAAATATTTTGTGAAATTAGGACTTATCAACACCAATGCCTATCCAATTGATTCTTTGATGTCCTTTAAAAGTTTCTTGGATTCTTCATTCTATGTGATGGGCATAATTATTCAACATGTAATTAATTGGTCTCATAATTTCTACAAAGTTAGAATGAACTTTCTCACAAAATTGATTTTTCAAAAGAAAGACTTTAATTCTTTTCTACTATTAGGGGGTTCTATTTTGGATATGGAATCCACTCTATCAAGTTATATAGAAATACCTTCTTTGGCTATAAAATATCCTAATAATTTCCCTTATGTAACAAAAAAATATGCTTTTCTTGGGATTGAAAGAAATTTTGTACCTTTTACAATGTTCAAATACCTATTGCAAGTGTATAATGTGGTTATACCTATTTATAGAAAACATAAGTTAGATCATCCATATATATGATAATGCACTTACCTATGAGACCTTTTAAAGCATGGTACATAGCTATTTTAAATGTTTCTCCTACATTTATTATCCCAAAAGTCATTTTTAAGGCAAAAGTGCCTGACTTAGTAGTGAATGCATTTTTAATTATGTCTTCCTTATTCACAAATACTTGATTATAACCTAAAAATCCATCAAGAAAAGACATTATAGCAAAACCACTAACAATTTGAATAATTTGTTCAAGAGAAGGTAAAGGATAGTTATCCTTTTTAGATGCTCTGTTAAAATTATTAAAGTCTATGCATAATCTAATTTATCCATTTTTCTTTCTGAGTAGTACCAAATTGGCAACCTAGGTAGAGTGTCTAATAGAAAAAACTATTTTTCCATATAATAGTTTCTTGACCACTTTAAAGATCAATGGTTCTAAGATATGATTGTCTAGCCTTTGATATTATCTAAAAGGTTTATAGGCCTCTTATAATGGAATGGTATGGGTAATGACTCTAGGATCAAAGATATTTAAGTCTGAATAGGACCATGCTATAACATCTTTGTACTTGGTCAGCAACTCTTTAACTTTTATCAGTTTTTCATTTGTGTAGGTTATACCAATATTTACTAGCTGAGGTCAACCTAGAGTTCCAAGGTTAACAACATTAAGATATTTCCCATTCACTTTAGGAATCTTGATAGTTTTAGCTAGTTTGTCTATGTCAAATAGTCTTTCTAAGGAAATCATGCCTTTGTGAATTTTGTTGTCATTTAATTTTACTTTCTTGTCATCAAAATTGTCACTATTAAGAGTATTTCCATTGACCTCATCAATGATGTGAGACTCAAATACTCCTAAATTATTCATGAAGTCTAGGATCTATTGATCATCATTGAATACTTATAAATGATTGACATTGTTAAGAATTGAGGGACATAGAACCAACTCAATACTAAGGTTTCCTAGTTTAGAATCTTGATCTAACATAAGGTTGGCTACAGTTGAGGCTAGCTCATCAGCAAGCTTGTTCTCTCCTCTAGGAAATTAGACAGTGTTAGAAGCACCAAAGTACTCTATCCAATCCTATACTCTAATGTATACTTATTAAGATAGGAAAATTTGTATTGGTAATTAATTCTAAGTTGATGAACCACTAACTCAGATTTACCATACACTAGTAATTCTTTGACCTTATGTTTGATATCAAACTACAATCCTAAGATCAAAGCTTCATACTTTGCTAAGTTATTAGTGCATAAAAATTGAAGTTTGTAAGAAGTACTAAATTATTTTCTAATGGAATTGATTAGAATAGTTCCTACTCAAAAATGAGATTTACATTTAACACCATGAAAGTATAATTTCCACATTCTAGGCATAACATGAAATTATTTAGAGTCACATACCTTATAAATGTCAAGAGTATAAACTATTAACTCAGAATTGACTATTTTGAACTTTTCATTTGTATCATCATACTCTATGATCATGTATTTCATCTTTAGATCTCTCTCTATTTTGATTTGATTGGGAATTCCCTTCCATGAAAGCCACATATGATAATAGTTAGTGGACATGTATCCAATCAAAGACTTTATCAAATCTCTATTGAGTAATATCCCATAAGCATTATAAATATCCACCACTTAAATTTATATAATTTTTTATATCCTTGGCTTAGAAATAAGCTTCATGTGACCATTCAACAATTCTCTAACTACTTTAACCCTTGATTTGTCTAATTGAGTAACTACTCTATCATACTTAATTGTAGTTAAACCAATTTTTTCAACAATACCTTTTGGAATGATATTGGTAGAAGCACCCAAGTCTAATAAACAAATGTGGAAGTTTTTACCAAAAAATCTATTTTTTAGTAAGAAAGGGGGAACTTTTCTTTGTTCTTGTACATAACTACATTGACATTTGCAACCTTTGGTGACTTACTAAGATTTTTGGATAAAGATTTAAGCAACAAATCTCTTTGATTATTAATTTGAGTTATCTCATGTAAAGTGATATTAGCTTTAATATTTTTCATATCCTCAACTATATTAAATCCATTCCTAGTAGAATAACTACATATATCTAGATTATGTTTAGAATTACTTCCCTTTGGAGGCTCAAGATTGTTGTTTATTGTAGGATCTAGAAGAGTATCAAAGTTATTTGGTAGAGTTGAAGTAGTCAAAGGTTGCTTATACTCTATATTAGTAATAGGATAAGTATTCTTTAGATAATGCTAAAAAGCATGAATCTCTTTAAGGGTATCCTTAGGCTCATTCTCATCTTCGAATGGAAAATGAAATATCTCCACCATGAGAGTTGTATTAGTAGATTTAGATGACTTTGAAGAACCAGATATACCTTAATTATTATATTTGTTAGGTCCAATTTTAGATATAATTAATTCATACTAAAACAAATCTAAAGCATTACATAATCCAGTTAAATCCAATTCATCATGATTTAAAGTGTTATGAACTCTACAATATTTAGTTAAAGCTACATCACATATGTTTATCTTAGGATCATTCTTGTTGGTAGATGACTCATTTTTTTGTTGTTGTTTCCATTATTAAACCTATTTTAAGATGTATTTAACCTTTTTTATGAATAATTTTTATTATAAATATCCCTCATATTACCTACTTAACTTTGTAACTAAATGAAATCAGTGATCAATTTTTGAACCATTTTGAGAATGGACTCATTATCAATTTTTGGTGCCTCTATGTTATGAAATTGAATACTATTATTAGTTTTTGGCACCAAAACTATTTGATCTTGTGGATGAAATCCATTTGTAGTGTTATTCAAGAATCCTAGGTTTTGCCCAAGATGAGCATGACTCAAGGGTAATTGATTGAACATTGGTGTTTGATTTAAAATAGGCACTTTATGATTGGTATTGGGAATGACATTCAACATAGGAATATTGGGATTGACATTGGGGATAGCATATTCCAATTGACCTTGAGGTTGTATTTTATCATTAATTGTCATAACTTCATCACAGGCTAAGGCTAATGTGTTTATAAATCCAATAGACCTTTTCAAAAAAATTGAAGTCATGGGATATGAAGAATCCTTATAAATATCTAAATCCAAGGATTCATCAAGTCTATAGGGAGAAATCATCCTAATAAAGAGATTTTGGAATATAGCATTAAATTCTCTAAAGGTTTCACTTGAGTCTCTCTTTACAGTGGTGAATTATTGATAAAGAATACAAGGATGAATGATTTTTCCAAATTGATCAATGCAAATAATTTTAAAATCATTCAAACTAGTGATATGATTCTAAAGAAGGTTAAGAAACTAATCATACGAAACATATTTTAAAGTAAATGGAAAAAATCTACATGCAACATCTTCATGAACTACATTTAGAAGTCTTAAAGTAACCTTGAATCTCTTGATATGTTATTCAATAGTTACAACACCATTAAGATTGAAAGAAGGCAAATATCTCTTAATATTCATAGGTAAGTCATGTACCTAACTAGGAATATTGATGGAAGATCCACCTAACCAAGCCATACCTTGATAAGGATTGAAGACAGGAGCACCACAAACATGTGAATTAGGTTGTGATTTGGAAGACATTTGCTTACCTTTGTCTACTCTTACTTTCATATGAACTTCTTATGAAAGGAGAGGTAGTATTATATTTGAACATGACCTTGTCCTTATTCTTATCAATTTCAACTTGTAAAATTTGAATCTTATTCAAAATATAACATGTAAACCTCATTTTTTTGAAGAAAAATGATCAAATTTGTATGTTAAGTAAAATTTTCAAAAATCTATGTAAAGTGAAACTCTCTTTAACTAAATTAGCTCAAAGATGTGTCTAAACTAATAAATATGAATGATATTTATGATTATAAGTTAAAATAAACCTAAATTTGCAAAGAATTAATCAATATTTAAATAAAATGGCTATTACTAACCTTAAACATGGTAGATTTAAAAAGTTTAAACTACCTTTGCAACAATTTCTCATGAATCTTCAAAGAATAGCAATGTCTAGCTAAGTAAGCCTAAGGACTAGTTTGAAACCATGAATTTCAATGATATTTACATAATTCAAGCTAAATAAGTAGTAATATGATATTAGTAAACTAATCTTTGAAAAAAATTCACCAAAATTTGTAGAGACACTTCAAATTCACAAAGATTTTTTAAGGCCCTCCTTCTAGCACTAGTGAAATGTGACTTGTTGATGCCTAAAATTGTATCATAGGGGTTTAGAGTTTTTAAGAAACACTTCTCATTTATATATTCAAATAATACATTACATGAGTTGTAGGTTATGATATTCTTGATATCTTTTGTGGAATAGCAACAAAATAAATGAACTATTTCATAAAATTTGTAAATGTTTGGTTGTTGTGAGAAACCATGGCCTAATAGCTTACTTGTGAACATGAGATTAATATGAAATAAATGGAGTGAATTATGATCAAATCCTAAGTCCAAATTCTAAGATATTGTGGATATTCACAATGAAAGCTAAACTAGAGTGACTTGATCAAAACATGAGCAAAAGGAAGGGTAGGGTAGAAAGAAGGTGTTCTAATTTTAAACCCAAACATTATGACAAAGTTTAAATTTCAGCCAATGATGTACTTAAACCAATATATGACATGAATATCTAAAGCTCAAATCCTATCATATACTAGGCAAACATATGAAGCTAGTAGAAAAAATGCAAATAAGAACCAAATTCAATTTAAATATTTACCCTACAAATAAATTGGATAAGCACATCTACAAGAAGAGAAAATAAAATGAAATGAGCCTAATATCTTTAAATCGATCTAGAATAAGCACAAATTTGACAAATCTGAATTTAAATGTACACATCTAGAGTCCATGAAAATAATTCAAGCCTAAACATCCAAATAGATGATTGAGAGAACATCCATAATAAAAAACATGCAAACAAATAATGGATACTATTTACATAATTCCTTGCTTGTATTAATTGCTCAAAGTTTACACAAAAAAATTTCTCAAAAAATCACTCCTCTCTTCACACATGACAATACCCCTTTTATTGAAAACTAAGGAGATATGTCAGTCAGTCATATCAAATGACAATTGTAAAAGTGTCATAGATAGTTATCCCTTTTACAACATTTTAAAATTTGATGACACTTTCTAATGGACTGACCTATAAACAATTCACTTTACAATATTACACCATACTTTTATAAAGAGAATATTCCCTTTTCAAGATAATAGACATGTTAAGTTACAATAGGAATATACTTAAGTTAACTAATTTGACTTTGAGACTCTTTTTTTGATACAATATTTTTCTTCTACTATAGGATCTTCATTATGTAGTGTTTCTCATCAATCATCTTAAGGTTGACAATGGGTTCCATGAAGAGCTCCTCTTGATATGTCAGGCCCTTGAGATCTTTGTCATCCCTCTCTAGAACTTCTTTGATTCTCCTAAAATCAATAATCTTTTCATCAACTAATAAAATCATGTCCATGATCCTCTTTTTATCTACCCCTATCTTGCCCATGCTTTGGTTCTTTACCTCTTACATAAATTGAGTAGCTCTTTGCTTAAATTCATCATCTATGATAAAACCATTGAGATGAGTGAAGTAAGATCTTTGATTAGGCTCCCAAATATGTGGGTTATCATATCCTCTAACTATTTTAGATCATTAGAAATGTCCCCCATGCTCTTAGACCATATACTTAAAGCCTTGATCTTATCCACCAATATTGACATGGAAATATTTAAATTTGTCAAGCTCACTATTCTAAACCCAAGGATGTGGCCTTCTATTAGGACATTGATCAAATCTCCTTTACTTTTCTACTTGAAACTTGCCATAGGCCAACATGGTCTATAGTCATATAATTATGTTCGTTCATTGCATCTTACTTGGATCTTATGGCCTTCAAGGAGTTGAATAATTCCTTCATGGTGGTCTCAAATTGTGTGACCATCTCTCTTCAAACTAATTAGACAAATTGCTCCTCTAGTTTCTTTTTTTGTTGCTTTAGGCCCTTGATGGTTGCTTATATTTTTTCTATTTGTGATTGGGCTAATTCAAGAACATTTTCCTCAAAAATTGGATCCTCTCCTATCTTTTCCCTTTCCTTTTGAGTACAATTGGTGAATGTCTCTACCTTTTGATATGTTATTTCTTCACCTCCTACCATGACCTTATTCTCTATCAATCTTTATAAGCTAGTAGTTTATAGATCAAATTTGACTCCAATTATAGATTGAGTCACCTTTGGGATAGGGATCTCAACTTGTGATAGAGTTGTTGAATCACTTGGTGTGGCTAGTCTCCTTGCTTCCTCCTATTACAAATCTACTATCCATGTCTTAAGATCTTGATTCATATGAATGTTAATATCTTTCATCATAGCCCATGAATGGTGCATAGTGGACATTATCTCTAATATAGGTTCATACAAGAACCATTCTAGAATTTGTGGTCCAAATAACAAGTTCTCTTCATGAAACAGATTGAATTCACTTAAAGGAGTACATATAGTCACCTTGGCTCTCTTTGATTTTGAAATAATATCCATCTCATCTTTTATTTTTGGAGTGTCAATAGTAACCAAGTCCAAATATTTCCTTTTTTCATTCTTATTTTTCTCAACAGTTGTCTTCTCTTCTTCATCTAAGTTTTTTTATTTCATAGACAACGTATTTAATACATATTCAACATACTCTTCAGGATCTAAATCTATCTTATGTACCTCTTCTTGATGTACCTCTTATTCTATTGGTTTGAGAGGTCTATTAGTTGGTGAGTTGAAAGCTATTTCATAGGGCCTTTTCTCCTCAATCCCATGTTCTATTTATCTCTCAGTTTGCACACTAACTAATGGAATTCTATAAGAATGATCACTTATTAGATGATACTATCTAGGACCCAATTTTCACCTATCATCCACCTTTTAATCTCTTTGTAATTTAGAGTCAATTATGATGTTATGTTCATTTAATCTTCTTATCACTTCAAAGTATGTGTATGCTTTAATGTATATGGAATAAAAGGCACTAGGTTCATGTTTGTAAGGCACATTAAAAATGCCTTTGATCCTTAAATGTTATTTCACCTTACCATAAGGGTCCCATTGTCTAAGGTCATTAAATTTTAGGTTAAAGGATAACCTATGTTTTGATGCTACCTCTATACTATCCCACTATTTGAATGTGGTCTTGCCAATTATCATTAGGAATCTATGAAGAAGTCCATTTCTACTGGTTTTGAAAAGACCATCAATACCATAGAATACTTGGTAGGCTACCTCTTGCTCAACCAACTTATTAGGAGCATGGATAAAAAGCTTGAGAAGATATTTTTGAGTTTCCTAAATCCTAATGACTATTATAGGCTAGATACAACCATATATCTCCTATTGTTTTTGTAGATATATTGAATAATAGGGCTTACTCTTGACATGGGGATACTATTTATAGCTTGATTTAAGGTTAAATAGATACAATCATAGATAAATTAAATGTGATCCTTATATTTGTAGATGTGTAACTTAGAATAATATTGGGAAACTATCTAGGTTCCATTTGCAGATCACTCCCTCTAATTTGGAATATTTGTTATTATACATAGGTCATCTAGGGGGTAAGATCTCATGAAAAATTCATTCTTATTCTTATGCCTAATTTCATAGATTTGTATACTCAATGAGATACTAATTATCTCACCCAAAAGAGGGACAATTACCTATTCAATGATAAAGTAGACCATGGGTACCCATATTGGTTCTAAATATGTAGTGGTTGCATTTCTACACAACTTGTTAAACATTTTCATTATCATTCTAACCCCTGGTCTAAAATGGCTGATAATAATGTTCTTATTGGGGTTTGAAAAGACTTGGCTCCCAAAATCTAACCACATGGCAAGGGTTTCCATTAAAATGTGTTCCTTAGCCTAAGAATTTATAGATGCTATGTAAATTTGGGGTTTGTGCAAGTTATATTATGATTCAAAATCAATAGAAAAAATATAAGCCACTTTCCTATGAGTATGTTCATTAATAATCATGCCCTTATCTATCTTAGTTCCCTTAAAAATGGGAATGATAATATTGATGTATTGGAGTACCTCAAGTTTTATAGCTGCATAATGTAGGCCATCTATTTAGCTTACTACTATATCATCATAAAACCTTTTGGTTGAGAGATTATTCTACTCTTCATTTGTAATGGTTGGTTTTTTCTCAACTCTCTATAAAATTTTTGACTAATTAATATCTCTTGTGTTTAAGGTAGTAGAAATGAAATCAGTGTCCTTGAAAATGTGACCTTCAACATTTGTTTTCAAATATAATTTGACATATTCCTTTGAAACATACTTATGTGCCACCATTTTTATAATCTTGATCAGAGTATTCAATTGTAGATAATAATTCTACCTTTTCTTAGCTCAATACAATGGAATTAAAGACAATTAGGCCAATCTATACACTTATAGCTTTTCTAAAGGTTTATATAGGGTTTTAATGGTAGAAACTAGTTCAAACTATGAGTTTCATGACTCAAATTATTATTGGATAAAGTATTTATACCTTGCATGTCTATGAGTCCATAAGATATTTTAATTTGACTAGTCTTTCTTAAGTGGCATCACCACATCAAACTATTCATTTATTTTTGAAATGTAACTATTTGTCATTATGGGACATGTGTCACCATATCATGATCTCTCATAGTTTGATTTAACATGATTTATTGATCTTCTATGGGGCCCACTAGCCCTAACTTCATCATGAACCATTGATCCTCATTTGATCTCTCAAGAGTGTGCCATGTGGTATCTCCATGGGCCTTTGTGCTCACTATAAACACACTCCATCTCTTAATGATTTTATGTCATATGGCATCTTCTCATTCCATCTGGGCCTATTGAACCATTGACCCATCACTCACCATAGATTTGGATCTAGAAGGTTGAATTCCATTGGTTGATCTCCATTTCATTCATCATAGTTGTGATACTTATAACTACCACATTTATTCTAGGCCCTTTGAAAAGTCTGCCTTCACCTCATACCATTGGATCTCCTTTGCATCGATCAATGCACACCATGGATCTTGATCAACTTGGTTCCATCCTTTGTATGTCAAGATAAATGCAGACCATTGATATTGGATTAATTTGTTGACATCATGACATTTGTAACTCTCAGATTCATCTATAAACATTGAGTTATTGACTTTTCCCTATGATATTAGATCTTTATGCTTGTTCATCATAATTGTGACACTTGTAACTACCACATTATATCTTTAGGGATTTGAAAATTTTACCTAAGTGAATGCCCATATACTGTTGATCTACCTTATGAGATCCAAGATCTCACCACTTGGCATCGTTTCATTGATTAATTCTTGTAATCAATGAAAATAAACTAAGTTGGGGCTTGGGAAATATAAAGAAAATTAGGATTAAAGTTTTGAGACTAATGTCATAGTTGTATTAATAAATATAATTAAGACTTAGGATAAAGTTTAAACTAAGTTTAAAAATATAATAAAGTCCCCCCTACATTTTTTTAGTCCCCACAATCAGTAAAATAGACTAGGAGAGAGTTTCAAGCTATAAAGGACTTTTAAGATTTTAGTCTAAGGTTTTGGTCATGTTAATAAACATGATTAGAACTTTAGGATAGAATTTAAAATAATCATAACACATAATTAAAATGTTCCCGCATAAATTTGATCCTACATAAATTTGAATCTAATTTAAAATATCAAGGCTAAAACATATTAGACTAAGGTTTTTACATGATTTAAACATAAATTCAATTAATTGATTAAAATACCAAGGTTTGATCAAAATAAAGGGTCAATCATCATTATTTAACTAAGTGTTAATTTGTCATTAAAACAAAAAATCTTGAAATTGTTCATTCCAATGACACTCCATTAGACCTTCAAAATGGAAATAGAGAATAACATTATTAATATGGGATAAAGTGAAATGAAAATTAAATGTTGACATGCCAAATGTAAACATGATAACCATGAAATCTAAATCAAAAATAATATTTAATAATGCAATTTTGATCAATTTGAATGTCTATTTATAAAATAATTTGTAAAATTGAACAAGGGTCCTCAAAAATGGGGGTATGTTGACCTCAATAGGTTATTCAATAGAAAACTTCAATTATAGAGAAAGAATTGAATATTAGATTACCACTCTTTGAAAAATGGACACCCTTAGGTTTTTGGAATAGCCAACCTTCAGAGTGGACTAAAGAATAAAAGAATCCTTCAAAGAAACTTCCATTTAAGTTTAGGGTTATCAACAAGGAACTAGGGGTGAGATATCCTAATCCTAGAGGAGATTTAGGAGATCCCATTAATCTAGAGTGTTATTATGAGTAATAATAAGGAAAAGATCACCTAGCTACAAGTACAATATAAATGCCTATATCTACCCCCAAGTATAAAACTCCACATCATTAGGGATAGACATGGATGAAGCTACTACCCTAGCTCAACAAGGTTCCTCCTTACATCTCAAGACCACTATTTGATACAAGAGGAAGCCTATGAATCCCCTCATAGGTAGTCTAATAATTGATAAATCACTAAGTTTACCTTTAATACCTCAATAAGTAGAAGATGAGCAAGAATAAGAACTTTTTGAATAATTAGAACTAGAGATAGCCAAAGTACTGAGCCTCATGATCGATAAAGGAAAGGCACCAACAATAGAGGGCACCATAGGTAAAAAGGATTTGCATTTATAGACGACTTAATTAATTTCTTCCTCTATTCCTTTTTTTATTTTAGTAACAATTTCTTTTGTGTTGGAGACTCCCAGGGTGGAAGTGACTTCCACCCCTGATGATCTATTAACCTCTTCCTCTGTCTTACACATCTTTTTGCTCACTCCAAAAGTAGAGAATGACTCTTACACCATGTTTGGTCTATACTCCATCACCATGACATCCACTTCCATCATAGATGCTATTAGTACTGCCTTTGGAACTACCAAAATTAGATTTTTGAAGAGGAAAAGGGAATCTAAGAAGATTTAAATAGCCATGGTCACTCCCCAACTCAATGTTTCATCCACCTAGATTACTCTACCCATGCCATCCATCACTTCATCTCAAGAAACCATTGTCATAAGCTCAAGCAAAGGGAAGAAGGCAAATAAACTTATCAGAGTCCATCCACTATCCCAATATTGAGGTTTTCATTGGTCCAAGATAATTTGGCCTTCCCTACATGACACCATCCTCAAGGTAGTAAAGAAGCAACAACCAACTGAAGATATGGAAAAAGAGGATGTTTTTAAAAACACATATGAGAAATACCCCAATTAATTGATAATTATTTTATGGGCCATTGATTTAAGAGCTAAGGCTTCTCAAATTGCTAACTTCAAGATAATAGAGCTCCCATCCATTAAAACTTTGTTTGACAAGACATCTAGGAGCATTCAAGGGGTAAGGAAGAGGAAGTTGGAGGATGAAGCTAATAGGAAAATGATTCTTAATGAGAGGCAAGAATTTTTTTCCTTTTCCAAGAGACATAATAGATAGATGGGACAATCCTCCTATAATGAAGATTTTAGGTCTCTAGCTGAAGCACATAAAGATGCCATGGTGGCAATACATGAAGGCACAGATCTAGAAAGATAAGAATTGGAGGTATAATTGGAACAAATAAAAGAGAAAAAATGATAGTGCATATCTTATTAGGTAGTAAATCTAAGATGTAAGAGGTAGTGTCAAAATACTATAATTCTTTAGAAGCATTGGAATTTATGTAGGCTAAATCAACCCCCCATATTACCAAAACTCAACAATTATTTAATTATTTGAAGTCAAACAAGAATAAACTAAAGCTGTTAATTATTTACACAACCAATAAGCTATATATCCACTTAGGTCTAATGACACCATTAGAGGCATCCAATGCACTCAACATGGTGACCATTAAAATAGAATAGGCTATGAAATGGGTAATAATTATTGGGGCATTGATCCCCAAATACCAAGAACATTAGGCCCTTATCTAATAAATCTTTAATGACTTGAAATTGTCAAAAGTGAAGGATGCTACAAGAAAGTTGATAAATAAGATGAAATTTGATTAGCTTATTCAAGAGGCTTCAAAAAATTTCAAAAAAAGTTTACAAGGATTTCCATTACAAGACATTGAATTAGAATTAATATTTTCTAAGAAAAATGTGGTTGAATTCAAAATCTTCAAAATCAACTTTCAGATGAGGAAAGCATAGCATGCGAAGCTACTAGGATAGGTTAACAAAGTGCATAGACACTCTATTTTAAACTTGGATATAATTAGATAGCAGAACTATGTGTTGCATAAATGCTAAATTGAGATACATGTAATGATGAAGTAGATTAAAGCTTCCACATCTATTTCTACATCAATAGCTATAATTACAACTCTAACTAAAGTCAATACATCCATGTAGACATTGACACATCTTAAAAGGCCAAGTTTTATTACATGTACATACTATAGCAGTGTATATTATATATTCATAATTTTCTTATAATTTTAACATATTTTAAAAGTTACCTATCCATTTTTTAAACATGCACATGTTACATGATTTTGTAAAGGCTAACTTGAACTATTAACAGCTATAAGATAACTTTATATGATTTTGAGACCACAATTAGAACTAAATTTCTAACTAAAACATGCAATAGATTTTTTCATATACTTGGAGGATGAGGTGACCCCTTCCACAAGTATATTTAAACATATATAACCCATATTTTTAAAGGGTCAAAAGATTTCAATATACAGGAGCAAAAGCAATTTTGGTTATCAACTCATTTGTTTGTGTATTTTCCTTCCAATTTTTGTGTAAGTAGGTTTATGTCTTTTATTTGTATGATTCAGTAACTCTTAGTGTGAAAAATTTTCAAATGGGTTCTTTATTTTTATAATTTATATGCCAGTCTTAAGATGTGCAATAGATATTAAAGGATTATCAAAATTATATTGATTATTGGCAATTAAGTTAATTGATTCATATTCCTAAGTGTGTAGAGGTGTTTTCATTTGATATAGTTTTTTGTGCATGTGTAAGAGTTGTCTTAGATACCTCACAATCCTAAGCCATAATCTCCTGATTAAGAATGTACAATAGCTACTCTAAAAGGAGCAACCTTTGAGTAAGGCCTATGAGTTTACTTTATCAAGATTATTCTAGACTAATTGACCATGTCTGACTAGACATAGGTTTTAAAATCACTTTTCCACTTATAAAACTAGATAGATAGGTGATTACTGAAGTCATAGAGCCTTTCTTTTCTACTCTCCCTTCCCTCCTTTTTTTAAGTATATTTTAAATACCTGCCTACTCTAGATTAGTAACCATACAACCACTAACTCATCTAGATTTTACTTCCTTTTCAGAGACCACCCCTCCATCCATAATCCTTATTAACTACCTAAATTTCATACCTACTATTACATCACTTGTTTATTAAGACTACATACCTAAAACTTGTGCCCTAGAGTGGAGTTTACCTCCATTGAGATCCTAAAATATTAGAGGTTACCTCATTATAATATTAGTGTGCATAAAACCCACATCAATTGTACCTATGATTGAGAAGATATTCATGAAGGAAGTCTATTGATTGTATGGTTCTATAAAGAAGATCATTTTGGATCAAGATTTGAGGATGAATTCTAGGTTATGGTTCACTCTAAATATAGCTCTAGGTATGTATTTGAACTTCACCATTGCTTATCACACACAAAATGATGGATAGGTAAAGTGAGTAAACTAGGTTTTAGAAATTTTATTTTATATGTATTGTATGGATTAGAAATAAAAGTGGGATGAGTACCTTGCATTAGTTAATTTTTCTTAAAATAACTCATACCAATCATCATTGAATATGGATCCATTTGAGGCATTGTATGGAAAGAGGTGTAAAACAACAATCAATTGGGATAAGTTAGAAGACAAGATAGTATTTTTACCTAATATGTTTTAATAAATGGAAGATAACGTTAGGAAAATTAGGTAGAGGTTGGCTGAGGTCAATGATAGATAGAAAAGTTATGATAATCTAAAAAAAATAGCTAGGCTATTTTTTATAGGTTTTAAAGTGTTTATGTAGGTTAAGTCTCAAAAAATATTGATTAAATTTGGAAATCCAATGAAACTTTCAATGAGATATGTGGGACCCTTTTAGGTTTTGGAAGTGGTCAACATTTTAGTGTATAGGATTACATTGCCACTAGCTCTAGCTATTATGCATAATTTCTTCCATGTGTCTTATCTTAAAAATTATGTTGCTAATCCTTCACATGTGTTGGATTGGAATACTTTTTAGGTCATTAACACCAAGGTTTTCATGGTAGAACTGGTTAGAATAATTGATACTCACAAACTCAATTTGCATAATAGAGAAGTGTTGGGACCAATATCATGAAGATAGTGCCACTTGGGATGACTATTACGAGTTTTACAAGATTTTTCCACTTTTATTTACTTTATTTACTAATTTATATTATATTATTTTCTATTGTATAATATTTTAAATTTAGAATTTATGATTGAATAAATGGCATGAAGATGATGAGTAGCTTTAGGGGGAAGGATGTCACATCTTGATTTCTCTATAAGATGAATAACCTATTTTATACATGGATTATTAGGGTTTTTAGTTAATTAAAAATTATTTTATTAAGATTTATGTCATATACTAATTATTAAATAGTTATATGTTGATTAATTTACATGATTGATTAGTTATGAGTTAGCAATACTTTTACATTCTATACATTATGACCATGTTTGATAATTATACAACATTATTTGATGGATATAATTATGTTTTTGGATAATTAACTTCATTGTTTTAAGGTATATGTAGGACATATTCTCCCATTAGAATATGAAGGAGGTAGATCATCATCATACAGTGTGGTTTAGATGGAGACATTTGGGGATGATAGAGAGAAAATCCAAAAACCCATTCACACACCACAATAGTATTTTATGTTATGTGATTAATTATTTGAATAGATAGTTGTGGTATGTTTGTTTGTACATTTGAATGACTATTGTGATATTTTGTGTTCTTAGATCATTTTATGTGATTGTAAGATTTCACTAATCTAGTTACTTTTGATGATCATGTCGATTTATTTGAGTGATTTCACTAATTTTGTGGTCATATGTAGATTATCTTGTATGATGTAATTTCTTGGTTGATTGAGTGAAACCATATATGTTTTTAATTACCTCACTAACTTACTAGGTATATCTATGTAGTATAATGATTTGATGTTATGTGTGCATTGCTATAATAAGTACAGATATATTCCATTGTTGTTATTTGCTCTATAGGATTGAGGAAATAATAATAATTAGAAGATTATTATTATAATATATGTTTATCCTAATGTCTAAATATATTAATATCATTATTTTAAAATGTCATTTTATTCAATTTATTATTGAACAAAGGTTAAATATTCATAATATATATTACACATTGATTATATTGTTAAATTATTAAGGAAATCATTATGTTTACAAAGTGTTAGAGTTGAATGACTTGGTAACAATAAACTATAGTATTTTTAAATCCTATATGTTATAAATGTGCTATATCACCATTATGTTGACTAGTTGATATTTGAATTTACATGGAAAGAAAGGATTATTCAACTAGTCAAGGGTCAACTATGCATGGAATAAACATTGGTTATTGTGACTTGTTGTTTAGTTGATTTGTGAGGTCATTGTTTACATCAATGGCATGTAAATATTATTTAGATTATATAATGATTATTTTATTAATTATTTTGTAAGTATCAAGATGA
Organism: Torreya grandis; assembly: GCA_037957365.1. Lineage (NCBI taxonomy): Eukaryota > Viridiplantae > Streptophyta > Pinopsida > Cupressales > Taxaceae > Torreya > Torreya grandis. The sequence continues at coordinate 38,376 of JARHVA010006556.1, read as the reverse complement.
TTAATGTTTATAATCACTCATTGACTCTGATTTAACCATCATTCTTATGAAAATCATGATGGGAATTTTGTTATGGACTGCAAGAAAATGGTGAAAGACTTTAGCTTAGTGGGGATTCTACTGAACTAATTTTGCATGCATATTTTTGGTCAATTTGATATGTCATTAATGGAGGAGAAGGTGGTGGCAAGTAAATCAATGGGAAATAATAAAATAAGAGAGAATAAGGTTGTGAATATGATACACAACACATGGTGCATGACATACAGAGGATAGCAAATGGAAAGAGAATAAGGAAAGTTTGAGTTAAGGATAAAGAGTAATTCATATTCTTTAGAATTTATATAATTATAGGTCAATTTTGTACTTAAAATTATTTTGTGTGTAATGTTTGATGGATTTTCAATTTATTTAGATAATGGGTTTTCATTCTTTGAAATGTTACTATAAACAGGTTATATGTAGGGCCCTATGGAAGGCTCAGCCTCTGTAGAACCCTACGTCCAACCTAGGTTAATTTGAGGGGATTGTGTAGGAATGTAGGAATTTCCATGTGTATTTTGGCTTTAATAAATCTCTATCTTAAACTCATTTTCAATTTAAAAATATTTATTACACCATGGAAAGATTATTTTGTGATCAGTATATTTGATTTGGCTCAAACTAGTTTTGTTTTTGAACTAGTTGATAGATATTCATTAAGTTATTTTATAAAATAGACACACACACACACACACACACACACACACACACACACACACACACACACACACACACACACACACACACACACACACACACACACACACACACACACACACACACACACACACACACACACACACAGAGTTGAAACTAGAAGATGATTTATTAGTTCATTTCAAAAATAATAAATGTCTTAGGATAACATTGGAACATATCCAAAATCTATGTCAAGGTCATTGTGAATCTATAAAGGATTAAATATCAAGATTTAAATATAAATCAATCAAATTATTTAGAGAATAGAATAATATTTAGTAAATTAATTTTTTCTCCATATAAGGAAAGATGTTTATATCATTCCTAAAATTATTTTGAGTAGATTTACTATGACATGATTCTTTGTTAAGGCAAGATATTGTAATCACATACTCTATGTGATGAAACTACAAATTTAACAACCTTAAGTATTAAAATTAAACCTCCACCTAAGAAATAATTTCCAAATAAGGTATTTCATAATAATAAAGTTTAAAATAATGTCATTGATAATTAGGAATATCCAAATAAAATAATTCATAAGATGGAAAATCACAAGAGTCCTACTCTTTAAAATGTGAACCATATTATCTATTTTGATACCGTCAAGGATAAAAAGAGTTATTTAATGAAAAATTCATGATAATAAATTTATAAAATTACCTTATAATCACCATGACATGTCTTATCACCTAAAATGAGTTATAGAAATGAAATTTTGTAATTATAATTATATCAATGGACATAAAGATAAAAATTGTTATGCATTGCAAAAAAATATGAAATAGCTTATGGATATGGGTGTTATTACATTTAAATGATATATAAATACTCATATAATTTTGATATATTCATATTATTCTATTTCAAAATATATAAATATAAATTTATCCCATGAAATTCCTAAAAAGGAGCCAATTATCATTTGACATCTCATAGAAGATGAACATAGAAAACTAATTATTGTTAATGACAAGGTACAATACAATGTATTAAAAAATGGGGTTTTTAATGAATTGGTATATTTAAATCACATGATATGAACACTCATGAGGATACAATACAACATGTTACATTATAAATTTATCTTTTACATAATATAGAAGAGACATTATTCTATGTGAAACTTTCTATTTTACAATTTAATGCAATAATTAGGTGATCATGGTTAAGAAAAATTGAAGAAAATGTGGATAGGTTTAATAGAATATTTCATTAAAACTTTAATATGGTCTTATTACATATCATAGAGGTATAAATTTTGAAAATAAAACTTATTATAAGATTATAGTTATATATAAAATCACATAAGTATCAATACCAGAACAAGTATCAATTGTCAACAAACCACTTAGGCATTCCTTTTTTTACCCAAAAAATGGACTCCAATATATGAAACCCCTTAATTTATCACATAAAAAGGAAATTATTGGGCTGGAAAGGACACCTCCTCACTCAAGTAGGAAATACTAGCTCTTTAAGGCATTTATTTAGAGCAATCTTGTATACCAAATGTATGTCTTCAAAATGCCATCCAATATTGTATCCATAATTAAAAAAATCTAACAAAAAATTTTTGTGGAGAGGTACTAAATAAATATTTATATTCAATTTGGTTACATTGGAAAAATTTTGCCTCCTAAAATCTAATGGAGGCCTCATCCTAAGAATCTTAAAATCCATGAAGAGAGCCATGTTGGAAAAAATGGGTTGGCACCTAACAATAGAGAATAGTGAATGGAAAAAAATACTAAATAATAAATACTTGGAAGTGGTGAAAGAGGATGGATTCATATGGAATGAAATTCATGCTAAAGGATCAACCTTATAAAAATCCATAACTAGTTGCAAAGATCTATTAAAGAATGTCATCATATGGAAAATTAACAATGGAGAGAAAATTGATTTTTGGGAGGATAACCAGATATACCCCACCCCCTTCTCTTCCCAAGGTACTTGGGATGTGTGGTATATCAAGATTAAACAAATATGGGGATCCAAGATAAAATATTACTAGGAAATCAAGGAAACAACAAAGTTTTGAAAAGTCCTCCCCAATGAATATCTAACACTGTAAGAATCCTAGGCCATTCAAAACCTCAACCTAGCTTTAGGATAGGTCTATATTAATTCTATCTAGAAGGAAGATCACTTTATTTGTTGGGTATAAGATAATGACTACTACTAGGTGGCCTCGGGACATGCCACTGACCTCAATTTGGAAAGTAACTAGAATCTCTAGAAAAACTATTGGGTAAAGCACCTAACTTCCAAAATCAATTTATTTTTTTGGCTTGTAGCATATAATAAAATTTTTATAGTGGATAACTTATCCAAAAGGGGATTGATTATCCCCAATAGGTGCCTAATCTATCAAAGTGAAAAATATTATATTCACCATTATTTTCTAGAATGCCCCCTCAGTCTAACCTTGTTTAATTAGTTATTAAACCATCTCAACATGGCTTGGGTCAGACCAAAAAATATAATATATCTCACTATGCAATGGAATTCCCCATATAATAGTCCTTCCCTAGTTTTCCTTTGACATCTTTCCCTTGTTTACTAGTTCTAGTGCATTTGGAAAATTCACAATGATGGCCTATTTCTGAATAAAAGGCAAGAGTGGAAGGGAGTCTTCCCCCATCTCTACCAGACCATTTTGGAAAACTTGAAGCTTTCACACCTAAAGAAAAAGATCCTAACCCCTCATCCCTAATCATTATAAAAAATTGGGATCTCAAATAAGTTTGTGTTATCCCTCAAAAGAGCTAATCCACAAGCACACTAAATGAAAGGCTTCATCGGATGGCTAGGTTAAAAAAAAATTGATGGAACTTCCAAGGGAAAATTAGGTCCTATAGGGGAGGAGGAATTATAATTAATTATAAATGGGAGATGTTGGTAGTGTATGTGGATCCCATGGGAAATCAAACAAACCACCTAGCTAAGGCCAAGGTGGCCCTTTAGGTCATATAGTTGGCATTAAGCATCAATTATAATAGGATCATCATTGATGGAGATTCATTGAACATAATTAATGAATTGGAAGGAAAAAATATACCCTCCCATATAATTAAGGACATAATTAATGATGTGAGGCATATTCTAAAGTATATACATCATTTTCAACTCATTCACACTTCCAGAGAAGGAAATGGGGTGATTGACCTCCTTGTCAGCATTAGAGTTGATCTCCATAATACAAGAAACATCCCCTCTAATGTCCTTAATGCCATTCATAGTGAAAGTAATAATGTAAATTAAAAAAATCATCTCTCCATATATGCATGATCTCACCTTGATGAGGTAGATCTTAGTCAAGATGATCCACAATCACTTTAAAAGAAGGGGTCTAAATTATTTTTATGAGCCCTTATACGAGCCCTTAGCAGGAATTCCCACCCATTTTTGCCTTACTCATTTATGCCCCATCCAAATAATTCATTTCTCCTATTTCAAATCTGCAATCTCTTTCCCCATGGGTGGTGACAAATATTGACTAGAACCTACATCCTGTAAGGAGGTCTATGATCAAAAGAAAGTTTGGATGAAGTTCAAAAAGGGGGACTCATGAAATTTATGGAATGTGTCACTGAGCATAATGCCAATATTACTCAATACTTCATGGAAGATTGGATAAAGTGGAAGGTTTACATGTGTGGCATCAACATTAATGTCTCATAGGAATTCATCAGTGATGCCAATAAAATTTCATGCACAAGTGCCAAGGAATTCAAGGACAAATAACAAAATAAGAGTCCCTGTAATAGTTTTTCATAACAAATGATTTTGTGCAAATGGATAATAAAGGTTTCCCATGGGCTAACCTCCCATGCTACTGGACTAAAATTTTCCTTTATATCATGTGATATATGAGATTGGAAGGTAAATATACACTAATATTTTCCCACCATTTTCTACTTCTTAATCATTTCATTGGGTATAAAATTGGTCTTCCTTATTTCTTACTTAAGTCCCTTACAAGTATCATCCTACTTCACCAAGTAAATAATACCAATCCCATTCTTCACCAAGGTCTAATAAACTTACTTTTAAATAAAAAACAATCCATTTTAGGCTATGAGGTTCCCCCCAAGGGCTCCTCTTTCAGGGAGGTCTCCCCAATAGAGGATCCTATCGAGGGATCCCACTAGCCTTCTTACCACACCCTCTATAATAGCTTATCAGAGTCCCCCCTATATGACATCCCTCTAAAATTGTTATTTATCCTCAAAAAAAAACCTATTGATACAGGGACCCCTAAAAAATTAGCCTAAAAATGGAAAGACATGGTTATAGAGGAGATGGAAAGAAAGATATAATTTCTAGAAAACATTAACTCAAAGGTGTAAAAAGTAGGTTTTGGCCTAGCCAAACTCATATAGGATTGGAATGAATTACATAGATAGGTTGAAGCAATAGTTTAAGAATTTTATGACTTTGCTTATCCCCCATAGTCCCCTACTATGAAATCTCCTAATTTTTAAAATTTTCCCCCTCAGGTCTCCCCCAAGGGGGTCCCCCGCAAACAATCTCCCATATAGGTAAAAGGTAAAAAATGACCTAGAATGTTCCTCCTTGGTCAAGCGGTTGAAGGCCCCAAAAATTTCATTTGAGTTAAATTTTAAAAGGAAAAACTAGCCATCTTGGACAAGGACATTATTGATGCTGATGACCCTCAGGAGGGACCTTCCTCCTAGTTCTTCTATGTTTTCCTAATTTTTTCTTCCATTCTAAGTTATATTTCTTTTTGCCTTTTGACTTCTCAGCCCTAATAGGCCTATTTATACTTTTGTAATACACTTTTGTGGCTTTAGGTCCCTATAAAACTTAGATTTTACCTTATCAAATAAAAAATACTAGAAAAAAGTCAAAAAAATAAAGATAAAAAAGTTAAGCAAGGAGTACTTCACAAAAAGAGATTGAAAAAAAATAATACAGAGCTATTATCATTAGTAAAAAATAAATTCTTTCAAACATACCAATATTTTTTAATACAAATGTAATTGATCCTAAAGGATTCATGTTAGATTTACACATGTGGGATCCAATTAATTATGTGCCACATTATATCACTTCATGTAAGCCAACATGTGAAGATTATCTATTTAACACACATAGTTTTCTAGAGTTAATTACTAATAAAATTTATCTAATTCAATGCTACAAAATATTATGAAATAGGACATACATACTAACTGATGAATAGAAAGGTAAATCCAATAAACTATTTAAAATTTATGTGTGATTGTTGATAGGTATCTTATTATAAATATATAAGGAGATTGGGATGATGTGTCTAAATCAATGAATTTTTATGGTAACATAATTGGTGATTCTAATTTATTTGGAATAGGACATGTACATATGAATATCAATATGTTTAAATCATTGTTTAGTATGAATATAATATATTTCAATAAAATAAAAAATATTAAACAAAAATTTAAGACCTATGCATTGCATGATATATCTATCTTATTTATCATATATACATGGTACATTATATATCTCGTTTCTATACACATTATTTTTGTGGTATGTATTAGTTATATGTAGGGATTAAAATTTACATATGATACATGGAAATGAAGATGAGGGACATTATTTTACCCATGGTCTACCTTTATACATTGGGAGAATGCCTAAATTATAAATTACATTGCTTGATATATCAACCAAATAATTTATAGAGTAAAATTATATTTAACAAGGTAATTCTATCTCCATATAAAGAAAAATATATATATCATGCCTATAATTCCTTTGAGCTAATTTAATATGAAATACTTCATTTTGAAGTAGATATATTGTAATCATAATTTATGTAATGATACTATAAATTCAACAATTTTAAGTCTTAACATTGAATCTCCACCTAAGAAAGAATTTTGAACTAAGGTAATTCATAATAATAAAGTTTCAAGTTATTTAATTCATAATTAGGAAGGTCCACAAAATATAATTCATAATATGGAACTCACATGAGTATTACTCCAATTTTGAATTAACTTATCCTATTTGATAACATCAAGGATAAAGAAAGATTTATGAAAGACAGATGATAATAAGTTGATCAAATTACTTTATAATCACCATTGCCTATCCCATCATCTAAAATGAGCAATGGAAAGGAAATTTTATAGCCATAATTGTATCAATGGGAATAGAGATAAACATTTTTATTAATTGGAAAAATACTATAAGAGCTTATGGATAATGATGTTTTTACATTTAAAAGATCTAAAAATACTCCTAAAAGGTTGGAATCTTCATCTTATTATAGTTTAGAATCTACAAATAGCAACGTATCCCATGAAATTCCTAAAAAGGAACCAATTATCATTTGAAAACTTATGTAAGGTGAACATAGAAAAGGCATTATTGTTGATGATAAGGTATAATGTAATGCATTAAAAATTGGTTTTATTAAGGAATTAGTATGAATTGAGTGTAAATTACATGATACAAACATTCATGAGGATGTAATACATATTATAATAAAAATTTATCTTTGGCCTAAGATATCAGAGACGTTATTTTATGTGAAAAATATTATTATATAATTTAATGAAATACTTAGGAAATCATGGTTAAGGTAAATTAAAAAAATTGATATGGTTAATGTGACTATTTAGTTCAATATCTAAGGTGGTCTTATTACATATCAGAGAGGTAAAACATTTTAAAACAACACTCCTATTAATATTATAGTTACATTTAAAAGCACACAAGTATTGATACCAAAATAAAGTAAAAGAAATAAAGATTAAGGAATTGATAAAGTAAGGATTAGTTAAAAAAAGAATGAAAATTAATAATATCATTATATTATAATTGGTTAAAAACCAATAATTTTAGATGCACATTTTTTATTTAATACTAATTAATGTGTTCTTAAAGGATTCATGTTATATCAACATATGTAGGATAAAAATACTTATGAGCCATATTAGGTCACTTCACATAAGCCAGTGTGTGAAGATTATATATTTAGCACACATAGTTTGACAAAGTGAATTTCCATTATAATTTTTATAATTCAACAATATATAATGTGAAGATATAGGAAATGCATAAAAAATGATTAATAGAAAGGTAAATCCAATAAAATAGTTACATAGTATGGTGTGATTGGTTATATGTATCTTACTATAATTATAGAAGGAAATTTAGATTATAAGTCAAACTAATGGATTACTAGGGTACTACAACTGGTGATTCCAAATTGCATGACATAGGACATACATATGACTATGATGATGTTGAGATCATTGGTTAGTATGAGCATAATATATTTAAATATAATAAAATATATTTAAAAAAATATCAAGTATTATACATGACATGATTTTCTATTTGCATGGTATATTTATGTTATTTATATTATATACATGTAAGATTATATATTCATTTTATATGAACATGATTTTCATGGTATACATGCGTGGGATGTAGGAATTAAAAGTTACATATGATACATGTAAATAAATATGAGGGACATTATTTTTACCCAAGGGATACCTTTGTACATTGGGGGCATGCCTACATTGTGGGCATCTTGGTGCAATTTAAAGGTTACATATTTATATGAATATTCTATTGATCACATTGACATACATAGGATACTTATATATGGATTTCTCTTTCATATACTATTTATAGGTGTTATATTCTATGGATATTATGATATGTTAATATACAATGATGACATGGATTGATTTTTTATATTAGATTTTATTTTTGTGTGTATATGTTTTTGTTGATTATTTAATATATATTACATTGTGTGATAATTGATGTGCATTATATTCCATGTTATTTTTTTACCATCCCATGTTCTGTGTGGCCATTGATACGTGTTACATTATGTGTTATATGTGTGATCATTAATGACTACTACATATGTGATCATTGATGTGTGTCATGTTGAATTTTATATCATGTGTTTATATGATGGTAGTGATTATGAGTTTTTAAGACATGTGTTATTTGTATCAAAGATCCTATAGCCAATGTCATGGTCATGTTGTGGCCATGTCAAGGTAATGTCATGACATGTCATGTCCTTAAATATTGTGTGTGTGCATATTTACATGATTTTTATATTTTATGATAACTATCACCCATTTTTATATCATGTAATATGTGCAAATCAAGTATAACATTGACCTAGTTTATAACTTGGAAAATATATCTCTTGGGTTGCTCCTTCATGATGTAGGTGAATGTACATAATAGATTAATTTTTTTATATTTTGATATTTTGGAGGTTTAAAGAGATGATTTTTTTCAAAAAAATCATAGCCTATGCTTCCTTTGACTTTTCCTAATCATTTTTGAGTGTTTATAGTTTTCCTCCTTAAAACAATAATTCAAAATTTTAATTTGTTGTGAAGAGTTTTAAATATTTTATCATCTTATAGATAAATCAAAGTCATTATATTTTATGTATATCTCTAATTAGGTATTATAACATGTTTTAAGTGTTTTTAATGTATTAAAATCATACTTAATCATGTAAAAACTCAACCAAATTAAATTTTAAGTTGATTTCACAAGATTGTTAGATAGTTGGAGAAATTATAGTTGTTGGAACAAAGAGTGGAGGATTAATAGAGAGAGAGAAGTTACATAGATATATTTTTAGGATATATAAAAATAAAAATCAAGATTCAAATATTTGAATAAAATAGGAAAAATAACTTGAAAACACATTATTTTCTAGCTAGACTATATCATAACTTACATGAAAATAATGGAAAACTTCTTCATTCAAGTTTATCTTAAAATATTAAGTTGATTATTATTGTAGTTGAATATTTGTGTTTTTATTAAATCACACATTTGTTTTTGGAAAGTGGTCCATTTATTTTCAATCTTTAACAATATAGACAAGATTGTCATAGTTCATCAAAACTATAGGTACAGTCAAAGAAAAACCATTTTCCTCATGTTTTGAGCTTGTTCAAAGTGTCATTTTGAGTGATAGATGTGGATATGTGTATGGATAATTTCCAAAAATAAAAAACATTGTAAAATATATATTTAAAATTAAAATTATTCATTTTTTCATACGTTTAGTTTGTGGACAAGCTTGTAGACCTTAAACCTAGGGTTTCAAGACTAAAACCTCTCTAAAAGAGAAAAAGACTAACCAAAATGAATGAATTTTTTTATAACGGATTATCCTATTATGTTTTAATATATTAAAGTTATCCTAATATTTTTGATCCTTTATATTTATAGGAGAAGATAATACCGATTCTCAGCAAATAGGGTTATTTGAAAGGGCTACAAAACCCTATTTTGTATATTTTAAATTATTAAGCAAATATAAAGCCAAAGATCAATTGGACAAGTTGGAATAAAATAAAATTAATGTCATAAGGAATTTTTTACAATAATAAATCATATGTTGATATCAATTTGTCCTCAATTAGGCTTGTAGGCCTATTTTTCTCATTGAAGAAAGTTACAAGTTGATTATTTTTACCCATCACCATCATTTTTGGTATCAGAGGTAGTTTGGTTATACTTTAGAGGTGACCTACGAATAAATATTTAATTGAGATAAGTGAAGATAAATTTTTGAAAAATAAACTTACATGAAATTTCAATAATTTCACTTAGAGGAGAAAACAAAGTTGGTGCTAGAGTAGGTTAAAGAAGACAACCAATATATGCTCTTATATAAGGAAATAAGAAACTTTAAGGCACATTTGGAGGTAGAAAAAAGTCAATAAAATAAGAGGTGTTATTATAGGTTATTTTATTGAAGGAGATGAAGAACCAAAAGAAGTTGTATAGTAAGAAGAAGAAGAGAGAATGGAAGAAAGACTCATAAAAGTAGTCATAGGAATATGACACAAGCCAAAATTATATGTTCTAGTATTTAAAGGTAGCTTGAATGTGGAATAAATTATGGATTGGATAGTTGAAATGGAAAAATATTTTGAATATGAAGGAGTATAAGATGAAGATAAAGTGAATTTTCCCAGTACAAGATTGAGAGTTCATGCATCCCTCTTGTGGGATGGAGTTCAAGATGAGAGAAAAAGAAAAGACAAAACAAAAGATCAAGAGTTGGGATAAAATTGTATCCAAAATAAAATTTAAATTCATGTGAAAATATTACCAGATTAATCTATTCAATAATTTAAAAAAACTAATGGAAAAGGACATGATAGTGAAAGACTCTATAGAGGAGTTCTACAATTAACAATCACAACAGGTCATATAGAGGAAGATATGGAAAAGGTGGCAAGGTATATGAATGGTATAAGGTTTCATATACAATATTAAATAAATATTTTATCCCTAATATTATTTGAGTAAAAATAAAATTTTACACTCAAAATAGAGTAAAAACTATCTAGAAAGTAAACACAACATTTTAGGGGAAGAGGTAGAACTTTTAGAGATAGAGGAAAACATGGTGGTAGAAGTTAGTTTCAAGTACACAATGAGGAACCAAACATATTTCAAGGTAAAATTAAAAATATAAGAGTATAATAATAATTTAGAGTCATAATAACATATAAAATAGGTAGAGGAAGAGGATTTTGGGGTGATTTTTTTAGGTGTAATAAATATGCAAGCCACAAATCATATGAGTACCTAGAGAATACACAAACACGTCATGCTAGGACCGAAGATAGAAATAAAATTTATTAGATTTAAACTAACCATAACATGTGGATTAACTTGAATAAGGATAATATTTATTGATTAAAGTGATATTGATCAAGATAAACAAGGAATTGAAGTAACCAACCCAAAGAAAGACCTTATTCAGAACCACATGCAAATCCAAAGGTAAGTATTATAAAGTGATCATTGATAGTGGTAGTACAAAAAACATACTTTATGATAAGATGGTTGAAAAAATAATTTTTAATAAATTAATACATCCTAAACCATATAAGGTTTCATGGCTTCAAAAATGGCATTAAGTATTGGTCAACAAATAGTGGAAGTTTAAATTTTTGATAGGTAGTTATAAAGATGAATTGTTGTTTGAAATCATGCCCATGGATGTCTACCATGTATTATTTGGAATACCTTGTAAATTTTATATGAAATTCATATATGATGTATTAATAAATATATATATAGTGGAAAAGAGTGCTTACAGTTGGTCAAATAAAAATTAGGTTGTGCACTAGTTGTCAAGCCTAAGACAACTATCACAAGAACTAAATTAACCAATTTACCCTTAGAGATTCAATTTTTTTTTAAATGATTTTTTTTATATAGGAGTGTATAAGCTACCTAATGAATTTATACCTATGAGAATAATAAGCCACAATATATAATTCATTCCAAGAGCTATTCTACCAAATAAGGTAGCTTATATAATAAAACCAAAAAAGAATGAGGAGATAGAAATATAAGTGCAGGAGTTATTATAAAAAGGTATAATTAAGGAGAGTTTAATTTCATGTGTTTTAACATAGTTAATAACTCCTAATAAGTATGGAGGATGGATGATTTCATAATCTAGAGATATAAATAATATCACAATTAGATACATATTTTCATTGCCTAAAATTGATGATCTCATGGATTGTCTAAGTAGTGCAAGGTGTTTTTTTAATATATATTTGAAAAGTGATTATTATCAAATATGAATAAAAGAGGAAGATGAATGGAGAAAAACCTTAAATAATATTTATGGACTAGATGAATGGATTGTAATTCAATTTGGGTTGACTAACACTCCAATCAGCTTCATGAGGCTTATGAATGAGGTGCTCAAAACATTCACAAGTAAATTTGTCATTATTTATCTATATAATATTATTATTTATATATAATCAAAATAAGATCATATTAAACAGCTTATAATGGTCTTAAATAAGTTTTAAGAAGATAATTTTCTAGTCAATCTCAAGAAGTGTATTTTCATGAAGATAGTGTTGGTCTATTTAGGGTTTATCATTTCCCAAGAAGGATTGAATATGGATAAAGAGAAGGTAAAATACATAGTATAATGGCCTACTCCAAGGATTCTATTTTAGATAAGGAGCTTTCATGGTTTGGATATCTTTTATAGAAATTTCATTAGGAAATTTAGTGGAATTTTTAATCTAATAGTTGAAACCATTGAAGGAAATAAAAAAATATTTTAGTGGATAAAATAAGTTGAGAAAAGTTTTCATATTTTAAATAAAAATATCATATAACAACCTATTCTATCCTTACCTAAATGTAACAAGCTTTTCCAAGTATAATGTGATGCTAGTGAGATTTTAATAGGAGCTATTTTAATCCAATGGAAAGGCCTATTGCCTATTTCAATTAGATGCTAAATGAATCAAAGAAGAAATACTTAGCCTATGATAAGGAATTCTATGCCATTTTATAATCTTGAAAAAATGGAGGTATTACTTGTTTCCTAAATAATTTTTGATCTATACAAATAACCATGCCTTGATATCTATTAATAATCACACTAAATTGATTAAATGGAACATGAAATGGATTGAATTTTTGAAAATATTTTCCTTTTTTAAAGCATAAGAGTGGGAAATCTAAAAAAGTTGTAGATTCATTAAGTAGAAGAAATCTAATTACGCATGAGTCTCAAGTGAATGTTTTATGATTTGAATCATTGAAAGACTTGTATAAGGAGTATTCTAATTTTGAGGAAGCCTATGATTCTTGTGAGAGTATTATAAGCATGGATAGGAGTTCATCAATGGAATATATGATATAATAAGTATTATTATTCAGAGGAAACCAATTATGCATACCTAGAGGATCCAACAGACAAAAATTGTTAAAGGAAAAATAAGCAACAACTTGGTAGGGAATTTTGGTAAAAAAAAATACATTATCTCAACTAAGTGTACATTACTATTTCCCAAGAATGCAATTTGATGTGAATAAGTTTTTGGAGAGATGAAATATTTACTAACATGACAAATGGAAAAGTCATAATATAGATATATATCATCCATTGCCTATTCCAAAAAGGTCATGGGATTTAATAAGCATGGATTTTATACTTAGGGTACCAAGGACATAATGAGGTAATGAATCCATGTTTTTTATGGGTGATAGGTTATATAAAATGTCATAATTATCATATTTTAAGAAAATAAGTGATGCCACAAATATTGTAAACTTATTATTTAATGAGGTAGTAAGATTTCATGGGCTTCTAGAAGTATTGTGTCTAATAGGGATATAAAATTTATGGGGAATTTTTGGAGAATGATTTAGAAGTAATTATTGAATACCTTGAGTTTCATTTTAGCTTACCATCCTCAGACTGATGGTCAAAGTGAAGTTGACAACAAAAGTCTAGAAAACATACTCAAATGTTTGGTAAGTGATCATCGAAAACAATGGGATCAAGAACTATCTCAAGTAAAATTTACATATAATGACTCTCAAAACATAATTACAGGTTATAACCCATTACAAATTATATATGGGATCAATCTAAGAGTGTTTTATGATCTAATAAACTTGGTAAAGTAAAAGAAAATAATAGTTGAAGGTGAATATTTTTCCACTGCTATATAAGATTTAATGAATAGGTAAGTATAGGTAAGTGTAAAAAGAGTGATGATATGAGAATAAAATAATAAATTTTTGAGATATGTGATTTGGTTATAACACATATTATGAAAGAGAGATTTACTAAGGGAGAATATAAAAACTAAAGTTGAAAATTGAACCTTGTAAGGTCATAAGAAAACTTTTTACAAATGATTATGAGTTGGAAATCCCATATAACATTGGGATTTAACAAATATTTAATGTTTAAGAACTCTATCCTTTAAAAGGATATGAAAACACATTATATACACCAGAAGACATTAATGAGTAGGACATTGACTAGGGGCTATAGTTACTTTAAGTACAACTAGTTGAAATAGAATCTATTCTAGAAAATAAGGTGGTAAAGAAGAATAGAGGAAAAAATCACTTTTAGTACCTAGTAAAATTTAGAAGCCATCCAATTGAGGATGAAACATGTATGACACCTTCATAAATATCTAATTATGGAAATAGTTTTGAATACCTAATGAACACATAAACATTTTTTGCTCTTAAGGAGTCTAATGCAGGTGCATCTATATAATAAATTAATTTTTGTATGTTTTATTATTTGTAATTTTTAGAGAGCCTATATTTGTCAATAATAATCATATCCTATGCTTCATTTGTCATTTATTATCCATTTTGGAATGTTTCTAATTTTCTCAAAAAAAATAATAATTAAAAAATATGAATATGTTATAAAGATTTTTAAATATTTTCTCATCTTCTAATCAAATCAAAGTCATTATATTTAATGTTAAGGTATAATAGGGTACTAATACATGTTTTAAATATGTATTATGTATTATAATCATACTTAATCCTATAAAAACTCAACCAAGGTCAATTTTGAGTTGAGTTAACTAGTTTTTTAGATAGCTAGAGAAATTATAGGATTTTGAGAGAGAGAGAGAGAGAGAGAGAGAGAGAGAGAGAGAGAGAGAGAGAGAGAGAGAGAGAGAGAGAGAGAGAGAGAGAGAGAGAGAGAGAGAGAGAGAGAGAGAGAGAGAGAGAGAGAGAGAATAAAAAATTTGAACAAAAGATGAAAGAAAGCTCAAAAACATGGTATTTTCTAGCTGGATTATATCATAAGCTGCATGAAAATAATGAGAAAATTCAAGTTTAACTTGAAAAACTAAGTTTAGTATTCATATAAGTGAATGTTTATGTTGTTATTAAATATATATATATATTTTAATTTGTTCCTTTTATTTTTAGGATTAAAAAATATAGACATGACTATCACAATTTATCAAAACTACAAGTATAGTAAAAAACCATTTTCATCATGTTTTGAGCTTGTTCAAAGAGTAATTTTGAGTGATAGAGGTAGATATATGTATTTATAGTCTCCCCAAATCAAAAATATTGTAAAAATAATATTTAAAATTCAAATTAACCATTTTTTCATACTCTCAGCCTATGAACAAGTATGTAGACCTTAAATCTAGGGTTTCAAGACTAAAACATCTCTAAAGGAGAAATGAACTAGCCAAAATGAATGATTTTTTTTAGAAGTGTTTATAGTAATGTATTTTAATATATCAAATTGGTTTTTATATTTATAATAATATATGGGAGAAGATAATATTGATTCTTAACAAATATGCCTATTTAAAAGGGCTACAAAACCCTATTTTGCATATTTTGAATTTTCAAGCAAATACAAAGCCAAAGATCAATTTGACAAGTTGGAATAACATTAAATGAATTTCATAAGGTATTTTTTATCATAATAAGTCATATTTTATCTAAATTTTTACTTTATTAGGCTTGTAGGCCCATTTTTATCATTGAATAAATTTGCAAGTTTATTCTTTTCACCCATCACCATCACTTCACTACATTCAAACCAATAGATGTGTTGTCCCTATGATTGATATGGAAATATGATAAAATAATGAATATATGTTAAATTTAATGATTGATATAATTATTTTTATAAGTTATCTTAGTCTCTTTTGATATTTTATAGGTGAGAAATGAATGAAGGTTGATCTTGTATTTATATCAATCCCTTTGGAGAAGTAACTCGCATTAAATCACTTAGGCCAACCATTAAGATAAGTTTAATTTTTAAATTGTATAAATTTAGGGAACTATACACTTGGTTTAGGTTAAAATATTAGGATAAACACATGTGTATGTCTTAGATTTTAATGTCTAGGGAGCAAAAAAGTAGGTGCAGACTCAGAACTTGTAGAGGTGGAAGATAAGCATGTTTTAATGATTTTGGGAAAGATATAAGGTTTGGGTCATCAAAATAACACTAGTCAGATCAAGTGATAGAATAAAGGAGCATATGATAGATAATATATGATACTTCATAAATTGGGAATGGTCTAAAACTAATATTAATAGCCATAGTCTAAGTTTTCCAAGTGTACAAGACTAAAATGTTATATAATTTAGAAATAGTGTCTACAATTTCCTCCACTTTAATCTAGTAATTAAAATTCTAGTTTAAAGGAAAGGAATTTGTACCTAGGTGTGTATAACACAACTTTTATTTTCTTGAGTCCAGATTTAGTACTTTTATGGTGATTAACCTGCCACTAAGATCATGCTATAATACATAATCAATTCATATAATCTAGAATTGAAAATATTGAAATTTAAAGACTAAGGTTTAGGAGTACATCTATGTATTAATTTAACCACCTTACCTATTGGGAAGTCAATTTGAAAAATGTGTCATTGTAAGGCTCTAAAACTAAGATTAGGATAAATATATATAAATCTATAGATTACATATATCTAAGGAAATAGAGAGATATATTTGAAGGTACATACCCCTAACCTTGGATCAAAAGGTGAGTTGCCTTTTAGAAGTTGAGGTTAGCTCAACTATGCAACCCAATCATACTTGTAAATTTTTAAGCACGAGTGAACAAAATACACTCATAATATCAAATTGGTAAGGTTGGATGATAAAATCAATTAAAACCTAAATTTTTTTCAATATTGAGTGATTTAATCACCTCAAATATACGAAAATTGAACCAACTACTATAATAGATTAGCTCAAAAGGTATATCCTGGGTATTAGTGTGTAAAAGTAAAACCTAGTGGGTGATGATAGTTACTAAGAGTGTTTTTAAATCTAAAACTATTTTTAATTTTTCAATAGTATATTCACATTGCATAACATATGAACCTTAGATTTTTATCATGTAAAAATTGTGTATAACATTAGTATAAATATATAGAATACTACAATGAATTTAAATCATATAAATGTGTTATTTGGCCAATTTTTAAACTATGTAAGTATGGGTAACATTATTATAATGCATTCCCCCACTATATATGGAGAAATGTGAAAATAAAAATAAGTACCAATGTGGAGGATATGTTTCCAAAACATTCCCCTGATGTAAACTAGAGATGTTGAATATTCAATAAGTGTGGAGAATATGCTTACAAAGCATGCCCCCACTAAAGCTAAAAAATATGATTGTGTGAAAGCCATGCTTATATTTCATGCCTCCACTAATTTTTAAAATTTATATAAGTACCAAATATTGAATGAGTATGGAGAACATGCTTCCAAAGCATGCCCCTATTGAATCTAAAAATTGAGCCTAATGTGAAGAATATGCCTCTGTCTCATGCTCCCAATAATATGATCACCCTTTGATGTGAGGAAATAATAGAAACTGGTAGTTACCTTACCTCAAAAGGATGAGACATCTATATAATTTATGAATTTAATGATGTACCATATAGAATGACATGTCTAGGTAAATATAGAATTCTAAGGACATAGAAAAATGTGATCACCTTAAGGCCTAAGATGCATGATAAAGAGCATGGTAATATATAGAAAGTAATAGTATAATCTAAATAATAAAATAAATTAGACACACAAAAGCACTCAATATCAAGTCAAAAGGCAATGGTCCAAAGAGACCACAAATAAGGGGCATGTTCAAATGCAACATAATTGGTAGGACATGACTTTGTCAATTGTTTATAAAAGTAAGGATGACACATTTAAATGTCCTTACATAAAAAAATGACATATTAAAATTTAAAATAAAACACACATAGGCACAAGTGGTCACAAACAAAGGAACATATTTAAATACTTTAAGAAGTAAGATAATAACAAAGAAAAACACTCAAAGAAGTGAATAAAGGAAAGCATAAGCAACCATCATAAATCATAAACATGTTATAGTAGCCAATGGACCAAATGTGTTATAAAAAATATCAAGTGTATATAACATAAATCACCCTATGAAGTACATAATCATGGATAAAGTCATGTGTAAGTACATATATGTGCTCAAAACATGATAATGTAGAGTGATCATAGAATGATATAACCTAAGAATATCATTATCATAAAGATGGATGTGCCCAATGTACAAATGACATGAGTAAAGGAAATCCCAACATTAAAAATAGGAATATATCATGTATCTGTGTATACCTATAGCATACTCACATAGAAGTGTGACATACATGTGTATGTAAGAGAAACTGATATGCCAGATATCAACATGGAACTAACACATAGATGCCAAGGAGCTAATAAAACATGTAGGTTGCATAAATATTTTTGTATTATTGAGTATTTTTCATTTTTTTGGTATTTTTCATTTTTTTATATTTTTGGAATATTTGAAGATATTATTCTATGATCTTATCTAATGGATGGTCATAGGTATCTCCCTACTTGGTGCCTAAAAACATTAAGTTGGATATTTCACATTATTTGTATTATGATTTGATAAATTGAAAAGGTACATAGCATGATCATCCTCATGTTTTACATATGTAATATAAGAAGTAATGTTATCATTTTGAATATGTATTAATTTTCATTCATGAGAAAAATAAATACCTGATTGATTTAGATCAATTTTTAATTCCAGTTAGTATAACTAAAGATTTTTGAGTGTAAGTGCATATATATATGTGGTAAAAATAAATCAAACCTATGTTTGAATTAATTTATGACCACAAGATATTGGTATTATTATGTTTCCAAAAGAGTCTTTCTAACCTCCTTTGTTTTGTAAGTTTATTAGATTGAAGCCAAATTTTTTTAAACGTCTTACATTATAAGTAGTTTTTGCTATGTAGGATCAATAAGGTTATGAAAAAAATAAGCACCTCCCATGAATAAGGTAATTTTTAATTCTTTTTGGTGTGGATTTTTTTAATTTTTTCACTTTAGGATTATTTTATAGGATATCAACCTTGGATTGGCCCTATGTTAAGTAACATTTAAAAATTAGTCATATAAAGATTAGGAATGCCACATTTTTTTCATAATGTTCATTTGGTAATTTATCTCCCTATTTTGTGTGAGGAATACATATTTGATACTTATAATGGGATATGTTAAGATCATTTTCATGATTAA
The DNA here is from genome assembly GCA_037957365.1 of Torreya grandis. NCBI lineage: Eukaryota > Viridiplantae > Streptophyta > Pinopsida > Cupressales > Taxaceae > Torreya > Torreya grandis. Next base: position 18,698 of record JARHVA010006556.1, on the reverse strand, counting down.
TTATGAATAAAACATATTTATGGACATCCACATACAAATGTGTAAATGACTCATTTTTTTATATGAAATTCTCTTAATTTTAATGGGTAAATAAGCCCTCTACTAAAAATATATTTCAATTCCAAATATGAGGGTCTAAATGGTAGCTCATATGATGTAAATTTGAATTGAATAGTTTAATATTGAATGGATTCATCATTACATTGTTTGAAATTGTGAAAAATTTCTAATGTAAGTTTTGGCACCTTATGGATATTTAAATCCAGGAAAAATGCATCACATAATTATGAAAAAGTAGTTAAGGAACCTTTTGGTATGTTATAGAACTAATTTTGAGCCTCATTAGAAATGATCATGTGGAATACTTTTAGTAATAGCTTTTCATCTTTTACCCATTGACTAAAAGAATGTACATAGTTAATCATGTAGTCAAATGGGTCCTTATGAATAAAAAATAAAGGTTAATCTAATAGTTCAAAATATTATGGACAAGGATATTTAATTACACATTATGTAAGAGGTTGATTATTAAATGAATTCACATTTTCATTAGTATTATGGAAATTCATTTGCATTTGAAGTAAAAAAAAACCTACTTTTGAAGATCCCCAATAGTGGTCATCATAAAAATAAGATACTCCATGGAAAAATGGTGTTTTCCATATGTGTTATCATTGGTTAAAATTTACCACATTTTTTGAATCAAGGCATATGAGTATCATCATCCTTATGGATAATAGGTGAAAGTTCATGATCACTACATTTAGGATATGTCATTAATGGTATTAGATATTTGAATTTTGGTATTTTTGGCATATAATTTGAATATCTTAGACCATTTAAAGAATTTGGTTCATTCAATTTATAATTAGTTTCTAAATCAATCATAATTTGTTATGTCCTTAGCCTATAGTGTGTTTAAGGATATGTCTAGATGACTTATGGATTACACACCTTCATATTAGCTTGTTGCATTTCTCAATGTTCTTAGTATGGTCATCATATGAAATAACCATGGATAAGTACAGTATATATAGGAGGTAGTGGTTATTATTTGATCATCATATTGTGAATTATGTTATTAGTGTATTATTATGGAGGTTTCCCCCTCAAAGTGGCTCAATCATAATATTCAAGTATTTTGATCTTTCACCAATTATTATTGTGGATCTATTTATTTTTCTCTCAATTATATAATATATAATTATATTATTACAAATCATCTAAGTAAATTCCTTACATAATTTCATTATGTATCTATTATAGATTTTTTAAATCATATGAAGGAATATCTTATTCATATGCATTAATTTTTTGGTATGATGTGCATGATGGATTGAAAAAATGACTTGCTTTGTTAGTGACTCATGGATTTTTTTAAAAATCCTAAACCTTGTTGATTTGTATTATTATTAAGAGATATAATGTGGGTTACACCTTGTTCATTTTTTACTAATATTTGGCCTTTGTATCCATATTTTATCAAATATTGAAGGCCAAAATCATATATTGGTGATGTAGGAAATATGGGTAAAGGTTTTTTTTTATCTTATTTAAGATGTATCAAATAATCTCTTGAAATGTTGAGAGTATGAGCCTGATTAGAGGGATGGTAGCTAACCCCATTCAAAGATTTGATATTTGAGGTTTTAGCACTTATACGAATATAAGAGTAATAAATTGTCACCCCTTATCTAATAGAAGGTTTGAGAGTTTCATAATAATATTCATTAAATAAATTGATATCATCCATGATGAGAGATATAAATAACACAAATATTAGGACCAAGTAGGTAAGAAACATCCTAAATGGTATACTTAAGTAAGAATAATGTTCAAATATTGGGTTCACCAAATGTTTAACCCTAAATTGGATATAATAATCCTTTTTATTTATTATATAGGGTTAATAATATAAAAATGATAATGCCCAAGGATGGTTATCAAATTTACAATAAGCCAATTGGGTGCTAAACTCATATATAAACATACACAAAATTTATTAAACTATGGCAAAAAATAGTAAGTAAAATTATGTTAGATATAGACATGAAAAAGAAGTAATGTAATTATTTTTTATGATTATAATGTAGTTCTAGATCTAGAATAGGTATAAACTAGAATGGATGAGGATTTGACAACATTTGTCAAATTCTAAATTAGATTTTTTTGGATTCGTAGACACTAACATTAGCTTGGGATAATTACATTAATGTTATTGTTTGAACCTGATACAACTGTCTTATATGGATTACTTATTGTAAAAGGAAATTACCACTTGGATGATTTTGAGTTTGATATCACCTTCACTCTATTAAAATTAGATATAGGTCATGGGTTATCACTCCTAATGAATTTGAAATACCCTAGTTCTTCATCTTCATAGTGACCTTAGGGGAAAATGGGTTAGTGGTCACATAGTGTCGAGATAACACCAAATAAACCTTTATTAATGAGTGTTTCCTACATATAAAATACTCTAAATAGGGCCTCAAACTAATGCAGATCTCCCTTACATGTTATCTTGTGTGTGAATCATAAAATGGGTGCAAATTAAGTACAATAGTGACCTATCTTGTAACTTAGAAAATATATATCTTGGGATGATTATTTAATACTTCATGCCTATAGATATATTATCCTTATGAATAATGTATAAATAGGAGAAAATAGGGAGGAATTATTTAATTAAATTCTTGATAGAATATTTTGGTAAGTTGCCTTGTTCTCTTTCGATCTTTTCTAGTTGAGAAATTAATGAGTGTTGATCTTGTATTTATATCAATCTCTTTAGAGAAGTAACTCACAGTATATCACTTATGCCAAACATTAGGAAAATTTTCATCTAAAAATTTGATGACTTTAGGTCACTTGACATTTGTGTTAGGTTAGGACACTAGCGTCAATATGTGTCTATCCCTGATGTTAGGGTCCAAGAAGCTAGAAATTAGGTATAGACTCAAAACTTGCAAAGGTAGAAGATAAGTAGTTTTTAGTAATTCTAGGTAAGATAGAAGGTCTATTTCATCAACATAATATTAGTCAGATCAAGATATAGGATAAAGAGAACAATATAGATTATATTTGAGGCTTCAAAAAGTGGGAATAGTTTAGAATTAAGAGGAACAACTATAGTCTAATTTTTCTAAGTGTATAAGACTAAAGTAATATATAATTCAAAAATAGCGTCTACAATTGATTTACCTATAAAATGGGCTAAAATGATTACTTAAATATCCCCAACCACATCTTGATGAGTTTTTAAAAACATATTAATTCTAATACTTTGAATAGGGCTCAAACCACACATATCTATCTATTATGCGTATGTCTACTTAATGATGTTCCACTAGAATGAAACGCAACTCTTTAGCTTCAAAAACTTGAAAAAATGCAACTTTGACATTTTGATATTTTTTAATATTATATTTTTAATTTATTCTTTGAGTATTTTCATATTTGGATGACTTTGGATAATCCTTCAAGTTTGTGCAAATAAATTTCTCAATATTTCCCAAGTGAATACTCAATGCTAGATGCTTACTATATATAAATTACCTTAATATTGATGTGCATATATGGATGAAACATTGGGTAATTCCCCTATATAATTAATATCAAAAATGTGTAGTCAAACCCAAGGAAGAGATATGAATTTAAAAATAGTCATTAGAGGATATTGGTACACTATGAGAAAATTTAGACACTATCAGTACCCATAAATTTATAACCATTTTTATCATCATTGATGAAGGGTAGGAAAGCTGATTTAAAAATTAGTGATATCTTCTTACTATAATAGATAATTATGGCATATATTAGTGATAAATTTAATATGAATGATGTAAAATTGGGTTAGCCTAGTCAATCGATAGGGAAATAGATATGTAGGAATATGTGTAAGGTTCAAATGTGTATGCACAATTCATGTATGTCATAGATAGGTCAAACTGATGTTTTCAATGATATAATACCATATTTATGTATATACACATTATTTTTTTATTGAGATATTCTTTATTCCTTTCTAATTGGTATAAAAGTAGACATTTTTTATTGATATTCTATTATTATATTTAATACATTTAGATTACATTATTTAATCTTGAAAATAAATTATTATAGTTATTTTATTAGTTACATGATTTTTATATTCTAATCAAATACAAAATTATTTATTTAGATATAGGTAAAAAATGGGTTTTAATAGATCACATAACCCTTACATGATGAACCATAACTAGCAAAGAAAAACCCACATAGGAGAAACAAGAACTGTCAACCCACCAAGGAGCCTACAAAAAATTTACTAGAACCTATACAGAGCCCATCAGGAAGCAAGAAAAAATAGTAAAAAACCTAGAACATCAATTACTAGAAAAGTTTAACCAACCAACCAAATGAATAAAATACCTTGGCTTAGGTCACCTAGGTCCATGTAGAGATTTCTCATTTCTCTTTATTTGCATCTTCCTTCCTCATTTTTCCCCTAGTATGATTGTAGGGAACCTCTGTGTTGACCACCTACAAAGTGTTTTCAAAGATCACCTTGGAATCATCCATCTTGGTATTTTTCCTATTCTTCCACCCTTACATTTTGGCCCAAGATTCCTTTTACTACCTAAGTAACTCATGATCATAGTTGAGTTCCCTTCCAAGCTTTAGGTTAAGCATATTGAATTACTTTTTTCCAAACATACCCTTCCCTACTACCCATGCCAACTCTAGCTAAGATGATCTCTTTGATGGATTTGATATCCTTTCTAAATTTCCTCAAGTCATTCACCTAAATTTATAATCTCCCCTCAATGGACTTGAACATTAATTTGAGGTTCCAATTTACCCTTTCCCTCTTTTTGAATATTGGTCCCCTAAACATCTTTTTTTATTTCTTTAAGATTTTGAGGAGTGTTTAAGTCCTCACCATCACCTTTCTCCCCAGTTAAATCCAAGACCTAATTACCAAGGTTAAAAATGGATTCAAATCCCATATTAGCTAAAAAAATCTCCTATTCATCATCTGAAAAAATAAGCTTCATATTTACTCTCTTTGAGTCCTTTTTCTTACTATTCTTTAGAATTTGAGTAATTAATTACTTAGAGTCTTCATACTCTATTTTGGATATCTCCTCAAATTTGGTTGATTCTTCCTTCTCATGGACCTTGGGCTCCCATCCTACTCAACACCACATGATTTTTAATTATGGGCTTATCCCCCTTGACCAAAAATAATATGAGGGCCTAGTGAATAATGGCATTAGAGGTGTCATCCTAGTAGGCCTCCATAGTGCATTCTAGAGATCTAAGAAGAAAAAATGACAAACTGAGAATGAAATTGTTTTTAAATTGGTTGAGCAATAGAAAATGGTGAGAAAGCACCATCCTTTTCTTCCCTTCTAAGGTCAAGTACTTCATTATTTGTAGATAGACATTTAGATATTAAATATAGAATTATCATTTATTATATTATTTGAATTATTTCTTATTATAAATTATTATTAGTTAAGTACAACTGATGTATAATGGATACATGTGTATTGGTAGATAAATAATTGGTTTATAATTTTAATATTAATATGTGAGTATAATTGATATTAATCATGATCCTAAAAATTTGATTATGGTCACACAATTTTTAAGAAAATCTACCATTCTAGGTTATATATCAATGTGGTGAGTTTTGTTTGAAATATTGTTGTGATTTTAGTTTGTAGACTTATTGCAAATGTTTTAATTCCTGAGTGCTATTTTAGTATATAAATTTTAGAGTATATAAATTAATAATGATAATATATAAATGCCATCACTTTATGAAATCTTATCAACTTTATCTTATTAAGATTTAGATTATTTGGTCTTATTCAATATTGTACTCCTAGAATATTTATAGTGTGTAGTCACTTTGAAATTATAAACATAAAAAACATGGTGTTAAGATATAAAATTGAATTAAAACCCTAAATAACAACTATTCTAGACATATATTTATCATAATTAGTTTTCAAGTTCATGTTCATTTACAAATAAAAAGTTTTAGGTAGACTTGAGAAATTTTGAAACAACATTATAATACCAAGATAAATTAAGTTTTATGTATAATGAAGCCATGGTTTTAATTTTAATTTATTTTATTGATATAAATAATTATGTTTTTTATATATTGAATAATGATTACTAATATATTCATCATAGATGCCAAAAATATACATAGTATCTACTAAAAAAGGGTATTTGTGGGGCATCCCCTACTAGAAGTCATAGTAATTGATGGGTCAATATAAAAATAGCTCTAACTAGGCAACCCAAAAAAAATAAAATATTAGTATCAATAAAAAATTGTGCCAAACAAGTAGATGATGAAAGAACACCAATAGTATCATTAAAAATGGTGCTAAATAGGTAGCTAAAGGAGAAACATCAATAACAACATTAGTCCAATAGAAACATAAACCAAAAAATAAACAAAGGCCACCCCATAAGTGAAAAGATCAAAGATACAGGTCTATCACCCTACTAGAAGTAACACCTTCTCCATCATAGCCTCCATTCAAACTAGTCAAATCATGCCCCTTTGAAGAGCTTTTATCACTAACATTTCTTGACCAGTTATGTCATGAGCTCATCTTAGTAGGGTAGTGGTCAAATTTATCCAAAAGTTCTTTCATATTATTATTATTATTATTATTATTAACATAATTAAGGACATATTCAACATCTACTAAGCCACCACCTTTGATTAAATTCTCTAGCTTGATAAAAAAGGTGTTTATGTTATCATCAATCTATTTCTAAACTTCTTTTTGCACTCCCTAAGTAGACATATCTGGAAAAGGATTGCAAGAAGAAGGACCTGCCAATGCATTCTCATCACTAATTTCTAAAAAAAAATTAGGTCAAATGGAATGAAAGCTTCCCTAGCCTCTTTGATAATATAACTACCATGCTCTTCCTTTTGGAAATCCTATAGATCACTCTCATTTGCATCCACCCATTCACCAATTCCATTATTGTCAAACTCAAATGGGGTGATCCATTCCTTCATTATATTGTTGGCCTAGTTCAAATAGGCATCTTTGATGTAATCCCATTCAAACTCAAAAATTTTGACCTCAACTATCATTAGGTGGGACACAACCCAGTCTAGATGTGAGCTCAATCTAGGGTAACCCCCTAAATCTAGCAAGTAGTCCAATGCAATATTGAACAAACATATCCTTAGAAACTTCTCAAGCTGGTCCTATGGAATTTTTAACTAGAAGAAAATCTTCAAAAACAACAAATGAAAGATGAATTCAATTATAAAGTCAGTAAACACTACAACCTTACCTTGAAATAACTCTAGATTCCTTTGCTTCCATAAAAACCAAAGAATTTTAGTACATAAAATAAGCCAAAATTCATGAAAAAGTGGAGTTTAAGCTTAGGACAAGCTTAGCCAAAAGAAATATTTAGCCATCCAAGCCCAAACCTAAATACAATATTCTAAAGCTTAAGACATCTTTGCCAAAGTTTAGAAGCATATGGACAAGAATAGAAGACATGCTCAATAGATTCAAATTCACTAAAAAAAGTAGCAAAGATGATTATCATGTCCAAAATTATTCAAAACAACACCAACAACCAACTTTTTAAACATTAGTAACCAGTGAAAATAAGACTTCTTGGTTTCAAGATAAGAGGACCAAATCACAAAAAACCTAAAGGACCAAGCATGAAAATGATCAAACACAAACCAAATATGATTAAGGGTGAGGTAGGGGACATTGGAAAATGAAATTTTATTGTATAGCATATGAGTTGAATACTCAAGCAGAGTTGGGATATTTTTACACTTTACACTGACCCAAAACTCATCCTCATCTTCCATAAACACCACATTGTTTTTCCATTTGAGATTTTTTTGGAGCAAGGTGAAAATTATTCTATGAGAATCCAAGAACTAAAATTTATCTTTGAGCTATGACCATGAAGCCCAATCCCCATGGGAGTATAGATCCTTAAAGATTCTCAATCCTTTAATGTAACAATCAAAGGTAGATCATCCCTTGGTGAGGGCCAACGAAGTCTTATTGACACTAAAATCCTAACATATAGATCTATAACCTTGACATGAAGTCCCAAACCAATTGAAGATCTATTTTGCAGCAATGAAAGGATTGGTTGAATCCTAGGTAGACTAAATGGATGCAAATAGAAGAGAGCCACCAACTTTGAGTATGAAGGGCCCTAAGAGAAAATCAATAATATTTAATCTTTTCCAATTTTGCTTCCATTTTGGAAAGCCTCTCAAGATATTATGTCTAACAAGGATTTTCTAGGGTTCATTCCTAATGGAGGCTCTAACAATCCATTTAACTACCAAACTTATTCCCTACAGTCAAAGGTCCTTAAATCCCAATCCACCAATTCTTTTGGGTTTTGAGCAGAATTACGATGAGACCGTATGCCTTTTCTTTCCCCCTTTCCCATCTAACCATATGAAGTGTCTTATAATTATATGGAGCATATTAAATTATGTTTTACCAAAAATCTTGTAAGAGGCATACTATATATTATATGAAGAAATAACTTGATAACATACTTGGATTGTACCTAGTAAAGATAATAGGTGGCCCTACCATTTGCCAATTTTCTTATTTATTTTATCAAAGACTCATTCCCACATACTCTTGAAGGAAGGGGTTATGGTAAATGGAATCCATAGGTATCTAACCATCTCATCTGGTCCTTCTTATTTCCATGTAAACATTACTAACCAATTAGGTGGCTAATCATTCCAACCCAAAATGTGTGATTTATGAATTACAAATTTAGAACCAAAGGTAGAGTAGTAAATTTCAATACTCTTTGCAACCTGATCTAAATTATTTTATTCCATGGTGATAAATATTGATGTCTCATCAATAAATAATAGATCAATTAGAGATTCATTATTTGGAGTGAGATACCTTTAACTAGAGGCCCAATGTCTAAGAACCTAAGAAGGTAATGTAGTGCATCTCTTACCAAAATAAAGAGTGATGAGGTAATCAAACATCCTTGCCATATGTAATGTTAAATTATGAGGGAGTCTTTCAGTTCACCATTGACTTCAATGATAGTCGAAGCATCCTTGAAGAGTATATTGACCATTCTACAGAATCTATCCTGAAACCCTAATGAACGTAACATTATCTCAATGAAGGGCCACTCAATTATATCATAGGCTTTCTCAAAATCAAGAAATATCATTCCAACATCTTGGTTTGAATCTCTTTCCCAGTACATACCTTCCTAACTAGTAATTAGATTATCCAAAATTTATCTCCCTAAAAAAACTAGTCTGAGTCTCTAAAATAATAGAGGGAAATAACAAAGAGAGTTTCTTCATAAGGATTCTTGATAAAATCTTGTAGGATACATTAAGGAGGTTAATTAGTCTCCAATTCTTAATTGATGATAGGTTACCATCTTTCAAGATAGGCTTGATCACTCCTCTATTAATGTCTGAGCTAAGCATGATGGAAGCAATATACTCATTAAATATCTCCAAGAAGTCTATGGTAATCCATTCCTTATTGAATTTATAGAATCATATGGGGAATCTATCCAAACCAAGAGCCTTATCATCTTTTAATGAATCAATAGTATTTTTGACTTCATTGAGTGAGATGATAGCCTCCAAAAAAGAGGCCTGAGTCTATGAAACCTTCTTAGGAATGCATGCCTCACATAAGGATTTGTTATATTCAATACATTAACTAGACCCATCAATGTGGAAAACGTTAGAATAGAACTCAAAAAAGGTTCCTCTTATACTATCAACATCCTACACAGTCTAGGCATTAACTTTTATTTCCTTAATCTTGATTTTATTATGTTTAAATTTAAAACATTTAATGAAAAATTTAAACCCTCTATCTCCAAGCTTAAGCCAAGTTAGCTTGGACTAGATATGTGCCACTCAAGCAATGTACTATTATGTATAGTAATCTTGGTTCTTTAATAGGTTAATATCTTTAAGAAGAGCCCCATTGGTCAAAATAAGCTATAGTAAGCCTTCTTCTCAGAAAATCTTTTATTGAGTATCCATTACAAGCTTTCTAAATTTTATAGCTTTTATATGCCTATAAGTCCTTGAAAAGTTTTTGGTAAGCTTCATATTGTAATTCCAATGGTCAACTTTGGATCTGGAGTTGCAAATATATTTATCAATATTCCAAGAAGCTTGTAGACCCTCCAAACATAACATATCACCTAGATGTGAGACATTGAATTTATACAACCCTTTAAACTTTTATTAATCTTTGTTTTCCTCTCTAAAAAGTGACAATGTCATTTCAATAGAGTGGTGGATAGACATAGTAAATGGTAACACAGTCACCACATTACCATTCATGAATGTATCAACCTCTAATGACTCCTTGCTCAAATAAAATCTATCCAAACTTTAATATTGTCTTCTGTTACTACTCTGGTTATTGCACCAAGTATACCAAATTTCTCTACTTAGGATCTTACCCTTAAATAGAGGATCTTCAATTTTGTGATTTTTTTTGAACTTAGACTATAAAAAGAGCTCACTACCTTTCCATGTATGGTGATCACCTCCAATTTTGTCCTCTTTATTCTCCACAATGTTTAAATATCCTCCAAATATCCAAGGGACATTTTTAAGATTGATGGATAACCAATTCCACAAGTCAACTCTCTCCCTATAATCATTATGGGCTTATATGTTACATGGGCCAAAGGTCTAGTTTTGGGATTCTATCAAAACTTAGAGCACTCTATTATAGGTAGAAACACCATGGTCAATAATGAAATCTTTCTATATAGGTCTAATAAAGATAGAGGTCCCCCGTTTACCTATATGATGATTAGTATAAAATTGAGGAGCATTAGGCCAGATAAAGTTCAAGATCAATGATAATTAAGTACCAATAGCCTTCACTTCTTGTAAGAAGAGAAAATCAAGATTTTTTCTCGAGAGTCTAGACTACCTTAACATTAGTTTTATGTCAAGGGATTCTAACCCTCTCACATTCTAACTAAAAATACACATAAATAACTAGGAGGAGTGATTATTGGTCAATTATATTAACCATGGGGCTTATGCCTACAATTGTACAACTTGGTAAAACACTCTAAAACTTTATTTTTCCTTTCCCTTATTTTTAGATGGGAGTTATTGCACATTGTGATGCATCTCTTTGGCCAAATTTTTTCTCTCCTTGGGCATGGTATATTCAACCCTAAATGGGCTTGAGTCTATTTTAATTCTTTTACCTCCCCCTTAGACATCTAATTATTCACCACTACATATTTCTTATTCACCAAAGGATCTCTATCTTACAACTCCATCTCACTCATGGGAAGACTAAAATCCTCTTTATTAGGAGAGATAGCCATCAATATAATATAACTAGAAGGCATGTATGGCATGTTTATAGGTGGGAAAGTGGGTGAAATTTTTTTTTGAATAGGGGCCTCAACAAGTATAACCACATATTCCTTCAAGGAATGGTCTTCAAAAGATTTCTACTCTAGAAAAACATCATCTAGGCTATTAAAGAGGAAATCAACTAGGTCTATCAAGGGATTATCACCATCAATATGTGGTGGAGTATGCACCTAAGAGTTGGGGTGGTCCTCCAAGCCATGTTAACCTTGATTTTTAGGTCCATGTGTATCAACAACCTCAATAGTGGAGTCACTATCTCTCAATGGTATACTTATGAACAAAGGATTCTCATACACCTATAAGTTATCCAACATAGTCTCATATTTTGTAGTGTCCTACTCTTGTTATCTATTAGGGTTATTGAATTTATTAACCAATAATAGATTTTTTCCTAAGATGACCATCCTTTTTAAAAAATAAACATGCATTCAATCCACCTAGACCTCTGAGAGCACAAGTGTGAGATTTCCATTTAATTTTAAAGTTGAGTGCTTCTAAGAAAAAGTCTAAGGGATCTACAAAAATCAAAACCCTAACTTTCATATGTGTAGTGGATCTTCTAGTATCCTCAATTTTCAAAACTTCACTAAGGTGTTTTAGTGCCTACAAAAGAAAATTCCATAGCTGAATCGACATTCCCTAAATATCAACCCATATGGGAGAAGTTTTAAAATCAAGGTCATTTCAATCCATTTATAGATTCCAAGGGATAGCTTTTAAAATTTATTATCTAACATTCCACAAGGGCTTGATAATTTCCCTACATTGATATTAGAGTTTTTAAACAAATTCATAAAAACCCATATTTATAACATCCTACAAAAATGAATATACAACCCTAGTCTTTTACTTAACACATATTTTAGCTAATTATCAAATAAATTCTTAAAAGAGAGTACATTTTTGTTTAAGAAAACAAATAAAATACCTAAATTTTTAATCTTGGTTCCTCTTACTACAATTTAGATTCCATGGATACATTCAAAGTGATGGTTAGGGTTTTAGAAGGGTTAGGAAGCTTGCCAATTTTGTTTTCCCTGTACTACTATTCACCATAGTCCTCCCTAATCACCAATTTTTTTGATCCTTCTGAGTGCCTTCCTTCTTCTTCCTACTAAATTATTTCATTGAGTAGTCATTTTGGAGGTCCAATCACTTCAACTTCTACCTAAGTCAAGGCAGAGCCATTACTCTTATTATTGCATCCCTTATCACCCCACACAACATCAATTGATTCATTAAAATCACCATGCTTCCCCTTCTCCATGTGCTCAAACCCATCAAATCTAAGGGTTTCCATAAACATTTAATTAATACATGCCCCTTTGCAAACCCAAAATCCATAGGAGTAATGGCTAGGAAAATACATGCATGGCAACCATGTGATCCAACTTAGAAAAAAAAACACCCTCAAAGATAAAACAAACACAAATAAAACCAGACACACAACATTAAAAAAATGAGAAAATAAAAATTAAAGACCACCTCTAGCACATATAAAAATAGAAGTAATAGAAACCAAGGAGGTAAAGGTGACCAAGGTGAACCACAAGGAGAAATCTTGAAGCACCATTAATGGAGGATTAATCTTTGTCTCCCCATTGTAGAGCTCCAAGATTCTCGTCCTTTCCTTATTTTTCTCTAAATAAATAATTATGTTATAAAAATATATCCTTAGTTATAGTTTAAACATCACTTGTTCTTGATATTAGAGTTCACATTTCATAAGGAAGTCATGTTATAAACCTAGTTCATAACATAAACTTGTCAATATTTACATGCATGGGTGTTTTATTTGTTTTATGATTATTGAAATTTATATAAGATAAAAATATTTGAATTTATATTATGTAAAATATGGAATTTACCATAAAATTTTAAATACAAAAGATATCTTGATATTGCACTTACTATTTTTAGACTTGATAATAAAAGGGAGAAAGGACACAATTGGATGATTTTTTCATTTATATTTGTCACTAAAATAATTAAAATCTATCAAAATTATGTCTATCTACTTTTTAAATACTCATATTAATTAAGAAACTACCTCTAAACCTATGCAAACATTATTGGTGAAACTTAGACTCTTACAATGACCAGTACTATCTAGGTCATGTTGGTAATGTCTTGGGTGATTATACAAGCATGTGACTTTTCATATAATTTTTTATACACCTATATATTATTTATGTAAATTTATTCTCCCTTTATCCTATGTGTTTATCCTTTTATCTCTTGTCCTTACCTCAAAACCTAATTGAACTTTAGAAATAATATTGACTCAAAAAAATGGGTTAAAAAGATGGGTTGGACAACCCGAAACACTCCCCAACATGTGATTAATTTTTTTCCATGTTAAAATAATAAAAATAGGGCTCAAAACTCATTTATTTTTACTACCCATGTGTCTTTGTGCACCATCATGATCATGTTATAATGAAATTCAATTCATGTCTTTTGATACTTGACAACATGTAAATTCAATCTTATGTTTTATATTCATATTTAAATTTGTGTATTATCGATTGAGATTTTTTTTATGTATATGAATTTGCATTAATGTCCCAAAAGAGTTCCAATTGATTCCTCGACGTGAATGTTATATAGTGAGGTAATGACCAAGTAATTATATAGTATGACTGTAGGATTGATTTGTATTTTATAAATGAATATTTGATATTTTCCACCACAAAAAATCCATGAAATATCTATATTGAAACCCAATGGAGAAATCAAAATTTTAAAACTATTAGTTAAGGGTTCTTAGGTATTATCAATAAAGTAAAAAACTTGTGATAACATATAACAACCTAATTTTTTTGATACTATCATGATAGGTAAAATCAATGATATATGATACGTAAATAATCTCCTTGACTATGGACCATTATTACATAGTCTAGGGTGAACTTGAATATGTATATTTGTAAATTGGGCTGACCAAGGTAACAAGTTAGTATAAATATAGAGGAAAGTGTGCATAAGATTCCAAAGTTTACTCACAAGTGAAACTATGTCAGTATTTATAAAAATAAATGTTTCTAAGTGTTTAATATAAATTTTATTTTCTAAAAATTCCCCCCTTTTAATCTAGTATTTAAAATTATCTATTAAAAAGATAAATTATGAAATTTGGTACAAGCAATTAAACACACTTGGTGTTGATATGTATGCCTAAAATCTCATTCCCATTTCATGTAAAACCTACAAAGAAACATGTATAAATAAATTTCCACCCATGAGATAAAATATTATATAATATAAATCATTAAATTCATTTAAATTGACAATCCAATCAATGAATACACCTAAGGGTACACAAACAATGTTCCCATTTATTAAAATGATTTTTAGAATGACATGGGTGATTATGCCTCAAGGTAATTCAAACCATTAAAACCATGGGTTGTGAAGTATATATTATTAGAACACCATTGGAAATGGGGAAGTGATAGAAATGGAGAACCATAAAAACCTCAAAATCACTACTTAAAATATCATCATAATGATTTTGTGGAACCATGAAATAAGTACATATGTCAAGGTTTAAAATTGAAATTCATTTGTAAATTAAAACTTTGAATCAACCACTGCAAGAATATTTGAGATCCAAAGTGTTTAATTAGTACCATTGATACTTAATATATAGATAGATAAGTGTTTCCATGAACATAATTCATGACCTAAATTTGATCCATCTATACCTAAAAGTGACATTAGAATTATATAATTTTTTGATAAATATACTCAATTTAATAAATTTGATTATATCTATTAATTGTTACCCATATAATTTGTCTCATAATGTCATAGAATCTACCAAGTGTTCTATCCTTATAATAATGTAAAATTACTCATGTATGCATCAAAATACTCAATGTTTCCCATCTAAATAGCATAATCTAACCCAAAATTTTATCCATCTATGATCTAATAGGATTTAAGCCACTATATCTTATCACAATTATCATGTGGTGCTCATCTAACTTCACACTAATTTTAGTATATCGTACACTATGTTTAGAACCCACATGCTAACATGAAAGATATAACTCTTGTTTAATGTTATCACCTAATTTTTATCATGCCAACACTATATCTCAGAATCTATTATTAATAATGGTTGATGACATCAATTTGATCTTTGGTTATGAAACATGTGCTACCATCCTTTATAATAGTTTAATTAATGCTTCATCTCCCTCCTCTAAATGTTAATGTATAGTTTTATTATTTCTATTAAGAAAATTTTATATAAAATAAATAAGTTAGGGGGTATGTAGATACCAAACATCTGGTCTCTCAGATATTTTACAAAACTTAGAATAATATAACTTTGATTATATAGTAATACATTAGTTATTAATTATCTCATTTGATTTCCTTGATCATTGTCATGTTATCTAACAATTCCATTTTTCATTCATAAATTACTTCTATATGTAACCCTTTTAAATGAATTTAAGTAGGTTATCCATTGGATCTCCTCTGAGTCCAAAAATTAGTGTTATCATAGGACAACATATTTCATATCATTTTCAATTTAGTATTTTGGTGTTTTTAAACTTTGTCTTTATTTGTATGCCCACTCACATGAGCTATGAATATAGTGAGGTATGGATTAAAGCTCATGAAAATTCATTATACCTCCTCAAATGTCCTTAGATGGGAGATAAATCCTCTATGACACAAAAATTAAAAAAAGTTCCAAAAAATGGTGGATATGCATTAAAAAAAATGATAATTTTTTTAAGAGAGTCATACACATGAAATGGAAAATATATTCTATAATTTATCAATACTTCTCAATTAGTAGACTCCTTCCAACACCTATAATTCCAATCAAATATATTTGGTGGTCATGTTTAATATAAGGCAGATTTAAATATATACATTTATATATTTCAAGGAAAAATAGATGTAGATGCCTTAGATAACTACCTTAACCTTATATGTTAATTATACATGGTTAATTACTTTTATAAATA
The DNA here is from genome assembly GCA_037957365.1 of Torreya grandis. Lineage (NCBI taxonomy): Eukaryota > Viridiplantae > Streptophyta > Pinopsida > Cupressales > Taxaceae > Torreya > Torreya grandis. The sequence continues at coordinate 2,264 of JARHVA010006556.1, read as the reverse complement.
GGAAAATATGACATTCACTCTTCATAATTTCTCATTATTGGTAAAGAAATGGTGGGAAATCTATTTCACCTCACATGAGATTTATGAAAATGAAGCTAACTTAGACACATCTATAGAAATAAGGATTGGGATTGTATAAACACTCAAATAAACCTATTATCTTGTTGAAAACTATGTTTAATAGTACATAAAGTTATCTTAGTTTCACCAAGGATAGGACTAACCTATTAAGGAATAGATAAATACCTTTCATATTTTTATGTAGAAACTAAGTGTTCAGGGTTTAGATCAAAACCTTGTTTTGAAATATAAGTTAGTGTTAGGGTCCCACACATATTTTGGTATGGATTTCATATAGATATCTTCAATTGTATAATCTTACAAATTTCCCTAAAAATTTGAAGTGAATTCCAAATTCATGACTAAGAATATTATATGTCAGAGGTTAAACAAAGGTATAATCCTTCTAAGAAGAACTTAAAATTGGGAAGTGGCTCCAAGTGCCCTCTATAGAAGAATCAACAATTGTCAAATCACTAAAACATTTATTATAATATTGGTAAGTGGTTTTCAATTCATAACTCTTGCAGTCATTCTAATTAGGAGTGTTATGTTAGGAAGACTTCACTTTAATATCTTGAAGTAATAGGTACAATAATTTTAGGTCTAAATGAGGGTAATAATATCATTAAATATAAACCTAGTGCCATGGTGGGTACCATAAACATCTATACCACACCCACAAAGAGAAATAAAAAATATTATTCTATTATCGAATGTGTATCAATACTCAACTAGTACACTTCATCATTGACAATGGAAGTTAGATAACCTAATTTATCCTTAAGTAGTTTAGAGATTGAATTTACCACTATCACATCACCCAAAACCACACTTCATTATATGATTCAATGTGGGACCTTAAAAACATGTTGCCCAGTGGTGTTAATTATTGAATAACATAAATCCTTTCTAAGACACAGTCCTTTGTGACATTAGTTCATTAGAGGCATGTGATGTTTTAATTAAAATAAGATATTTACCATTAATATGCAGTAAGTGAAGCCAATCTTACATATTTTTCCATAGGTATTTCTGATAAGAGATACCACATACCACAAGTAGTTCCTAAGATTTCACTCATTAGCCAAAAATAGAGCATGGATTTTATCAAATTTAGTAATTTTTTTATGATGAGATATGAATGTAATACCATCTTTATGTTAGTAATTTATACCTGGTTTCCTTTAGTGGTAGTAGATATTTTAGAGTTTAACTAAATACTTAAATAATATATGGATATCTTTGAAGTGGATACACACTATGTAGTGAATCACACTATTGATTTGATTAAATGACTACCTATACTTAATGCCTCTTTATACCAAATATAATTTTAGGAGAATGAGGAGATCAAGTGGTATATCTAAAATATTTGGTCAGAGAACATATCAAGCCTAGTTCATCACATTATGTATCCTGATCATGCTCACACCAAATAAGAATAAAAAAAGTAAATTTTGCATCAAATAAGATATCTAAAAAAGATCCCAATAATGTAGGGCTTGATGGACTAGCATTGTAGTGCAAAATTATTCACCAAAAATGATCTGAAGTTTGGATATCATCATATCCCTATGGAACCCATATACATTTAGAAGATAACCTTTAAGTCTCAAAAGGTTTTCTTAAATGGTTAATAATTGCTTTCATCTTAATTAATGTTCCAATGAAATTCATGAGGATGATGAATGACATTCTTAGGCCATTCACTAATTAATTTGTTTTAGTTTATGTTGATGGAATCTTACTATTTATAAAAATATGGGATGAACATTTATGTCATATAAAAAAGTGATTGACACTATGATGAAGCATATTTTTTATGAAAACATGGAAATATTTTCACTTTCCATATGAGAGAAATAATATTTATAATATGTGGTAGATACATTAAGAGTGCATGTGTACTTCTAAGATATTCAAGTCTTATAGGAATTGATATAATTGAATAATCTCACAAAGATCTACATCTTATTGGGATTATGAAAAAAATATAGGATATTTTGACTTGGTTTTTATTATGTAACTTATCCTCTAAAGAAATACCAAAGGTGACACTAAAGTTAATTTCATTTGATCAGACATACAACATAGATCATTTTAGGAAATAAATTGTAAACAGTATTTTGCACTAGTACTTGTATTATCTGATATTTATAAAACATTTAAGATTGAGACCAATGCATTAGAATATGCACTTG